>PVHT020000194.1:1983543-2009708 GCA_004024745.2 Catagonus wagneri
GGTTGGCACTATAGCCACGTAAACAGTTTTCCTGCAGCACGGCCACGCCCATTTGCTTATGAACGGTCTGTGGCTGCAACAGCAGAGTTGAGAATTTGCAACAGAGCTCACACGGCTCACAAAGCCAAAGGTGTATACTGTCTGGCCCTTTACAGAAAACGTTTGCCGATCCCTGGTCTGCACCTCTGGCGGCTTGGCCCGAGGTAACATGTTCTAAGTCCAGATGTCTATGCAGGCCACCTGCTGTTCTAAACATTTTAAAGGGGGAATAGGGCTGTTACTATTTATGTTGAGGTACTACATACACAAAGGCACACAGTTTAATGGTAGAACTCAATGAGTTTTTACACACGTGTCACCTGCGCAACCACATCTCAGATCAAGAAAATGTTTCCTGTGCCCCCTAGCAGTCACTACGCTGCAATAAAGGTAAACATTGTTTTCACTTCTATCACTAAAGGTCATAGATTTGTTTGCCTATTCCTAAACTTTATACAACTGAACCATGCAGTATTCACTGAGCCTGAAGTCAGTGGCATTTTGATACACTGTAGCATCAGGCAGTTTATTCTTTTTCATTGCTGTGCAATATCCAGTTGTATGAATACTCCCAACTCACTGGCCTATTCTTCTGTGGATGGAAATCAGATTTTTTCCAGAGTTTTACCCTTATAAGGAATGCTGCTATGAACATTCGTGTACGTGTCTCTTGATGGGCAGAGGACCCATTTACCAAGAGTGGAATTTCTGGATAAAAGGAACATCGACCAACTGCAAAATACTTTTCCAAGTTAGTTGTAATTTTTAATGGACACAAAACATCGTTTTAATATATGAAACCTTTTAAGAGTAAAAATTTCAAAATGCTCCCCACCCAATTTTCCTATTATGCTGTAAAGCCTGTGGTGGCCTGGCTCTCCCAGGCATTACTGGCGTGCCAGTTTTCCATATACAAAATCTTGACCTTGGCAGTATACTGGCACTTTTCACACTGATCTTGTAAAATCCTACCAAAAACTCTATGGACTAGATAACCTCAACATGTGGCAGATGAGGACAAGAGGGGTCAGGAAGGAGAAACACCTTGAACAAGGTCATGCAACGCCATCAGTGGCCCTCCAGGTCTCCCACTAGGTCCTCACTGTTTCCGTACTAAAAACAGGAAGACCAGATCTGCATTTATCACAGATTTAGGGAAGCTCAAGCTTAGGCACCAATAACCCTAGTTTATTGTTTTCCTGTTTTACCACCTTATCAGTTCAAATATAATCAAATTCTGCAACAGCTCCTGAGGGTAACTCCCCATCCGGCAGACTTAAATCATTATTATTTCATACTACACTCTGTGTCTGACAACACTACCACCCAGCTTGACAAGGGCAGAAAAATAAGCTATAACCACCCTGTAAAAATCTAACATGGAAAGAGGGTCCCAAATCATAGGGTTTCACATACAGACATGGATTTCCAAAATACAAAAAAAAAGCTATGTGTTTTTCTACTTTCTACTCAAGTCTCTATTGCATGCAGAAGCTGACTTAAATGGCATACATCAGAAAATGATAATGGGAACTGAATGAAATTCTCATAAATCACGTTACTAAGTATAGTTACATCTGAGATGTGAAACTCAATTAAACAGATGGCCACATGCTGTCAGAATCAGCCCCTAATCAATAAAGATGTTCATTTCAGGAAATCACCTCAATTTTTCACTTTTTCATTGAAGCAAAAAGAAAGCAGTTGGAGGTTGGGGGGAGTCCCGGCAAACCCAGTGGGAAAACGTAAAAGAAGGAACTCCACCTGTCTTAATCCATAGTCCAGAAAATCAGAAAGAAGAGGAAAAGAGAAAAAAAAAAAAGTCACCCAAAGGATTCCTTGTCATCTTGCCTGGGAATGTAATTTACAATGAGAGCAAATGCTGGTCATTAGGAAAATAGAAACAGCTTGAATCTCTTAATTAAAATACTGCTTCAAGTTGTTCATTCCAAAGCCCCTCTGCTCATGAACCTGGAGAAACTACTAGGTTACTCTGTAATGGTTGCTTGTTCAGTAAACTCTGGTAAGATCAGCTCTTCCCACATAAGAAAGAGGCTGAGCTGGGGTGAATCCTGGAGGCAGAAATATCACCAGGCATACTTAAATTCCCCAGAGAGCAGTAAGCATTCACTGAGACTTTTTGTTTTGTTTTGCTTTGTTTTTGTCTTTTTTTTTAGGGGCACACCCGCAGAATATGTACGTTCCAAGGCTAGGGATCAAATCGGAGCTATAGCTGCCAGCCTACACCAGAGCCACAGCAATGAGGGATCCGAACCCCATCTGCGACCTACTCCACAACTCATGGCAATGCCGGATCCTTAACCCACTGAGTGAGGCCGGGACCTCATGGTTACTAGTCAGGTTCGTTGACTGCTGAGCCACGATGGGAACTCCCACTAACACTTTTAAGTGACGGTGGAAACAATGGTAAAGAGTCTCTCTCAGTGCCTTTTCTTGCACAAGAACTGATCGATTACATTCACTAGATTGGTGACAATTAGGTCTACCAATGACAAGAAGAGATGAAAGTGAGTTGATAAGAACACTCTACTTTGGAACACTCACTCTGGAAAACACATGGTGTTATCTGGCAAGTTGAGTACTTACATACCCTACAAGTCACTAACTCCACTCCTAGTACATACCCCAAACACTTGTTTCTGGAGATATGTGCAAGAATATTCAAAGCAACATGGCCCATAACAGCAAAAACCCGGAAAGGGGGGAAACATGGGTCTGTAGAACAGAAAAGTAATCCAGGGCACAGTCATACAATGGAATATTACACAGCAGTAAAAATGAAAAAAACCTAATGCCACACGCTACCTGGATGAATCTTAAAAATATGTTGAGTGAAAATCAAAGTTGCTTAAGGTTGCATGCAATGTAATACCTTTTCTATCATGCTAAAATTGAGCAAAAATAATATATTGCTTAGGGATATATAAATAGTTTAAAATTTATTCTCTTTAAAAAAACAAGAAAATGATAAACAAAAAAAAAATGATACTAGTGGGTACTGCTATGGTGAGGAAGAAGAAAGAGATGGGGAGGAACACAGACAGATGCGATGGCATCAGGAAAGTTCCAATTCTTGGATGGGTGGTGGGTTCATAAACATGTATTTATTTTATCATATGTTTCCTAAACACTTGATAACTTTACGGGTTCTAGCATGTTATATATATTCTTTTGCAAGTATATAGTAAGACATTTTGTTTTAAAATAACTTAAAAAAATTTTTATAACCCGGTAAGTTATTCCAAATGCTATTATAATTCATATTTATAATTACTTATTATAAATAAGAGTTATAAAATATCTAAAATATCATATGTTCCCAAGTAACACATGGAGCTTAGTTCTCAACTCAGAACTATAGCAAACCCTATCATGCTGTACATTTTAAATACATAAAACTTTTATTTGTCAATTATCCCTCAATAAAGGAGAACGCGAAGGTATTTTCATGATAATAATACACCAGCAGCTGATTGTTCTTCTCTTCACCACTTTCCCTCCCACACCAAAGCCCTCCAGAGACTGCCATTCCCAAAAGTGGCCACATAAGGGTGACTCTAAGGAGAGGTGCTTGCTGGGAGTGGACTGTCCTGTATGGCCAGGGAAACCGATCAGAATGAGGGCCTGCACAGAGGACTTACAGCAGGTGGGCAGACAGGATGCCTCACTGAGAAGAGGGCATTCAAGGCAAGATTTGAAGGAACTGGGAGTACAAAGCAGGCAGGTCACCTGGGAAGGTACTCCAAGGCAAAAAGCATCCCAAGTACAAGAGTGATTCATGCTCTGGGATCAGGAAAGAGCCCAGCACGGCTGGGACAGAGGGGAGATAAAAGCGGCATGATAAGAGGCCCCTGAGCCATTTCAAGTAATTCGGCTTTTACTCTGAGTGAGATGGGACGCTGATAACGGGTTCTGAGCAAAGGAGGGACATGAGATGATTGTAAAACATCTCAAAATGGCTGCAATATTCTATTTAGAATAGACAGAAGGGGGATAAGTTCAGAAGCAGTGACGCAAGTGAGGCGGCCATGACAGGGGCGTTCCAGGGATGGTCAAGAGCAGCAAGTCTTTCTAAATTCCAGCCCCGACAAGCAACAAACGGCACAGAGATATGCTTAAATCTGAGAGATGAGGTGTGCTCACCACGCCAGGGGGAGTGGGTGGAGCCAAGAAGAGGTGCAGGGGGATGAGAAACCAGCAAGGGCTTCAGCCAAGAAGCCCGCCCTCCCACAACAGGTCCTGCCAAACTGTATTTGGTGTCAGTCATTCTGTGACCATCTTCATACTTTTGCCACATATGGATGTACCTCTAGACGATACAGAGAACTGCTCTGCATGCTTTTCAACTCTATTTATATGGTCTCAAACTCCATATATTTTCTCGTTTTTTTTCCCCCATACAACTTATTACTTGTGGAGATCATCCATGTTAATACATGTCACTCTGGTCACTCCCTATTCACTGCTGTGTGGCATGCCCTTGTGGGAACATGACACATATGATTCGTTTTCCTTTGGAGACCCAAGTTATTTCCCTTTTGCTACTACATAAACAACACTGCTAAACAATGCCATTTGTAGCAACATGGATGGAACCAGAGGTTCTAATACTAAGTGAAATAAGTAAGAAAAAGACAAATAACCTATGATATCACTTATATCTGGAATCTAACATACAGCACAAATAAACCCTTCCACAGAAAAGAAACCCATGGACTTGGAGAACAGACTTGTGGTTGCCAAGGGGGAGGGGGAGGGAGCGGGATGGACTGGGAGTCTGGGGTTAATAGATGCAAACTATTGCCTTTGGAATGGATAAGCAATGAGATCCTGCTGTATAGCACTGGGGACTATACCCAGTCTCTTATGATGGAGCATGACGGAGGATAATGTGAGAAAACGAATGTATGTATGGATACACGTGACTGGATCACTTTGCAATACAGGAGAAAACTGAAAGAACACTGTAAATCATCTATAATGGAAAAAATAAAAATCATTAAAAAAATAAAATGTATGGGTGAGCTCAATGTCGCTCTATTCCACACACGCGCGCACACACACACACACACACACACACACACACACACACACTGCTGTGAGCATCCTCTTGCGGACCTCCTTGTGGGAGACTTCTCTAGGCACCACTACTCAAACTAGGTTAGAGTCACCTTAGGGGCTTAATAAAACAGACTGCGGAGCCGCACGCCCAGGGTTTGTGAACAACAGGTCTAAGCTTGGGGCCTGAGAATTTGCATTTCTAACAAGTTCTCCTGGGACATTACT
This sequence comes from Catagonus wagneri, assembly GCA_004024745.2. NCBI lineage: Eukaryota > Metazoa > Chordata > Mammalia > Artiodactyla > Tayassuidae > Catagonus > Catagonus wagneri. Next base: position 1,988,890 of record PVHT020000194.1, read on the forward strand.
GATGATGGTCAGACGGCCACACTTTGAGTAACAGCATTAGGGCACATGGCAAGAGGTCACAGGACATTCACAGATATGCGTGCCCACCTTTGGCTTTTTTGCATGTTGCCAAACTGCTCCGCAAAGTGAGTGAACCAATTTACACTTCCACCAGCAGTATGTGTCCCTGTTGCAAACACCTGGTGCTGCCCATTTTTTAATTTGTGCCAATCTGATCTTTAATAATTTCTAAACTGATCATGGTATTTATGATTATGTACCCAATATGTGTGAATAACAGAAATGTACGATTTTACACCCCAGGATCAATTAGAGCATTTCAAAGCTTTCCTTACAGTCCCTTCAACTTTGAAAATGTGCCCAGTTACAGGCTTATTTTTCTCTTTAATTCTTGAAATAAACAAAATACAGACAAAAATCAGTAAGGCCATTAATAAAGAAAAGTGGAAGCTTGTTCCTTTTCATGGCCAATATCATTGTACACTTATTTATTGTAGCTGGGATTTGTTTTAAAACTTAATGGTTATATAAAGCTTTTTTCCCCCCCTTTTTTTTTAGGGCTACAACCACAGCACATGGAAGTTCCCAGGCTAGGGGTTGAATTGGAGCTACAGCTGCTGGCCTATGCCACAGCCACAACAATGCGAGATCTGAACTGTGTCTGCAACCCACACCACAGCTCATGGCAACACCAGATCCTTAACCCACTGAGCGAGGCCAGGGATCGAACCCGCAGCCTAGCGGATACTAGTTGGGTTCGTTACTGCTGAGCCACAAAGGAACCTCCCTGTAAAGCTTTTTTAAAAAGACTTATTATAAGGTAAAGAGAACGAGGAAAATTGGGCATATGGGTAGGGAAATGAACTTCCTTCACCAACACACTTGGTCACTTTTGGTGGGAAACAAAGAATGCTATACTCTTGGAATTTCCATTGTGGCTCAGCAGAAACAAATCTCACTAGCATCCATGAGGATGCAGGTTCCATCCCTGGCCTCGCTCAGTGGGTTAAGGATCTGGTGTTGCCGTGAGCTGTGGTGTAGGTCACAGACATGGCTCAGATCCCCCATTGCTGTGGCTGCGGTGAAGGCCGGCAGCTGCAGCTCCGATTGGACCCATAGGCTGGGAACCTCCATATGCCACAGGTGCAGCCCTAAAAAGACCAAAAAAAAAAAAAAAAAGAATGCTATACTCTTAAATAACAGTCATGGCTATGCTCCTTCCACTGTGAGCCACATTAACAAGGAGACAAGGAGGCAAGGAGCCAGTACTCACGGATCTGGTTGGTGGATGCACTGTAGAAGGCGTTGACTGTTGTTGGATTTGTAAACCACCTGCAGGAAGACAAACAAACACCACAAAGTGATCATCATTACCCAGGTAAGAGGGCAGCAAGAATACATGCAAAGTGGTGGCATTTATTAGCACATAACCAGGGAACAATGGGGAAGTAAGACACGCAGGGAAATTACTGCCTCAGTTTAGGGCTATTGCTCTGCTCAGCAAACAGTCTTATCCTAAACTGAACATGGTTCAATGAGAATCTATTAATATGCCTGATTATTCAGTTACTAACTTAATGGAAAAAGCACCAGCGCTCCTAAAAGAGCTTTAAGGAAAAATCCTAGAATCTAAAAGGCTCTCCCCATAGACAGAAACCCAGCAACAAGCTGCAGTTTGGCAGGCCCTGTTTAATGGGTCCATGGGGCAGCTGAGCTTTCTATGCTGTATCACCTCTGAAGTGTCCATTAAATGTCTGGGACTGGTGACAAAATAGAAGTCCCCGTAAAGAGAAATGAATGAAGCACAACCAGGCTACCCAGAGATTTGCCTGCTCCAGGAGAAAGTTTACTGACTTAAGCACCGAAAGATCTAATCGCTTATTCTGGCTCTATCACTAACTAGCTGGGTTGTGGTGGACAAGTAGGCTATCTTCCTGGGCTTCAGTTACAGCTATAAAACTAAATTGTTGTATGAAGAAATCTTGGGAACCCCTTCCAGCTATGAAGAGTCTACCATCCTCTGTAAATACAAAGGAGGTCACTTAGATCAGACTCAGCAAATTTTTTCTGTAAACAGATCGTAAACATTCAGGCATTTCACGGGCCAAAATCAAGGATGTTATATAGGCACTTCTACAGCAAGAGAAAATTTTCTACACAATTTTATTGATAAAAAATTCAAAACATAAAAATAATCAAGAGCCAAAAGTGACAGCCAGCAAGGAAGTAGGGACCTCAGTTCTACAACCACAAGGAACTGGAGCTGCTAACGCCTAAATGAGACTAGAAGAGGATTCTTCCCAGAGGCTCCCACAAAGAGCCCAGCCAGCCAACGCCTTGATTGCCCTTATGAAAACTGGAGCTGAGAAAACAGCTGAGTCATCCCACATTTCTAACCTACAGAAATGTGAGGTAATACTTTTGTGTTGTTGTGAGTTGCCGATAAGGTGGTAGCGATTCGTTACAGCAGCAACAGAAAACTAAAACACAAAGAACCCAGCATTTGTATATCTGCTCTTTGGGTCAAGAGGGGAGAAAGCGCCTCTCAGCTTGGTTTCTAAATGACACTGGACTGAACCACAGTATGTAAAAAGATGGTGTGTACTCTTAGAGCTCGTCTCTTCTCTTTCCCTCCTTCCCAACTCCCCTTCCTTAGCAAAGGATAAACTTTCAAAACATTAGAGTAAGAGTCATGTGGGAACAGGGTTTCTAACTTCTGATGGACAAAGGAAGGCAAAACAAAGAAATCAAAAAAACAGATGGACAGGATTAAGATGGAGAAATAGAAGGACTAGAGCTCAACTTCTCTCTTAAAAACACCAAAATTACAACCAAATGCTGAGCAACCTTCAACCAAATGGACTGGAAACTTTCAAAAAGATATTCTACTCCAGAAGACAAAGAGAAGACCACATCAGGAGGTAGGAGGGGCAATTACATAATACAAGCAACCCCATACCTCCCGGGTGGGAAGCCCCACAGACTGGAAAGTAACTGCATCACAGAGACTCACCTACAGGACTGAGAGTTCTGAGCCCCACGTCAAAGCCCCACGCCTGGGGATCGGGCACAGGGAGAAAGAGCCTCTAGAGCATGTGGCACTGAAGGCCAGTGGGGCTTGAGTGCAGGAGCTCCACGGGACTGGGGGAAATGGAGACCCCATTCTTGAAAGGTGCACACAGACCTTCACATGCACTGGGTCCCAGGGCAAAACAAAGGCTCCATAGGAATCTGGTTCGAACCTGACTGCAATTCTTGGGGGATCTCCTGGGAAAACAGGGTGACTGTGGCTTGTTGTGGGGGAAGGGCATTGGAGACAAAGCTCTTGGGAATATTCATCAGTCTGCATTTTTCTGGAGGTGGCCATTTTGGGGAAAATCTGGCCCCGACCATCAGTGCTGAGAAGCCCCAGGCCAAACAATAATCCAGGTGGGATCACACTCCCACCCATCGGTAAACAGAACACTTCCTAACACCATGCATGAAAATAAACTCAAAATGGATTAAAGACCTAGATATAAGACCAGATACTATAAAACTCTTAGAGGAAAACATAGGCCAAACACTTTTTGACATAAAACACAGCAACATCTTCTCAGATCCAGCTCTTAGAGAGTAATGACAATAAAAACAAAAATAAACAAATGGGACTTAATTAAACTTAAAACGCTTCTGCACAGCAAAGGAAACCCTCAACAAAAACGAAAAGACAACCCACAGAATGGGAGAAAATATTTGCAAATGAAGCAACAAGGGATTAAGCTCCAAAATTTAATAAACATCTCCTACAGCTTGATACCAAAAAAAAAACAACCCCATCAAAAAATGGGCAGAAGATTTAAACAGACAATTCTCCAAAGAATACATACAGATGGCTAAAAAACACATGAAAAGATGCTCAATATCACTCATTATTAGAGAAATGCAGATCAAAACCACTACGAGGTACCACCTTACACAGGCCAGAATGGCCATCATTAAAAAGTCTACAAACAATAAGTGCTGGAGAGGGTGTGGAAAAGGGAACCCAATTACACTGTTGGTGGGAATATAAATTGGTGCAACCACTGTGGAAAATCCTCAGAAAACTAAAAATAGAATTACCGTTTGATCCAGGAATCCTACTCCTAGGCATCCATCCAGAGAAAACCATGACTCAAAAAGACACATGTATTCCAATGTTCGTTGCAGCACTCTATACAATAGCCAAGACATGGAAACAACCTAAATGTCCCTCAACAGAGGAGTGGATGAAGAAGAAGTGGTATATACACAATGGAATACTACTCAGTCATTAAAAGGAAAGAAATAACGGCATTTGCAGCAACATGGATGGACCTAGAAATTATCATGCTAAGTGAAATCAGTCAGACAGTGAGACACCAATATCATATGCTATCACGTACATGTGGAATCTCAAAAAAGGACACAAGGAACTTCTTTGCAGAACAGATACTGATCCATAAGTTTTGAAAAACTTATGGTTTCCACATGAAACAGGCTGGGGGGTGGAGGGATGCACTGAGGGTTTGGGATGGAAATGCTATAAAATTTGTTTGTCATGATTGTTGTACAACTATAAATGCAATAAAATTCATTAATTTAAAAAAATAAAAGATGGATCCTGACAGGGCCTCTGAAGCTTCAGCAAGAATTCCTCAAAAGCAGAACAAAAAAGGAGTTCCGTGGTGGCTCAGCAGGCTAAGGATATGGCATTGTCACTGCTGTGGCTCTGGTTACAGCTGTGGCACAAGTCCAGCCCCTGGCCTTGGATCTTCTGCTTGCCACAGGTGTGGCCACAAAAAAAAAAAAAAAGGAATTCCTAAAACATATGAGATGCATGGTCTCACCCTTCCTCACTTCCCAGAGCTTCTGCTGACTCTAGGACACGTTTGGAGCCCTGATTATACCCAGAACTGATATTAAGTAGCTGCTCTAACAGAGCCTGCCAGTTGTGGATGCTATGATTTCTTCTCATGGGTCAGTACCCACACCCAGCCAGCCATTTAACATTTTGTATATCTCCGTGATTGTATCTGAGTTTATTTAGCTTTACTATTCTCTAATGTAAGGCTACTTGTTCTGGTTTTCATATGTGTTTGCAATTTTTTCTACACTCCCCCCATTAAGAAGTGGATTCTAAATTCCTCTCCTCTTGCTTATTGACTAGCCTTAGTGACTCACCTGTAAAGCATAAAATGCAGGAGAAACGACACCACATGACTTCCAATGCTAAGCAATTAAAGGCAATACAACTTCCCTGGGTGCACACATGAATACCACCCCCCTTTTTAAGAAACTTGCTCTTCCAAGTTTTTTGCTCAAACAGCATGCCACAAAGAAGCCCAGTACACATGGACAGGCCATGGCAGGCATTCCAGCCAACAGCCAGGATCAACCACTAAACTACGAGAGGAAGCCTCCTATATGACTCCTGCCCCAGCCATCATCTGACTGTAACTATGTGGAAGACCAGGGGAGAGTACCACCCAGCTGAGCCTAGTGACCACCAGAGCCGTAAGACAGAAAAGTGAATAATTATTTTTGCTTTAACCCTCTAAATTTTGGAGTGGGTCATTATACAATAGATAACTGAAACACTGAAAAGCTGGCTGTCCAAAGACAAAGTCTGACCCAACGGGTTGAATTTTCCCAGAAAAATGTTTTGTTTGCTCAACACACTGGCTTTTAAAAGTGCCAAATATGAATTCCTTTTGTTTTTTTGCCCAAGCCTGCAGCATGTGGAAATTCCCAGACCAGGAATCAAATCCACACCACAGCAGTGACCCAAGTCAAAGCAGTGACTCTAGATCCTTAACCCACTGAGCCACCAGGTAACTCCTGGAATTCCTTTAAATGAAGTATGCAGTCACCAGTTCTCCATGGTATCCACCACTTTCTATCATTTACAACTGTCTAGGTTATCATTTGTTAACTGATTGGGTCCTGAAGGCATATGAGCTTGCATAACTTAACTCCCAGGAGAATTTTAAGTTCCTTATGGTCTAAGACTATTGCCCAAGTGGTATGTGCTGAGCAAAAAACATTATTAAATCTATTTAAGTGAATTTATTGCTATGTATGCATCTACTTGAATAAACAAGAAGTGCCATTCGAGTGCTTTAAATTCCTTTTAGTATGTCTTTTTTCCCCCACTTTTAGTATGTCTTTAGGGTGTTTCTGAAGTCTGTGTTCGGAGAAGGATTTAGTAGACAAGGTAGGAGGAACAGGTCTCATATAAATTTCAAATCCAAAAATATATGGAGATGAAATTTTATTGGACAATGGGATACAGGAGTATAATGAAATGCAATAATCTAAAGGAAAAGACACTGGGATTCTTGATTCTTTGGATCATATAAAACATATACATCATGCTAAAGTTTTACACTTTAACTATTGACTCTTAAAGATAGTATAGGGAATATGGAATGGAAAAACCACAGAGTATTTATTGCTTTATTTCTCATATCCTATAGGTTATATCCATCCCATTCCATGCTGTAGATAATGCCTTTGCAAACAAAAATTCTGAGCAGGACCATAATTTGTATAGACATTTAATATATTTTTACCTATTTTTCAAAAAGTAGAGAAAAAAAATCCAGACATGTTTGGTCACAGTAGAATGAGAGTGAGTTAATAGGGAAGCTGGCTTAAAATCACTTCTGTCAAAGAAAGAGGATCCTAAGGGAAAGAAATTACTTTTGACTCAAGCTGAGCAGTGAAGTAAATCCTCTATTTCTAAGCAAGCTGATGAAGTGACAATTCTGAAAAACAACCCCTAAATATGTACCTTCAGGGATGACCACCCAATTAATTTCATTCTTGCTGACATTTCCCACCGCGTTAGAAAGTTCTTAATGCACATTAGTGCAGCTAAAATGGATTCCATGAGAATGAAAGATAAAGGGTGTTTATCTCCCATACCCACAAAGGAGCAAAATGTTATTTCAGGACTTTGCTGAAATACAATCATGATGTGCTGTTCAAAATAAACTAGTGTAGTGGAGCTACTCCAGAATCGCCCTCCATTAACTCATGAATTTTCATACCTAAAAGATGTCAATTAAAGCCAATAGGTATCATGAAGCTAAAATTCCCCACAATGCCTGAAAAAGGAGTAGCCTAAAATTTCTTTTTTAAAAAATGATCAGGAGTTCCCATCAGGGCTCAGCGATAATGAGCCCAACTAGTATCCATGAGGACGCAGGTTCAATCCCTGACCATGATCAGTGGGTTAAGGATCCAGCATTGCCATGAGCTGTGTTGTAGGTCACAGACACAGCCTGGATCTCGCATTGTTGCGCTGTCGGACCCCTAGCCTGGGAACATCCATATGCCACAGATGCAGCCTTAAAAAGACCAAAAAAATAAATGACCATCATATCACTTTATTGTGCAAAGAGTACCTTACATTTCTTAACATTTGCTTTCCATTAAATAGACACATAGTCTGAGGAATTACTAGCACTGTAGTGATTTTCATTCCTGGAGAACTTTTCCAGACACATTAACCAATCTAACTTCCTTGATAGAGAGATATTTGTTTTCATGGACAGAAAAGAAAATGATACAAATCACACAGTTTACTTAAACCCACAAAGTCAGCCAACACTTTTCCAAAGCATAAATATTAGATATAGTCGAGGCCTATAAATCTTATAGCCCACCAGAATTTTAGGATGATGTTAAAAATGACACATTTAGCTGTTTTTCAATTAGCAACCCGCCCTTGCTACCCATCTAAATGAATAATGACATTTTGAAATTAAAGAATTAACTTGGCAGCATCACCAACATAAAAGAGTTCCTGCAAAGACCCTGAAAATTCACAAAATTACTGGTGAGACTTCCACAAGTTGTAAAAACAAGAGTGTGAACTTACCTGAAGTAGATCTGAAAGGGCAGGATGATTTAACTTACTTTGCAGGTACATGTTGTAAGAAAATTTGAAGGACAGAGGGCAGGATGGCTAGATGGGAGCCATGGCTAAGAACAAGAGGTCGTAATCACAGCTTAAACCAAGGGAGGGTAAAGGGCCTAGAGTTTTTCTAGAGGCCAGAACAGAGCAGGAAGTTTGAAGAGAGAGTAACAAGAGACCAGAAAGCATAAAAAGAGCCAGCCAAAGATCTGGAGATCAGAATATCAGACAAGGTTAAAAAGCAGGCCATGGAAGAAAAAAAAAAAAAAGGGCCATGGAAGTCAGGCTTCCAGCTATGACAAAATGAAAAAGTTAACAAATCCTTTCCACAAAAACCAAGCATAACAATGAACAAGCGTCAACAACTAACCATTTTAGGGGTCTGGGAATTGATCAAAGGCAAACTATAAATTGAAAAACGTTTAATTTTGAACTTCTAGAACTTAAGAGGAAGTAGAATGAGGTCTGTAGTCCTCTTGCCTGTTCCCATCCCTCCCAACTCAGTCAGTGGGGGCTGACTGGAAAACCACTTTTGCTCACAGGGTTGGGGGTAGGGGGCGAGGCTGAACTCAGTTAGAGGTGGAGGTGAAAACCTTCAACTTTGCCAGCTAAAAGTGATAAACCTGGTAGAAAACAAGTGAGGAAAACCCACAGCTTTGTTAGCCTGAAGTTACAGTTCCCACCAGAGAAAGTGATACACCAGTCAGAAATTTAAAAGAAGGTCCTGGAACTGAAAGAGTCATAGAAGTGTGAGATATGCTCTCCATATATCCTTGACTGACTGGGAAACTAATGTGTACAGGGGAGACCCAAGAGAGCCCAGTGGAAAGTAAGCTCCATGGGCAACTGAGAACTGCCTTAAGAACAGTGACTTTTAATATCCTCCCAATCCTCACACAGATCAACTGGCAGAGGGCAGAAGCCCTGTAAGTTCAAGGTATTTAAGCACAAGCTCCACCCTGATCTCTAGCTGAGGTCTAAGCTATGCAGACACAGGGTTATCCTCTATGAGGAGAAGCTAACAACAACAACAAAAAAGAATTCAAAAAATGAGAGACATCCATGGTCACATACTATAGGGAAGACAGATTCCACAGTGTAAATCCAGGAAAGCTGCTTTTTTAAAAGCCTCAGAAAAATGAATCAGAATCCAAAGTTGCTACGATATATTATCTATAACTTTATTTTCAAAAATGAAAAATTATGCTAAATGAAAAAGTATAAAGAAAAAAAGGCAATCAATAAAAACTGACTCCGAGTGAACCCAGATCTTAGAAATAGCAAAGGCTTGAAAGCAGCCATTATAAATTAGTTCAAAGAATTAAAATAAACTGTATTCAAATAATTAATGGAAATATGATGAAAATGACAACAAAGAATCATAACAAAGAAATAGAAAATATTAAAAAGAAAAAAACAGGAGTTCCCATTGTGGCTCAGCAGAAAGGAATCTGACTAGTATCCATGAGCCACAGGTTCAATCCCCGGCCTCAATTCCTGGCGCACTCAGTGGGTTAAGGAACCAGTATTGCCATGAACTGTGACGTAGGTCACAGAAACGGCTCAGATCCCACGTTGCTGTGGCTGTGGTGTAGGCCAGCAGCTATAGCTCTGATTTGACCCCTAGCCTGGGAACCTCCATATGCCCTGGGTGTGGCCCTAAAACACAAAAAGGGAAAAAAACAAACAAACCAAAAGGAACTTCTGGAGTTGAAAAGTAAACTAATCAAAATGAAAAATGTGTTAACAGAGTCAACAATAAATTTAATAATGCAGAAGAAAGAACAGTTGAATTTGAAGACTGATCAATAGAAACTATACAATCTGGAGAAGAGAAAAAAAAAAACCTTGGAGAAGTGGGCCAGAGCTGAACAGAGTAAAAATACCAGCAGGTAGAACAGAAAATAACCTAAATCTGAGCTGAAGAATTTCTTAGTTGTAAGCCTCTTATTCATTTGTAACACGAGGATAATAAATAGTACCTACACTTAACAGAATTGACAAGAGGATAAAAATATGTAAGTCACTTACTGGCACATCACAAATAAATAATAATTTTTAGTTGCTATCATCATCATCCGCATTTAGCAGGGAAGAAAATCATGACTGGCCCTGAACCCAAAAGTTCCTAGGGAAACTTCCCTAACTGTTCAAAAAGTTCCTACCAGCAGCTGGAAAGAGGGGTTTAAATCATAACTGCTACTGAAGTAAAATAACAGAGCTATCAGTTCTGTGACACACATTACCTCAATATCCTATCGTTACTTGATAATCACAGACATACGTCAGAAACTGTGGGTTCAGTTCCAGGCTATCATAATAAAGTATCATTAATTTTTTTTGTTTCCCACTACATATTGAAGTTACATTTAAACTGTACTGTAGTCTATTAAGTGGGCAATGGCATTATGTCTTTAAAAAACAATGTATATACCTTAATTTAAAAATATTTTATCGCTGGAGTTCCCATTGTGGCTCAGTGGAAACGAATCTGACTAGTATCCATGAGGACACACACAGGTTTTATCCTTGGCCTCGCTCAGTGGGTTAAGGATCTGGCATTGTGGTGAGCTGTAGTGTAGGTCACAGACTCAGCTCAGATCCTGCATTGTTCTGCCTGTGGTGTAGGCCGGCAGCTGTAGCTCCGATTCGACCCCTAGCCTGGGAACCTCCATATGCCATGGGTGAGGCCCTAAAAAAAGACAAAAAAAATGTTATCGCTAAAAAATGCTAACCATCATCTGACAACACAGGGTTGCCATAAGCCTTCAATTTGGAAAAACGCAGTATCTGCAAAATTCGAAAAAGCTAAGTGCAATAAAATGAGGTGTGCCTATATATGATTACTTCCACATTTGCAATCATACTTATTTTTCATAAATTTAAGATCTTCTAAAGTTTCTGCCTGAGTATGAAATTCTAGAGAAATTATATATATATTATACACACACACACATACATAGAATCATAACATGATCTAGAAATGATTTGGACATTTGTCTATTAAGACGATAAGCTTTCTTTTGATATGTGTTGACGCTAGGAATGGGGTGGCCATAATTAGACTGAGCAACTGATTCATATAATTTTAGAAATAAGAGTTGCCAAAACATGATAGAAATTTTGCCAAACCAAGGTAACTGGCAAGCCAGCTACTCTGACTTGAGGGGAATTACAAAGTTTGATCTAGAGACTCCGCTTTCCACCACCATATTTATCTATTTCACTTTTTTTTCATTTTTTTTCTTTTTCTTTCTTTTCTTTTTTTTTTTTTTTTACTCACTCTGTTTTTGGGACAGCTTTTCTCAGCCAGAAGAAATCAGTCTGTGCTAAATACTTGCGGGTTTGCAGAACGTTGCCAAAGTAGTCAGATTCTGAAAACTTGATCTGAATAAAACAAACCACAACCATCACTGTTCTAAGTGCAGATAAGAAATGGCTCTGAAAAAAAGACTGCAGTGCACAAATGAGCGACCAGTGGTGAAGGTGCACCCCTCACATCAACTTTCAGTCATCACCTATTAACCCAGTATTCACAAAGCCATGAAATTTAATCAGCGATTTTCTTTTAAAATAAAAAGCTCAAAAATCAATACAGTCATTTCTGGATCAGAGTAAAGCAAAAACAGAAACAAGAGAAGCTGCAGTGATTTATAATGTGTTTCATTTGCTTTATAACTGAAAACTCCACTTTAACCTTTGCAGAACATATTATCTTAGGTTTGAAATTTCTTTGCCCATGAGTTCTTAATCTTTATGTATACTTCATTTGTCCTATAGGTTCTTCTAATAATATTCATTTTAGTCAGCTGAAGCTTCATTTAGTTTATAGATGAGGATTTAGTCAAATGTTAAAGTCAAATTAACTATTATCAGTATTCATTCATGAAGGGAAAAAACGAAAATGATTCAGACTTATTTCCTACCATAAGCACAATGGGGTCAGTAGGATAATTTAATTATTAATAGAAATTTCCTATCAACAATCAAAAAATGCTATGCTCACTAAAAATTCATCAAATTACAGAGACAAATCAGAGATTATAGCTTGCATGGAAAAACAGGAGGTTAATGGCTCACAACAATGTTGTCTATTACAACAGGGAAAAGGCATAACCAATTCTTGAGTTCCTTTTCTTTTTCTGGAAGGAGGATGGCAGACAGTTTCAATTCCTATAGGCAATCTATCTACAAAACTAGCAGTACTTAACCTAAATACTGTAAATAATATCTGCGTAATAGTAAAAGCAATGGTTTATAGTGATCTGTAATGCTTTGTTTTAAAATACTGTGGCAAATAAGCAAAATACACATTTGAAAAAGCAAATAACCAAGAGTAAGCACATTCTTATTAGCTATAATATTTTTGTAAATTTAAGCCATGATACTCTTTTAAAAGGAAAAATTGAAATATACTAAATGAAGGTATATGAAACCTGCAGGCACATTACAAATATGAATGAATATACACAATGATGGTTTATAGACTTGACAGCAGCCTATTTGCTGGTCAATGTCTGGCTCAGGTTTATCTCTCCCCTAACATATCATGGGTACTCACTTTGTCTGCAAAGTAATGTTTGCTATTGATTCATTTTAGCAATCTTTTAGGAGACCAGGCCAAAAAACAAAGAAAGGAGTAACATAACAAAGGCACAAAGAGAAACGAAAGAATGTAAGTATCAATTCCTGTTATCTTTGGTGTTTTACTTGGGCAACAAGTTACAGAGACTAGACTTGAAGTTGTCCCTCCCTCAATCCTCTTGATAAATAAATCGTGCTATAGTCACATAAAGGAAAACCATAGAGAAGTCTAAAACAAATGGTCTGTATGTATAACCTCAAAAGCATAGCTGAGTAAATAAGACAAGTTGTGTGTATGAGAGAATTTATATGTTGGTTATGGGTACATTCTATGTAGCAGGAGCATAAAGAAATGTATGGGAATGAGAAACATTGAATTTGAGAGAGTATCTAGGGAAGGAGACAGGCAAGAGGAAGGATGTTAGGTCAAGGGGGATTACACAAAAACTTTCCAATGTATCTGTTTTATTCATTTGAAATGTGTGTGCATGCATTTATACAGCTAATATGGCAATATGTTTAATATCTGTTAAAGCTAGAGGTGATTTTATATACTTTTCTGATGTTGGCCATGCTTCGTAATAAAAAGAACTCTTACAATTGGCTGTATTTTAGATAGATATTTATACTTAGCCTCAGAATAAACAGCAAACTCCTTGTTTTAAGAAGCAACCTTAACTAGCAATCCTAATAATGCATTCCCAGATCACATAGTTTAAAGACGTGTCCACTTCAACAATTTTTCAGATTTTGTATCCAAGACAGTTCTGCCAAAACTTTCGGAAGATGACTGTAACTGACAGAAAATTTAAAAACGTTCTTGGGTTCAGAGTGCTTTCCAGAAAATTATCCCAAAGGAATTTCCTTCAAAAATATTAACCTCTTTTTTTGTAACATCAGTGGAGTCTTGTTACTTTCAGAAGAGCTTGCTAATACTGATACTTTCCTGTTCCACTTGAAAAACAAAAACAAAAAAAAACCTGACAATGAGGTTGTTCTACAGACATTAAATAGAAAACCATCCAAAAATTTCCTAAAGAAGAGTCCCAAATCTAAAAATACTTTAAATAAATACAGTCCTACTGCAGCCATGAAAATAATCATGGGGAATAAAACTCAGAGGCAAGTAATTACAATTTTCTAATAGCTTATCTATGTTTAGAAAGATAATTTTTACATTGTTTTAATGATTAAACTAAGAATATTTCCTATTCCTATTTTTTTTTTTTTGGTCTTTCTGCCTTTTTTTTTCTAGGGTCGCACTCGCGGCATATGGAGGTTCCCAGGCTAGGGATCTAATCGGAGCCACAGCAAGGCGGGATCTGAGCCGCGTCTGCGACCTACACCACAGCTCACGGCAACACCGGATCCTTAACCCACTGAGCAAGGCCAGGGATCGAACCTGCAACCTCATGGTTCCTAGTCAGATTTGTTAACCACTGAGCCACTACGGGAACACCAATATTTCCTATTTCTTAGCCTGGTTTAATTGGTCTAGTCCATTTATTTGACAGAAATCACAGGTAATAGAAGAAGTTTTTACTTTTTCCTATAAGATGGATTAGGTGTCTGGGGGTAGGGAAGGGCCAGGTGCTGTTACTCTTGCATGATAGATGGGAAACAGAGACAGAGAGATTATGGAACCTGGTGAAGTCATGAAGTCCAAATAATCAGGCTCCTACCTCAATGTTATTTTCATTGGTCCTAGTAAGAAAACTAGTGATTCAACAGAAAGAATACAGGGAAGGACGAGGAGAAGGTAAGATTATGGTGGGAGGAGAAGCAGTGATTAAATACGTCAGGGTACAGTTTACTTAGTATCACACAGCTGTCAAAATAATAGTAATGAAGGCTATAGAAGACAAGGACAAAACAATATGTCAAATGTAATGGTTAGTAAACAATATTATATATAAGCATCAATGACAATTATACAAAAATAAAAAGACAGGGAGTTGCCATTGTGGTTCAGCAGTAATGAACCCAACTAATATCCATGAGGACTCGGGTTCGATCCATGGCCCCACTCAGTGGGTTAAGGATCTGGCATTGCAGTGGCTGTAGTGTAAGCTGGCTGCTGCAACTCCAATTAGACCCCTAGCCTGGGAACATCCATATGCCGCAGGTGTGGCCCTAAAAAGCAAAAAAAAAATAAATAAATAAAAAAATAAAAAGACAAAGTAACACACTAAAACAGAAGGATGTATTATTACTTTTGAGTGTCAATATTCAGGGGCTTTTTCACTTCTTTATTTCTCAATTTTCCACCATGTGACAATACTTTGATAATTTCAAACATTTTGATAGGGCTTTGGTTGAGAAAAAAATATGAAACTGAGCAACCACTGGGCCAGCTCTGCTTGTTGTAGAGATAGCAACAAGAATGAATGTTTATGAATATTTTGGAACCACTTGTAATCTTCAAAAAAAAATGTTTGAATTCTGAAAGCAACAATAATTGGCTCAAAAGTCTCTTGTACTTTCAGTTCCTGGTGAAAATCTAGGTCAAGTTGATAATGACTTTCAATCAACTCTATCTCCTGACTTTTCAATTGAGTGACCTTTGGGGAATTAATTTGGGCTCTCATGTCATTTCCTAAAAATAGCTGTCCAGATCATAAAATGTAGGGGACTCTGACTTTCTCTTCTTACAAGTCCTATCCTGGATGCCTAGCATCAAATGCCCCAGACTAAATGGAAGAATAAAGCTAACAGAGCTAGTATGGTCCCCAAAGGTGAGGAACACATCCTAATGACAGAACAAGGAAATGTGTTCAGCTTCTCTGTATGATTAGTAAATACATGTTGATAAGATACTACATAAGCCAAAAGGGAAATGTAGATTCCAGAACACTTTTTAAGTTAAATCCATTTAAAGATACTCAAATACTGCTAAGAAAGATTTTAGTTTTGGCACCCAAAGGACTCTGGATACTTATTGGAATCCAGATTTTAGAATTATGTTTTCCCTTATTTAAATAGCAAAGAAACATGCAACATCACAGTGTGTAGATGGCTCTGCCGTGAGTGGTATGTATGTATATGTCTGTATGCACCTACAAACAGGGGTGATGTTCACAAGATTTAACAACCTTCATATACAGTACACGATGGAAGACACAGTTCCCACATACTATCATGTAAGGGGACTCTGAGGGAACACCAGCTAGCACACCAGCCAGGAACCAGATGAAGTCAGGTGCCTTGTCACCACCACCACGGGTGAGGGGAGGTCTTGGTCTGCTCCAGCCACCAGAACACTGAAGATGGAGGCCAGTGTTTGGTAGTTACAGACAACTGGCTAGAAGGCTGAGGGGCATCAGCGCAGCTCCCTCCAGTGCCCACTCTCGCCTCTTCAGGGCCATGGGGGCCAGAGATCACTTGAGAGAACTGGGGGCAATGTTTTGTTTTATTACCAAGTACTACAGCATTATCTCAATATTTTAACCTGTTTTTCTGCAGCGTTCCACCTAAACATCACCTCACTCCTGCATAGTGGCAGGAGCACTCTGTCATTTACACACACACGAAACATACACACAAACGCAGAAGTGTCCCAATGGCCAGAGCAGACCAAGGCCCACCCCAGAGAAGATTATGTAGGTTCATTTAGTATCTACATATCTCTCTATGCATATTTATGTTTATGTATGTACATGTCTATCACTCACTAGAAACACCGATATTCTCTGAAAAATCACCCATATCCAATGCTCGTAAGTAAACGGAGGGCAGCTGTATTCTGACTTTAGCTTCTCCTGCAATTCTTCATTGGCTTCCACCAGAATGGGTGAAGTGCCTGACTGGTGCTGATTATTTACCTACTGTCTCTCAGATACACGACCACCCTTTTCCTCCGTTCTATAATGCTGGCCTGAGATTCTGAAAACCATGTTTCCCAGTTTCCACTGCCAGTTGGCTTCCTGCCAATAAGAGGCACTGGAGAAAATCAGCTGGTGGCAGGAGAGGAAAGGATGCTGTGTTTATTCTCTTTCATTCCCTCTCTCTCCTCTTTCTTCTTCTGACAATGACCCTGCAAGCATCTTCAGTCCCTCTTCCACAGCCCCAGCTCTACCCTGGGGTGGCAGTTCCTTCTCTGCTCTCCTAAGCAATGGTACCACCCCTTCCTCCCTTTTGCATCCCTAGATGTGGAGGGGAGGGGAGCGGGTACCTGCTTCCTGAAAGTTATTACCTCATCTTCCTGATTTTCACCTTCTAATCTATTTCTTTTTTTTGAGAGAGTGAACTATTTACTGCATCACTGTTCAAAACACATATTTCTTTTGTAAATCTAACTGAGGTTGACAAAGAGTTATCTTTTCAAAGAGAGTTATGTAGGGAGTTCTCCTCTGGCACAGAGGGTTAAGGATCCAGCACTGTCATTGTAGCAGCCTGGGCCACTGCTGTGGTGTGGGTTCAATCCCTGGCCTGACAAATTCCACACACAGCAGGCATGGCCAAAAAAAAGGAAAAAAAGAGTTATGCAAATATATTAATAGCTCAGCCAAATAAAGAGGGGGGATGATGGAGGACTCCAAGGATGAATCATTCCTCTGAGAAGGAAAGTTTTAAAGAGCTGAGGGAGATGGAAATAACAAAAGGTACAAATGGTAAACAAACACCAAGGACCCCTTCCAGAAAATGTTCACCTTCTTAACAAGTCAAGTTTAAGTGCTGCTACTATCTTCAGTTCATCCTACTGATCTCTAATTACTCTTTTTTTAAAAATGTCTATTGGAGTATAGTTGACCTACAACGTATTAGTTTCAGGTGTACAGCAAAGTGAATCAGTTATACGCAGATAATATATAGCCATTATTTTTCCCATATAGGTTATTATAAACTATTGAGATTTCCCTGTGCTATATAGTAGGTTCTCACTAATCATCTATTTTATACAGTAGTGTGTATATGTTAACCCCTTCCTCCTAATTCCTCCCTCACCCCCCGCGCTGACCTATTTCCTGTATTAAATCTCCTGTCTCTGAAATACCTAGTGTGGTTTGCCTTTCCTGGCTGATACAGAAACCTTCCCCAAATTGCTATCAACTCACTCTTGCATCTATCTCCATCAAGGCCAGTGCAGGTACAGTTTATAAAGTTTATGTGAACGTGGACCGATGCCTATCTTTCCAGGCTAACTAGTAGGCTTTTCCTGCGTGCTACTGGGGGTTCACATAAAGGGCATTCCCTATCTTCTTGTTCTTTGCAAAGACTACAGAAAGACTGTTCAGAAACACTTTGCTGGGTATCTCGGTTTACCCTGCCATCCTCAGAAGAGAAAAAAAATTTTTTTTCCTAATTCTTTACATTTGCCTCCAAGTTCTCTTCCATTTGCTCTTATCTCCATATGAACCCAACTTCAGTTTTCAACCTTTCTCCTTGACCTACATCTAGTCCATTTCCCAATCTCTCATTCTATTTGCATTTGTGCCTGATGAATCACATCTTCATTTGTGTCAAATAAAGCTTTGCAACAGCGCCTCATGCTCAGAGTCTGTATTACTAGAAATTCCTCGCAGGTCCTACAACAGTCCTTATCTATGCATTTCTCAAAACTGAAAACACAGTCCCACTGTGTATCAGCAGTACTTTAGTCCTTTTGCTATAAACCTCAGTGACACTATTACTATTTGTCATATCAAGCATCCTTTACCTATTTTCGATTTGGGTTTTATTTGTTTTCTCTATCAGTTTCTGAACACATCTGTGGTTTTATGTCATGGATTTGGATTTTTTCACTGTTTTTTAAACTGTTAGAAACTCTTGGGTGTAATTGTGTCTGCTTTAGCGATGAGTCGGATGAAAGCTATTTCTTCACAAAAGTATTTAAAAATCTTGGTATATAAATGGCTTCAGTTCAGACCCTGGAGACAGGAGGAAATATACCCAACACTGCATCCTGTCTGGCATCTGGTTTCTTTCACAAAAGATGCTACATTCATTGAATCCTTAAATTTGGGGCATTCACTTTAAATAGCAGCAGACTGCCAACAAAACTTGATCAACTAAACACTGTGAGTGAGCCCTGAATGCTATCTTATTTGATTAAGTCTTAAGACTGTTCCATCTGTGTAGGGTTTTGAATAAATTTCAGGCACATGGATAGGGCATTAGTTAATTTGCAATGACTTGTCCAAACCAAAATAATTTACTATCATAAGTGAAAACTGAAGAAGTCATAACTAACACTTACAGTGTGCTTACTGTGTGCCAGGGCCAGTTCTACATACTTTAAATATGTTAACTTACCTGATCCTCATAGCAGCCCTGTGAAGAAAGGAATATTACTATCTCCATTTTGAGATGAGGAAACTGAGGCAGAGAGGCTGCATGATCTAATCTAGGCCACACAGCTAGTAAATGGTAGAATGGGGATTTAACTCCAAACACTTTGATTCCAGGGTGCGTTCATAAAACCACTACACCAAACGGCCTCTGAAACCTCTGCATCCCCGACTTGGAATATTTGCCAATCCCATGTAATTACCCAGGTTCTCCTGCTAAGGTACTTTGTGCCCTGGTGATGCTCTCCTTAGCAGCTGTAGTCCTCATACTGATCCACAGGGTACAGGGTAACAGCTACCACTTATAGGAAGACAATTTATGGACCAGGCATTATGCTAGGTGCTTTTCATATGATCTCATTTAATCTTCCCAACAATACTGAGACTTGGATATTATTATCTCCAGTATACAGATCACCAAAGGGAAGCTAACTAAAGTTAAGGAACCTGCACAAGAGCAAAGAGCTAGTAAGTGGAAGAGGTAGAATCACTCCACAGCCTAGCCTGAGCTCCTAGCCCCTTAATAGTATGACTTCCCCTCTCTTCTCTTATCCCATCCCAACCAGCTCTGGGAAAGTAGTTCCTACCCACCCTTCAAACTCACTCATCTGCTCCCCCAGCATAGCTGCCTGATGAGAACCCAGCAAAACCCCTTCTCTGATTACAAGTAGAGCTTCCTGAGCCCATATTTCAGTCCTGGCTCTGAAGCTCAGCTTGGCACTGAGGAAGTCACCTGACTTCTTTGGGTCTCTCTGTCCTTTTCTGAAAGATGGGGATAAACAACATCTTTTTCACAGGATCAGTGTGCGGTTTAAAAGACAATGTACATGGATGTGACAAATGTGTCTGTATCTTTAATTATCATAGTAAGATTTTTCTGGATCAAAACAATGTATAATAAGATGAGCTGTCTGAGCTTTGGGCTACTGAGAAGCATAATTATTTTCTCCCATAGCAACTGGATCAGTACTCTGGAAGGCCCTATCTAGAGTCCACTGGAGAAACTTTCTAATTAAAGCTCTCATTCACTTTGGAATAATCTTGTGAAATTCTGATGCTCATCTAAAAAGCCAGGATTACTTTAATATATGCAACTTGTTAAACAATAATTTCGGGAAAGAGCTACATCTCAGAACCATACTAATTTAATAAATTCAAAACAACTACTTTTTCAAGAAAACCTGGTAAGTGGTAAAAACGGGTTTTTGTGAGGAAGAAAAAGCCTTTATTAGAACCATTTGTAGGAAAGAAAATAACAGTGGCTATGATTAGAAAGGCCTATAATGAATGTATCTACTGGAAAATATACACCCCAAAATATTGGAATAAAAAAGAATTACTATTCCACCATCAGTAACTTACTGCAAATATACAGCCCAACTCACAAAAAATTATAAAGTCATATGTATATGCACTTCGTTTGCCAAAGCACTCGTAAAGTTTAATGAAGTTAACTTTCAAAAGGCAAGATTTATTACTAGTCATTTAATATGAATGAGGCAAGTAAAGATTAACAACAAATATCATATGTTCACCATTAGACCATGCGTGCTAATTGTAAAACACTCAGTTTGCTTAATTCTCTCCTTTTTGATCAAATTAGACCAAATCCAAGTCCATTTGCTCTGTGGTACCCACTCAGCTACACATTCTTTCTGACACCTCCTTTATTTTGAATCTGTTCTAAATCTTGTGATATGGCTGGCGTAATAAGGCTTGTATCTAGCCAAGGAATGCATCAAAAGTTGGTGCTTTTTGGCAACACCAGATTTAATTGCCTGGACTTGGGTCAGCTGAAAGGCATGAAGCCAGTAACACTTGCCAGAAAAAAAAAAAAATACAGTAAATTTAGCACTTACTGCCTTGAGGTCTTCATTAACATAGGTATCATTCATTATAAATTCAGGATAGCCAACTTTGGCCAAAACAGCTCTTGCCTGTAAAAAGGAAAAAGAAAAATGATGTTAGAGTTTCAGCACTTAAATCATTCATAATCACTGGATGTAAGAATGCAACCTTCACTT
>PVHT020000194.1:2017196-2121002 GCA_004024745.2 Catagonus wagneri
AAAACTTTATTTATAGACACAGCTGAAATCTGAATCTCATGCCACTTTTGTGGAACAGGGTATAATCTTCTTTTGACTTTTTAAAACCATTTAAAAATGTAAAATCCATTCTTAGCTTGTGGGCTGTACAAAATCAGGCAGCATGCTCAATAGGACTCAAGCATCATAGTTTGCTGGACTGACAGAGATAATTCAATGAGAGTAGATGTTCATTGAGTTGCCTCAATTAATGGCACAGAGCCTAGTATACAGTAAGTGCTCAACAGTGCTTGCCAAAATGATCCATGCTGAACAGGGTGGGGTGTGTGCATCCGTGTGCATGGCGTAGTTATTAAGTTTTTAATTTGTTTTTGTTTTGCCCTTTGTTATTATTAACATGAACATGCGACAAAAAACTTAGTTATTTGCGGGGTTTATTCCTTGCCCTAGAGTCTTAGGGCTAGAACTTATAAAATCATAAATAATTTAGGGGAGACAGCAGGTAGTTCATAAAGTAAAGATTATTACTTTGAGAGAAAGAAAAGCTATCGCCAATGAACTCTGAAAACCAAGGAACACTGAAAACTTAAAACGCAACATGATTTAAATTCTCAAGTCAGGAGTTCCCGTCGTGGCACAGTGGAAACAAATCCGACTAGGAACCATGAGGTTGCGGGTTCAATCCCTGGCCTTGCTCAGTGGGTTAAGGATCCAGCGTTGCCGTGAGCTGTGGTGAAGGTTGCAGACGCGGCTTGGATCCCGCGTTGCTGTGGCTGTGGCGAAGGCCAGCAGCTACAGCTCCTGTTAGACCTCTAGCCTGGGAACCTCCATACACCGCAGGTGCAGCCCCAAAAAAAAAAAAAATTCTCAAGTCACCCCTTCTCCCCAGAATTTTCCACAAGGTACACTACAACTTGATAGTGCTGGTGGAAAGAACAGAATATAATTCTGCTTTATTTGGCTGTAAGCTCTGAACATAATTTTTACACAGATGACCAACCTGATTTAAAGAGTGGTTCAGGTGACTGCTTTACTCCTGAATTTTCAAAGCCACTTAGTATTATGCTGATTGGCAGAAATCAAGATGGAAAGCTCATTTGTTTTAATCCCCACTGACTTGGCTATTTAGGAGAGTCCAGTAAATTCTCATGTCTTGCATGTACTACATCAAAGGCATCGCTTTAATCACTTAATTAAACCGCCTTGTGTTTCCTCTACATAGTAAAGTTGCTTAGCATATTTTTTCATTTTTATTAGTTTAACATAAGAAAAAAATGGAACAATTGATGATCAACTGCCCTTTTACAAACAATTTATAGCACAACTTTCTTAGGCTTGCAACAGCTTTGAAAGCTTCACTCAGGCTTCGCCACGTCAAGGTCTCATTTTCTCTGATGAGTTCTATACTAACTATTAAACATCAATCAAAATTCTGAGCTTTAAGCACCAGAAGTTCAAGAGACTACATGAATTACGCTATGCCTCAAAACAATAGCAATTTCCATAATGCCAAATAAATGACTGACTAGTGTTGATGCCTTGGCTGAAGATATTATCCAAAGCAGAGCTAATGGTATTGATGAAAATGAGCCTGGGGAACAGGCTTTAATATCCTTTGGGGTTTTCTGGATTTCACAAATAATAGCAATGCAATTATCTGACAAATCAAGTTTTATCTTCTTGCTAAGAATGGCAATGATTTATGATGAGTTCAAAAATTTTAATTCTGCATATTGCTTTTGGGTGTGGTTCACAGCCTGGGGGGAGGACAGATAAAGGGCCCCATGAATCAGGGGTTTTCTTTTTTGGGCCACACCCACAGCATGTGGAAATTCCCGGGCCAGGGATCAAACCCACACTGCAGTTGTGACCTGAAGCAATGCCAGATCTTTAACCCGCTGCACCACATGGGAACTTACTGTCAGAGGGGTTTTTGAGTACAACTCACAGTTCTGATTTTTTAAGAGCTGTTAGAGAGGAATGCTCAGATTTCAGGTCTTCCACCCTTAAGCTTGCCTGAATAACAGCCCAGTATAGAATACAATCCCCATTTCTCTCCAATATGGACAACATTCAAAGAAGGTATGCTCCCAATTACAAAGCAGCTCATCCATGCATCTCGAAGGTGGGCAGTCCTTCCTGTCCAAAGAAGGAAACTACTCTGGCACAGGTGAGTCATAATTTAGCCATACTAGCACTAAACATTTCCCTGATAGCTTTGTGATGGTCCTGTCACTTGGGTTTTCTTTGTAAATAGAAGGTACATGGAGTAGCAATAGAGTTAAGAACCCAAAACCATCCTTACGATTAATGCATAAAACACATCTCCCTTGAGGGGAGGGGCAATATTACCTTAAAAATAGTGGCAACTTCCGTGTATTCCCTTTAAAGCTGAGAGTGATCAGATCAGGGATTTTTTTTTTTAATCAATGTATTTCATTACTTTCAATTACATGTGGTAAACTGCTCACAAAGGTTTCACAGAGAAGCTGCCAGACCTGCTCTCAAATAAATATCCTAAGCCTCAATCAACCAAATCCATTTGTCCAGAGCCAAGATGATAAAAGCCCAAGAGGCTGAACAACCCTATATTACAGTTAGGCCTTTTTTTTCTCTTTGTCTTTTTTTCTTTTTAAGTCCATACCCACGGCATATGGAAGTTCCCAGGCTAGGGATCATATCGGAGCTGTGCTGCCGGCCACAGCCACAGCAATGCCAGATCTGAGCCACATCTGCAACCTACACCACAGCTCACGGCAAGACTGGATCCTTAACCCACAGAGCAAGGCCAGGGACTGAACCCACATTCTCATGGATAGCAGCGGGATTTGTTACTGCTGAGCCACAACGGGAACTCCCTTTTATATGGGCCAGAGTTAGTGGTATTTTTCTCTGTCCTGCACACAGGGCTCTACGTCAAGGGTCAGCAAACAAAAGCACATAGGCCAAAACCATTCCACTGCCTATTTCTGTAAACAAACAAAAAATACTGTGTACTGGAACACAGTGAAGGGGTCCAGAATATTCCATTGTGGCATAAGAATTACTTTGAGCTAAAGGCATTTGAGAATTAACAGATCCAGGAAAAGGCCTTCTCTGAACTTCCCTTCTCTGCCTAAAAGCAGATTTTCCAAAAGAATTCCACCGTCATAAATCCTTGCTAAGGGAGGCTTCCCATCCCACAGGAGAAGAGTGACTCCTATGCACCAGAGATGAGAAGTCAGCATCAGGACAAGAAATTGCAATAAATAGACCTTACTAAAACAAATATCACCTCCATTAGTTTTCCCCTTATATTTCTCAGTCATTTCCCACCATTTATTGTTCCTTGAAATCCTAACTCCCTCCACTGCTTAAGATAGCATACAAGTACTATGCATAAAATAAATAAGCTACAAGGATATACTGTACAGCAAAGGGAACATAGCCAATATTTTATAATAACTATAAATGGAATATATGCTTTAAAAAAATATGAATCACTATGCTATATACCTGAAACATCATACTGTGAACCAACTGTACCTCAGTTTAAAAAAATAGTTCTTTTAACACGGTATATCAGGCCCAAACTCTCACTGCTTCTTGGAGCTTCATTTTCTTTCTGAGCTCCCACCTACCTAAG
Source organism: Catagonus wagneri (assembly GCA_004024745.2). Taxonomy (NCBI): domain Eukaryota; kingdom Metazoa; phylum Chordata; class Mammalia; order Artiodactyla; family Tayassuidae; genus Catagonus; species Catagonus wagneri. Next base: position 2,020,801 of record PVHT020000194.1, read on the forward strand.
GGAATAAATTTTTCTTCTGTTAATCTGTCTTTTGGCAGTTTAATTTGCAGACCCCCAATTACTAAACCTCAAGGGGTAACAGAAGTTTTTCCTCTCTAACAACAGCTATGCTCATTTCTTTATGGATTGTCTATGGTCACTTTCACACTACAGCTACAGAGTTGAGGAGTTGTAAGAGATATCATAGGGGCCCCAAAGCCTCCAATATTTACTATCTAGCTCTTTGAAGAAAAATTATGCCAACATGTCTTCTACATCAGAGGTTCCTCAATTTTTCAAAACTAGTAGTAAAAATAGCAAGGGAAAAATAAGGGACAAAGACTGATCTTTTTGGAAAGTTTCACCAAGATACAAACATATGATTAAACTTGTAATAATGCTTCATGTTTTGTTGAGGTAAATACCTGAAAACAGAGCCAGCATACAAATATTAGCCAGAAATGGGAATTCACATCATGGAAAAATCAATGCACTTTTTGTGGACAAGGAAAAAAAAGAATATAAATTATTTTTAAAAATCACTTTCAGGAGTTTCTGCTGCGGCGCAACAGGATGGGTGGTATCTCTGGAGCATTGGGACGCAGGTTCAATCCCTGGCCCAGCACAGTGGGTTAAAGATCTGGCATTCCCACAGCTGTAATGTAGATCACAACTGGGGCTTGGATATAATCCCTGCCCAGGAACTCCATATGCTGCGTGGCAGCCAAAAAAAGAAAAAAAAATCATTTTCAAATGTCAAGATTCGAGAGATGGGATTAAGATGGCGGAATACAAGGACCGAAGCTCAACTTCTCTCCCAAAAACAACAAAACTACAAGCAAATACCAAGCAACCTTCAACCAAATGAACTGGAAACTTTCAAAAAGATATTCTAATCCAGAAGACAAAGAGGAGACCACATCAAGAGGTAGGAGGGGCGATTGCAAGATAGAAGCAACCCCATATCTCCCAGGTGGGAAGCCCCACAGACTGGAAAGTAACTGTATCACAGAGACTCACCTACAGGACTGAGAGTTCTGAGCCCCACGTCAAAGCCCCACGCCTGGGGATCTGGCACAGGGAGAAAGAGCCCCCAGAGCATCTGGCACTGAAGGCCAGCGGGGCTTGTGTGCAGGAGCTCCACGGGACTGGGGGAAAGAAGAGACCCCATTCTTGAAAAGTGCACACAGACTTTCACGTGCACTGGGTCCCAGGGCAAAGCAAAGTCTCCATAGGAATCCAGGTGGAACCTGACTGCAATTCTTGGAGGATCTCCTGGGAAAACAGGAGTGACTGTGGCTTGTTGTGGGAGAAGGGCATTAGAGGTGAAGCTCTAGGGAACATTCATCAGCCTGCATTTCTCTGGAGGTGGCCATTTTTTGGAAAATCTGGTCCTTCCCATCAGCGCTGAGAAGCCCCAGGCCAAACAATGATCCAGGTGGGATCACAGCCCCACCCATCAAATGTCAAGAAATCAAAGGGCTTAGAAACGTACAATGAACACCTAGTCCCTAACACCTAACTTTTCTCAGATAAAATCTGCTACTTAAGTAACATCCTGTTCTCTCATCAACCCTCCAACTGAACAGAAATTGTCCTCAGTTTTTCCATTGAGGTTTACCTCTGACATCAACGATTCTTTACCAGTCTTAAAAAAACTTCAAATCACCTCCCTCATAATGTAGGGGGGAGATCAAATGAGATAACTTTGCTATATTATTAAATTAGGTAAACATAAACTCATACAGTTTTTCTAAAAGGAGGCTGTTGCTATAGAGACAATGCTCATACACTCTGCTTTGTCCTTTGACACCAGAGTCTTCTTGTTCAGGGCTTCCAGAACCTCTGTTCTTGCACCAAGAGCATCAGCATCACTTGGGAGCTCTTTAAAAATGCAAACTCGTGGGACCTACCTCTGGGACCCACCAAGTTAGAATGTCTCTGGGGTGCAACCCAGGAATCTGCACTGTGACCAACCTTCCCATAAGGCAGGGTTTTTCAACCTCAGCACCACTGACATTTAGGCTGAATTAACCTCATCTGTGGGGGTCTGATCCATGCATTTTGGGATGTTCAGCAGCAGCCTTGGCCTCTACCCACCAGACACCTATCTACTCTCCCCACTTCTCAGTTGTAACCAAAAATATCTCTAGACCTTGCCAAATGTTCCCTGGGGGTAAAATGACACCCTGGGTTAAGAATCCCCGCTGCAGGGGATTGTCATACATGCTCAAGTGTGAGACATTCTCTGATCTAGACTGTGATACTTGTCAAGGCATCCAGCCCCACTTCAGAGAACCCCTGACATTGTATTATGCATTCACCAGAAGGGGTCTCAGTGGTTAAGGAACCCGACTAGCATCCATGAGGATGCAGGTTCGATCCCCGGCCTTGCTCAGTGGGCCAAGGATCTGGCATTGCCGTCAGCTATGGTGTAGATCGCAGATGTGGTTCAAGATCCCACGTTCCTGTGGCTGTGGGTAGGCTGGCAGCCATAGCTCCGATTCAACCCCTAGCCCGGGAACTTCCAATATGCCGCAGGTGTGCACTAAAAAGACTATAAATAAATAAATAAATAAATAAATAAATAAATAAATAAATAAATAAATGGAAAGAAAGGGGCTCATCCACTCTCTCAATATTCCATAGGCATTTCATCAATGGTCACCATCATTATGCCATGAGGAGCACTTTATGGAGAAAACACTATGATCTTCTCTCTCATCAGTTTTGTAATGTGCCTCAGGCACTTGCAGTTCAGCCTCATTTCTGGCCAATGTTACCTAAATCCCAGGATGACAGAGGCCAAGAACTAATCAACAACTGCAAAGTGCTTTGCAACTCTAAGTCATGATACAAATATACCCCAAGATCTCAGAGATGTTTAAATTAAAAGTTCTCCTAACTTTTTTCTGAGTAGCTTGGTAAAATCTATTTTTAAGTACTTGGAGGTATCTAAAAAGCCACATTAATATAATTACAGTTCACTGAAAAATTAGCATGCAATCCAGTCTGAAAGCTAAAATCAGTCATAGCAGGGTAATATTCCATTTAATTATAAAGATTAATTCAACCTTCATTTATCTGTGCATGTGTTTGGTCTTTTCATTTTTCACAGAACACCCGAGATTCGAATACCATCTGGTAGAAACGCCGCACAAGTGTCAGTAGCATCTATTAGAGTTGCGGATTTCATTTCAAAGTAGAATTGATAACAGGACAAAGGGAGAGGGGAAAAGAGGGAGGTAAAAGTTTAATAGAGACTCAATTAAAAAATGAGGTGTTTGGACTTCCCATCACGGAGCAGCAGAAATGAATCCGACTAGGAACCATGAGGTTTTAGGTTCAATCCCTGGCCCCGCCGAGTGGGTTAATGATCCGGCATTGCCTTGAGCTGTGGTGTAGGTCACAGACATGGCTCAGATCCTGCATTGCTGTGGCTGTGGCACAGACCTGCAGCTGTAGCTCCGATTGGACCCCTATCCTGGGAAGCTCCATATGCCACGGGTGTGGCCCTAAAAAGCAAAAAAGAAAAAGAGAGAGAGAGATTTTCCACCAGTCTGGTGGAACTCCATCCCTCTCTCTACTGTATACGCACAAACAGTCCTAAATAACAAGTCCCGCCATCCCCATTTCCTGCATTTTCTGAAACAGCCAAGTGAAGATTCAAGGAGTATTGGGAATAACAGTGTGAACTCTAAATTCTGAACTATGTCCACTGTGCTTTCCAAAATGTATGTTTCATCTTTCTTAAAATTTGGCTTGAGTCTCCTGGTGATTAAGACTGACCACTTTTTTCATCATAATACCTGTTCAATATTCAATCTTTTACTATGTGATTACTAAATGGCAAACAAGCACTGCAGAATGGAAAACATCTAATGAAATCTTTGAGTTATACACAAAGTATACAAACATTAAGTGTACAAATCAATGATCTGTTTTTAAACACACACACAAATACATACACCTGTGCTAGTGGCTCTGAGACAAGATTTAAAATATTTCTACTACACCAAAAGCTCCTTTGTGTGCCTTTCCAGTCAATAGGCCATCCACCCTCAAGACAACCACTATTCTGACCTCTATCTCCAAAGATTAGTTCTGCCTGCTCTTGAATTTCGAAAAAAAAGTGTGTACTCTTTTGTGCCTGGCTTCTTTCACCTCAATATTACATCTGTGAGATTCATCTGTGCTTTGTGTTTAGCAGGAGCTGAGACACTTTAATACAATGCATCCCTGTCCTCAAGGAGTTCAAAGTCACGTGTGGAGAATGAGAGGGAAAAAAAAAAAAACCACCTAAAAAATAACAACAACATCAAAAAACCTCAGGGAATTCCTGCCATGGTGCAGTGGGTTAAGAATCCAACTGCAGCAGCTTGGGCCACTGTGGAGGCTTGGGTTCAATCCCTGGCCTGGCTCAGCGGGTTGAGGGATCCACAATGCCACACCTGCAGCTTAGACTCAACCTCTGGCCGAGGAACTTCCATATGCTGTGGCTGAAGCCATGAAAAAAAAAACTCAGAAGAATGCAGAGGACAGGATAGTACAGGATGGGATGGGTCCAGGTGGGATGGAGAGCAAGGGAGGACCTTGTGAAAAGGTTATCTTCAAAGAGGAGCGCTCATGGTTAAACAGAATCAATACCAATAGAAATAACATTTGTAACAATAACAAAAGTAATGTTCTTCATTGAACCTCTACTATGGATTAGGTACTGGGCTAAGTGCTACACTTCCTCATCAGATACAAATTTATCTCACCTAGCTCTATCAGGTGAGTACTGAACAGCCCCATTGCACAGCTGACAGAGTTGAGGCTGAGAAAGGGGAAAGAACTCTCCCCACGTCCTACAGGCAATAAAGGCCCAAACCAGCTTTTTAACCCAGATTAATTTAGCCTTAATCTGACTTCAAAAAGCCCATGTTTTCCCAACATACATCATCTTTTGAGAGATGAAAAGTAATATCCTATTATACAAGTAAGATTAATTTTTTAAAAAGATTTTCTAGGACCACATCTGAGGCACATGGAAGTTCCCAGGCCAGGGGCTGATCTGAGCTGCGGCTGCCAGCCTACACCACAGCCACATCAACATCAGATCCAAGCAGCATCTGCAACCTACGTCACAGCTTGCAGCAACGCCGGATCCTTAACCCACTGATAGAGGCCACGGATTGAACTCCCATCCTCACAGACACTATGTCAGGTTCTTAACCCACTGAGCCACAACAGGAACTCCAAGACTCATTTTTATAAATCCAAATGAACTGGTTAGCTTGTAATGTATGTACCATCTTTGCATCAGTAACCATATTCAATAGGCTAGGAAAAATGATATTTTCACATAAGAATGACAACACACAAGACAGAGTTTAAGCATACTTTTAAGAATTTGTCCATTCCTCCCTAAAAATCATGTCATTGAGCTTTTGATTCTGGACACCAGTGGGACTAAACTTTGACTGAGAGCCTGGAGCAGACCAAGACATAGCCAAGGGAGGAGGTAAAAACAGAAAGGGAAAGTCAAGAAACTATTTCTATTCTGCAGTCAAATGCTCGACCACTGGGCTATACCCCCACAGTATTTCTCTTCTGGAAACACCATAACATACATTTCTCAGACTAGTCAAAGTAGTGAGGTAAATGAGATTTCGCCAGCAGAAGGGAAGTTCCTGGGAATGGGGCTCCATGGACAGAAGGTTATTAACCTCATGGAAGAGATCCAATGGCAAAAAAAAAAAAAAAACACGCTGAGAAACGACGTCGTCCCACTTCAAAAGAGGAAAAAAGGTCTCTCCCTTAGGGATCTCATCACAGTCATAAAGCCGAATGAGAGCCAGTTTGAATTAATCAAGCTTAAGTCTAGCTGGTTTTGAGATTAGAAATGCAAGGACAAAAGCAGTCAACCAGGAACCTTGTACCTTACCCCAGAAGCCCGTGAGATGAAATACGGGCCTTCTGAGCGATGAGTTCTTGGTTCCGACTTTGGGTTCCCCCAAACTCTGGCAACTTGGTGGTGCATTAGCTGCCTGTCAGAATATATTATCAGCAACATGTAACTTTCTACTGCCATAGCAGCCAAACAAATGGATACCTATGTCACCATGAACTGGAAAGGCCCAGGTACCTCCACCTTTCAGCCAAAGTACCAGTCTCCATCCCTTCAGACTAAACTCCACAACTTAGTGGTAGGAGAAAGATAAAGGAACTGCCACCCAAACCCACTCTCTGACTGCACAGTTCAGACCTGGTTGTTTAATTTAGGACGCCCATGGGTTATATTTTAGAACAAATTGTGAGCTCTTTTTTGCTCTACCTCCGAAAAGACAGTTGAGGGAAGGAAATCAGAAAGGCCACCTATACACAAGGCAAAGCAATAAGCCACAGCCAAGGGACAACATGGGCTATTTGTAAACAGCAGCCTAAATGTCACCATCAATTATTCATCATTCAACAAAGCTGCTGAGTAACTCTTACACAAAACCACTTTGCTCTTTTTTTTTCTTTTTTGTCCACACCTGCGAAATATGGACGTTCCCAGGCCGGTGACTGAACCTGCACCACAGCCCAACGAGAGACGAAAGCAGCTAGGTGCCGGTCAAAACCTGAGACTAGAAAAGCTCTAGACCAGGTTGGCAAGCCACAGCCTGCAAGCCATATTCCAGCTGCCAGCGCCCAATTTTGTAAAGTTTTGTTGACACATAGTCATGCCCATTTGCTTACATATGGCTGCATTCATGATAAAACATAGGTAGGTTTGAGTAGCTGTGGCAGAGACCACATTGCCTGCAGAGCTGCAAATTTTTACTGTCTGGTCCTTTAAGTGGGAGGTTTGCCAACGCCTGCTCTATCCTCTCACTCCTCAATGTTGGTCCATGTTCCAGGGGCATCAGCCTCACCTGGGAGCTTGCTAAAAATGCAAAGTCTCAGGCTCTACTCCAAACTTAATAGGAATCCGCATTTTTAACAAGGTCCCTGGGAGAGTGGCATGCACATCCAAGTTCCAGCAGCAATGCTCTAAAAGGGCTCAGCTTCTCACACCTGGCTGCTCACTGAGATCACCCAAGGAGTCTGGTTTGGTTTTCGGAATACTGACGGCCTGGGTCTGAGGAAACTCCAGGGTGGGATATTTTCAAGGGCTTCTAGCTCCTCCCCACAAGGTCATGTGGCACCCCACAGGGCTCTCACTCTCATCAGAACCTGAGAGAGGACACTCAAGCATCCAGCAATTAGGAAGGGTCTGAAAGGGGGAGAGAAGAGCAGGGAAAGGAGTTTCTCCTGTCAGGTTTTCTCATTCCAAAATTGCTCTCTCTGGGAAATTCCCTGGGGGCCTAGCAGGTTAAGGATCCCACTGCTGTCACTGCTATGACTCAGGTCTCTGCTGCGGTGCACGGGTTCAAGCCCTGGTCCGGGAACTTTTGCATGCCAAGGGCATGGCCAAAAAAAAAAAAAAGGACCACATTAATTGAAAAACTGCTCTCTCTGGAGTTCTTATTGTGGCTCAGTGGGTTAAGGATCAGGCGTTGCCACAGTTGTGGCTCGGATTTGGTCCCTGGCCCAGGAACTTCCATATGCCACGAGTGCAACCAGAAAGAAAAAAAAAACTGCTCTCTATGACAAACTCCTTTTTTTGTGAATAATTTCTTTTTTCTTTTTCGGCCACCCCCTTGGGATATGGAAGTTCCCGGACTAGGGATTGAATCCTAGCCACAGCTGCCAACCCATGCCATAGCTGCAGCAATGCTGGATCATTAACACAATGCACCAGAGCAGGAACTCCAAATAATTTTTAATGAAAATCAGAAATTACACAAACTATAGCATTTGCAGTGGATAAGCAATGAGATCCTACTGTATACCACAGGGAACTATATCTAGTCATTTATGATGGAACATGATGGAGCATAACGTGAGAAAAAGAATGTATATATATGCTTGCCCAGGTCACTTTGCTGTACAGCAGAAACTGACAGAACACTGCATATCAACTATAATGGAAAAAAATAAAAATCATTTTAAAAAAGAAATTACTTAGGACAATTCATAGGGCCATGTTAGAACATGACTTTTTACAGATCTATACAAACCACTTTGCCAAAACTTTACTTTCATTTTCAAAAGCCTGGAAGAAAAGGCCAAATTATTCTGTATACTTGTAAGTTCATTTTATAACTTAACACCAGAATCAAGCAAAGGCTTTGTTCTGCAGCACTACAGGACACAACCTCAGTGCCGTCCTTGACTCTGCTCTGCTTTAGGACAGGTCCATTTGGCTCATTAGTTTAATCCTTACAAACCCCTGCAAGGCAGCTCTTGTTAGCCTGCACAGTGACTACAGAGCTGGCAACACCAAAATATACTAAAGGCAGCAAATCTGTCCTCTTTGCCTTAGGTCAGCAAGGACACAGAGTGAAGCATGGCCCTTCCCAGGGCTGAAAGTCCATGGCTATAAAGTACAGGAAGTCAGAGCCTTGTGTACATCAATGACGTTAGAACACTCCCTCACACCATACACAAAAATAAGCTCAAAATGGTTTAAAAACCTAAATATAAGAAATGACACCATAAAACTCCTAGGAGAGAACATAGGCAAAACATCCTCTGACATAAATCGTAGCAATATTTTCTTAGGTCAGTCTCCCACGGCAATAGAAATAAAAGCAAAATTACACTACTGGGATCTAGCCAAACTTAAAAGCTTTTGCACAGGAAACTATCAACGAAATGAAAAGATAACCTACGGAATAGGAGAAAATATTTGCAAACAATGCAACTGACAAGAGGTTAATCTCGAAAATGTACAAACAGCTCATGCAACTCTATATAAAAAAAAAAGTCAAAAAATGGGCAGAAGACTGAACAGACATTTCTCCAAGATGGTCATCACGCACAGGAAAAGATGCTCAACATCACTAACTATTAGAAAAATGCAAACCAAAACCACAATGATATATCAACCCACACCAGTCAAAATGGCGATCATCAAAAAGTCTACAAATGATAAATGCTGCAGAGGGTGTGGAGAAAAGGGAACCCTCCTACATTGTTGGTGGGAATGTAAATTGGTGCAGCCACTGTGGAGAACAGTATGAAGGTTCCTTAAAAAACTAAAAACAGAACTACGATATGATCCTACAATGCTGCTCCTGAGCATATATCTGGAGGAAACTCTAAACATGTATTCCAGTGTTCACTGCAGCACTACTTACAACAGTCAAGACATGGAAGCAACGCAAATGTCCATCAAGACAGCAATGGATACAGAAGATGTATATAGGAGTTACCATTTTGGCTCACCGATAACAAATCCAACTAGTAACCATGAGGATGTGGGTTCGATACCTGGTCTTGCTCAGTGGGTTAAGGATCTGACATTGCAGTGAGCTGTAGTGTAGGTCGCAGATGCAGCTCGGATCCCGCATTGCTGTGGCTATGGCACAGGCTGAAGCTGTAGCTCCAATTCAACTGCTAGCCTGAGAACTTCCACATGCCATGGGTGTGGCCCTAAAAAGCAAATAATAATAATAATAATAATAATAATAATAATAATAATAATAATAATAAGTAGTAGTAGTAGTAGTAGTAGTAGTATACACACAATGGAATATTACTCAGCCATTAAAAGGAATGAAATAATGCCATTTGCAGCAACATGGATGGACCTAGAGATTATAATACTAAGTGAAGTCAAAGACAAATACCATGTGATATCACTTATATGCAGAATCTAATTTTTAAAATATACACGAGCTTATTTACAAAACAGAAACAGGCTCAGAGACATAGAAAACAAACTTATGGTTACCAAAGGAGAAAAGGGAGAAGACATAAATTAGGAGTTTGGGATTAACAGATAACAGACTATCATATATAAAACGGATATACAACCAAGATCTACTGTACAGCACAGGGAACTACATTCAGTATCTTATTATAATCTAAAATGGAAAAGCATATGAAAAAAATATATATATATCACTTTGCTGTACACCAGAAACTAATACAACATTGTAAATCAACTAAATTTTAATTTTAAAAACTACAATGATATATCACTACACACCTATCAAAATGTATAAGATAAAAAATTGTGATAATTTCAAATACTGGTGAGAATGCAGAAAAAGTACTTCAGGTATTACTGGTAGGAATAGAAAATGGTACAGCCACACTGGTAAACAGTTTGGCAGTTTTTTATAAAACAAAATATGCAAGTACCATACAACCCAGAAATTATAGTCTTGGGCTTTATTCTAAAGAAATGAAAATTTATGTTCAAGAATCTATACACATATGTGTAACTGTGTCACCATGCTGTACAGTAGAAAACTGACAGAACACTGTAAACCAGATAAAATGAAAAAAAAATAAAAATCATTATACAAAACCTGTACGTGAATGTTCACAGCAGCTATACTTGTAAAAGCCTCCAAGAGGAAACTGGTCAGATGTCCTTCAACAGGTGAATGGTTTAAACAAAGAGTCATACATCCACATCATGGGATATCACTCAACAATAAAAAGGAACAAACTATTAATGCATACCACAAACCGGGGATAGATCTCCTGAGAATTATACTGAATGAAAAAAAAAATAATCCCAAAAAGTTACAGACAGTATGATTCGTTTATGTAATATTTTGAAATGATAAACTTTAGAAATGGAGAACAGCTTGGTAATTCAGGGGTTAGGGATGGAAGGTGGGTATATTATAAAAGGGTAGCAAAAGGTGCCAGACCTGTTTACTGTCTTGACTCTGGTGGTGGGTACATAAACCTACACATGTGATAAAACTGTATAATGTAAACAGAATAAAACTGGGGAAATGTGAAGATCTGTGAATTATATTAATATCAATTTCCTGGTTATTATTTATATTGTAGTGTTGCAAAATGCCATTGGAGGAAACTGGGTAAAATGTACATGGAACTCTTTATGCTATTTCAATTATCTCAATAAAAAATTTTAAATAAAAAAATGTGAGATTGGAGTTCTTGCTGTAGCAAGTGGGTTAAGAATCCTACTGGAGCAGCTCAGTTTGCTGGGGAGGTGCAGATTAGATCTCCTGGCACAACTGGTGAAATGATGTGGCACTGCTGCAGCTATGGCATATATTGCAGCTGTGGCTCAGATTCAATTCCTGGCCCAAGAACTTTCATATGCCACAGGTGTGGCCACTAAAAAAAGGGGGGGATATATACAACATATATAATGACATATTACTCATTCATAAAAAATAATGAACTATTGTCATTTGCAGCAACATGGATAGACCCAGAGATTATCATACTAAGTGAAGTATGTCAGATAAAGACAAGTATCATATAATATCGCTTATACATGGAACCTGAAAAAATTATATAAATGAATTTATTGACAAAAGAGAAGCAGACTCACAGACATAGAAAACAAACTTATGGTTGCCAAAGGGGAAAGGTGGAGGGGCAGGATAAATTAGGAGTATGGGATTAACAGATACACACCATCATATACAAAATACATAAACAACAAGGACTTACATATAGCACAGGTAACTATGGTAAAATCTTATAATACTGCATACTGGAAATAATCTGGATATATATATTATATATACATGTTTGTGTGTGTGTGTGTGTGTGTGTGTGTGTGTGTGTGTGTGTGTGTGTATTTGAATCACTTTGCTGTATACCAGAAACACAATATTGTAAATCAACTACACTTCAATATTTTTTAAAAGTACAGGAAGTTGGTGTCATGGGTATTTATACTGAAAAATTAAGTTCATTTGCTAAGAAACTCAAGTGTAAAACTGGAAAAAAATGATTTGTCTACTAGGATGAGGTTGGGTCCCTTGTGACTTAGTCCAGTTCTGGGCCCTAACACCTAGTAGGTATTTCTTACACCTATGCAGGAAGGTCTCAAAGCCCAGGGCTGAGTCCTTTCCCCATCACAGTTCAATAATCATGTTTATTCAAATAGTTTTCTAAGTCAATGTATATATTGGTTTTGAGCTATGGGAAAAAAAAAGTCAATAATAGGAAACAACCTAACCAATCTAACAGGAAAACGGGGAAAATTTAATGACACATGGTGGTCAGATGATAAAGAGAGGGGGTAAAAATAGTTCAAAACACTCTACAGTAAACAATGAAAAACTGAACAAAGATGAGAAAGGCAAAGGATACAGACTGTCGGTAGATAGCTTCCAAACATAGGGCTTGCCAACAATGCCTCTCCTCCCCATATGCTCACACTGTTCCTCAGGTCAAGAGATGGAGTCTTGGGAACTTTTAATACCCCACTTACATCAATGGACACATCATGCAGACAGAAAATCAACAAGGAAACAAAGGCCTTAAATGACGCCCAAGACCAGATAGACTCAATTTATATTTATAAAACATTCCACCCCAAGGCAGCAGAACATACATTCTTCTCAAGTGCACATGTAATATTCTCCAGGATAGATCACATCTTGGGCCTCAGATAAGCCTCAGTAAATTTTTAAAAACTTAAATTACATCAAGCATCTTTTCTGACTACAATGCCATGAGACTAGAAATCAACCACAAAAACAAAACAAAACAAAAAAACAGGAGTTCCCATTGTGGCACAGAAGAAATGAATCCAACTAGTACCCATGAGGATGTGGCTTTGATCCCTGGCCTGGCTCGTTGGGGATCTGGTATTGCCATGAGCTGCAGTGTAGGTTGCAGATGCAGCTTGGATCTCTCATTGCTGTGGCTGTGGCATAGGCCAGCAGCTGCAGCTCTGATTCAACCCCTAGCCTGGAAACTTCTATATGCTGTGGGTGCAGCCCTAAAAAAAAAAAAAAGCAAAATAAAAACAGCAAAAAAACCATAAACTCCTGGAAGACAGACAATATGCTAGTAAACAATCAATGGATCACTGAAGAAATCAAAGAGGAAATCAAAAAATTGTCTGCTGAGAGACAAATGACAATGAAGATATGACAATCCAAAATCTATGGGACACAGCAAAAGCAGTTCTGAGAGGGAAGTTTATAGCAATACAATCTTTTCTCAGGAAACAAGAAAAATCTCAAATAAACAACTTAACTTTACACCTAAAGCAAACTAAAGAAGGAAGAACAGACAAATCCAAAGTTAGTATAAGGAAAGAAATCATAAAGATCAGAGCAGAAATAAATTAAACAGAGACAAAAAAAATAGAGAAGATCAATGAAAACAAAAGTTGGTTTTTCGAAAAGATCAACAAAATCGGTAACCCTTAAGCTAGACTCATCAAGAAAAAAAGGAGAGAGCTCAAATCAATACAATTAGAAAAGAAAAAGGACAAGTTACAACTGACACCACAGAAATACAAAGGCTCACAAGAGAGTATTATAAGCAACTATATGCCAATAAAATGAACAACCTAGAAGGAACGGACAGATTCTTACAAAGGTACAACCCCCCAAGACTGAACCAGGAAGAAACAGAAAATATGAATAGACTAATCGCAAGTACTGAAACTGAAACAGTAATTTTAAAACTTCCAATAAACAAAAGTCCAGGACCAGATGGCTTCACAGATGAATTCCATCAAACATTCAGAGAGGAGTTAACACCTATCCTTCTGAAACTCTTCCAAAAAGTTGCAGAGGAAGGAACACTCCCAAGCTCATTCTATAAGGCCACCATCGTCCTGATAAAAAAAAACAAACAGAAGATACCACAGAAAAAGAAAATTACAGGCCAGTATCACTGATGAACACAGATGCAAAAATCCTCAACAAAATATTAGCAAACTAAATTCAACAATACATTAAAAGGATCATACACCATGATCAAGTGGGATTTATCCCAGGGATATAAGGATTCTTCAATATCCACAAATCAATCACTGTGATACACCACATCAACAAACTGAAGAATTAAAACCATATGATCATCTCAAAAGACGTAGAAAAAGCTTTTAACAAAATTCAACACCCATTTATCACAAAAATTCTCCAGAAAGTAGGCATAGAGGGAACCTATCTAAACATAATAAAGACTATATATGACTAAGCCACAGCTAACATCATTCTCAATGGGGAAAAACTGAAAGCATTTCCACTAAGATTAGGAACAAGACAAGGATGTCCACTCTCACCACTGTTATCCAACATAGTTTTGGAAGTCCTAGCCATGGCAATCAGAGAAGAAAAAGAAATAAAAGGAATCCTACATAGAACTACCATATGACCCAGCAATCCCACTCTTGGGCATACATCCGGAAAAATCTTTCCTTGAAAAAGACAAATGCACCCGCATGTTCATTGCAGCACTATTCACAATAGCCAAGACATGGAAACAACCCAAATGTCCATCAACAGATGATTGGATTAGGAAGATGTGATATATATACATGATGGAATACTACTCAGCCATAAAAAACACAAAATAATGCCATTTGCAGCAACATGGATGGAACTAAAGAATCTCATACTGAGTGAAGTAAGTCAGAAACAGAAAGACAGATACCATATGATATCACTTATATCTGGAATCTAATATATGGCACAAATGAACCTTTCCACAGAAAAGAAAATTATGGACTTGGAGAAGAGACTTGTGGTTGCCAAGGGGGAAGGGGAGGGAGTGGGATGGACTGGGAGCTTGGGGTTAATAGATGCAGACTATTGCCTTTGAAATGGATAGGCAATGAGATCCTGCTGTGTAGCACTGGGAACAATGTCTAGTCACTTATGATGGAGCACAATAATGTGAGAAAAAAGAATCTATACATGTATGTGTAACTGGGTCACCATACTGTACAGCAGAAAAGTGACAGAACACCATAAACCAGCTATAATGAAAAAATAAAAATCATTATATAAAAAAATGACTTGCAAGTGAAAAAAAAAGGAATCCAAATTGGAAAAGAAAAAGTAAATCTGTCATTGTTTGCAGATGACATGATACTATACATAGAAAGATCCTAAAGATGCTACCAGAAAACTACTAGAGCTCATCAATGAATTTGGTAAAGCAACAGGATACAAAATTAATACACAGAAATCTCTTGCATTCCTATACACTAACAATAGAAGATCAGCAAGAGAAATTAAGAACACAATCCCATTTGTATCACATCAAAGAGAATAAAATACCTAGGAATAAACCTCAGAAGAGGCAAAAGACCTGTACTCTGAAAACTCTAGGACACTCATGAAGGAAATCAAAGATGACGCAAAGAGATGGAAAGATACACAATACTCTTGAATTGGAAGAATCAACATTGTCAAAAATGACTATATAACCCAAAGCAATCTATAGATTCAGCACAATCCTTATCAAACTACCAATGGCATTTTCAACAGAACTAGAACAAAAAATTTTGGGAAAAACAAAAGACCCTGAATGGTAAAGCAATCTTAAGAAAGAAAAATAAAGCTGGAGGAATAAGGCTCCCCACCTTCAGACTATACTATAAGGCTACAGTCATCAAAATAGTATGGTACTGGCACATAAACAGAAATATAGATCAGTGGAACATGATAGAAAGCCCAGAAATAAACGCACACCTATGGTCAATTACTCTATGACAATGGAAGGCAAGAATATATAATGGAGAAAAGACAATCTCTTCAACAAATGGTGCTTGAAAAACTGGAGCACTACACGTAAAAGAATGAAATTAGAACACTCTCGTAGTTCCCGCCATGGCATAGTGGAAAAGAATCCGACTAGGAACCATGAGGTTATTGGTTCGATCCCTGCCATCGCTCAGTGGGTTAAGGATCCAGCATTGCTGTGAGCTGTGGTGTAGGTTGCAGACATGACTCGGATCTGGCATTGCTGTGGCTCTGGCACGTAGGCCAGCAGCTACAGCTCCAATTAGACCCCTAGCCTGGGAACCTCCATATGCTATAGGTGTGGCACTAAAAAGGAAAAAAAAAAAAACCAAAAACACAAAAATGAACTCAAAATGGATTATAAGACCTAAACGTGAGACCAGACATTATAAAACTCTTAAGAGGAAAACACAGGCAGAACGCTCTTTGACATAAATCAGAGCAGTATTTTTTTTGACTCAGCTGCTAGAGTAACGAAAATAAAAATAAACGGGACCTAATTAAGCTTAAAAGCTTTTGCATAGCAAAGGAAACCATACACATAATGAAAAGACAACCCACAGAATGGGAGAAAATCTTTGCAAAAGAAGCAACCAAAAAAGGGATTAATCTCCAAAATATACAAACATCTCATACAGCTTTATACCAAAAAATTGAACAGCCCAATTAAAAAATGGTCAGAAAATCTAAAGAGACATTTCTCCCAAGAAGATGTAGAGATGGCCAAAAAGCACATGAAGAGATGCTCAGTATCACTAATTATTAGAGAAATGCAAATCAAACTACAATGAGGTATCACCTCACACCAGTCAGAATGACCATCATCAAAAAGTCTACAGTACTGAAAAGGGTGTAGAGAAAAGGGAACCCTCCTTCACTGTTGGTGGGAACATAAAGTGGTACAACCACTATGGAAAACAGTACGGAGGTTCCTCAGAAAACTAAATATAGAACTGCCATATGACCCAGCAATACCACTTGTGGGTATGTATCTGTACAAAACTGTAAGTCAAGAAGATACATGCCCCTCAATGTTCACAGCATCGGTATTCACAATAGTCATGACATGGAAGCAACCTAAATGTCCACTGGAAGGAATGGATTAAGAAGATGTGGTACATATATACAGCGGAAATTACTCAGCCATAAAAAGAATGAAATAATGCATTTGCAGCAACATGGATGGACCTAAAAGTTATCATACTATCATACTAGGTGACATAAGTCAGAGAAAGACAAGTATCATACGATATCACTTATATGTGGAAACTAATTAAAAATGATACAAAAAAACTTACAAAGTAGAAACAGACTCAAAGACATTGAAACCAAACTGACCATAATAAAAAGGGAAACATGGCAGCAGTATAAATTAGGAGGTTGGGTTTGACATATACATAGTACCATTTATAAAATACGTAGGTAACAAAGACCTCCTGTGGAGCACAGGCTAATCTACTCAATACTGTGTAATAAACTATGTGGGAAAAGAATCTGAAAAGGAATGGATATATGTATATCTGATTTACTTTGTTGTACACCTGAAACTAACACAACTCTGTAAATCAACTATATTCCAATAAAATTTATTTTTAAAAATTTATAAAATAAAACTTTATGAAATTAGAAAAAAAGAAACATCCTGGAGTTCCCATCGTGGCTCAGTGGTTACCGAATCCAACTAGGAACCATGAGGTTGCAGGTTCGATCCTTGGCCTCGCTCAGTGGGTTAAGGATCTGGCATTTCCGTGAGCTGTGGTGTAGGTTGCAGACATGGCTCGGATCTGGCGTTTCTGTGGCTCTGGCATAGGCCGGCGGCTACGGCTCTGATCAGACCCCTAGCCTGGGAACCTCCATATGCTGCAAGTGCGGCTCTAGAAAAGGCAAAAAGACAAAAAAAAAAAGAAAGAAAGAAAAACATTCTGAGACTTCTAAGCCCAGACCTTAAGAAGACTGGCAGCTTCTGCTTCCTCCCCCTTGGAGCCCTTAGCTCCCCTATGAGGGTACCATGCTCCCCTGCTGCAGAAAGAGGCCACAGAAAGAACACTGAGATGTCAGACATGAGCAAAGAAGCCACCTTGGATGTCCAGCCATAGCTGCCAACTGACTGATACTGCCTGAGACACTCCAAATGAGACCAGCAGAGGAGCCACCCATCGGAGCCCCAGTCAACCCACAGAATCATAAGAAATAATAAAATCCTTGCTGCTTTAAGTCAACAGGTTTGGGGTATTTTGTTACACAGCAATAGATAAGCCAAACACAAACCACTGCAGCCAGTGAGCCCTTCTCCCTGCAGGATGAAAATGATGCTCTCCTCTCTCTGGCCAACTGTCAGATCCAGAACCTAAACAGCACAAAACTCCAAAATCCTCTATGAGGAATCAATCCTTCCATAAAATCCTTTAAAAAAGAGGGGGGGGCGATTCTGATCATTTGAAATACCCAGAATGTTAATACTTAAAATCAAAATGAGGAGTTCCCGCTGTGGCACAATGGGATTGGCAGCATCTTGGGAGCACTGGGACGCAGGTTCAATACCTGGCCTGACACAGTGGATTAAGGATCCAGCACTGCCGCAGCTGCAGCTTAGGTCGCGACTGCAGCTCAGATGTGATCCCTGGCCTGGGAATTCCATATGGCACAGGGTGGCCAAAAATGAAAAACAAATAAAATCAAAATGAAATTAATTTGGAAAGCTGTCAGCACCTCTATCAGAATACTCCAGTTAGGCCATTTCTTCCTAGCACTGCTTCCTCCGTCTTTCCCCACCCAATATCTTTACCTTTTTCGCAGTTTCTTGTAGTCTTTCTTCTCTAGGTATCAGGTGGTTTCTCTGACTCATAAGTGAGATTCTGTCAGAAGTGGATGTGCTATCACGCCCTCAAGCCTGCCTTTACCCGGTGATGCTAGGGTCTAGAAAATGACAACTCAGAACACCAGGTTAAATACAATTTCTCTCTCTTCACCCATTTTCCACTATCTCCCTGTCTGGCCCTCAGGTTATTAATCGAACTGACATTCCCATACAACTGACTGAGCAGGCCCAGGAGCCAGATAAGAAGGGAGCCGCTGACAGCAGCAGACGCAACCCCAGAGATAGCAGATAAGCAGACACATCGTGGCTATTAGTTTCATCTTGGACTGAAGAGAAGAAGCATCGCAAAATATACACAGAGAACTCAAACATTCCTAATGGACTCTTTTCCCATGAAATTAAAAATCAATACATCAAAACGGATTCCTTGTATCAAATGTAAATAAACATGTATGGGTAAGTGAATTCCTGACATAGTTAATTTGGATTTGAACCAAAAAGGAACAAAGACAGGCCTTAAACCTCCCCCACTTATCCATGAATAAAATTAATAAATATTCTCCCTAAGTTTTAAAAAGCACTGCTCTCCCTGCTGTATAGCACTGGGAACTACATGTAGTCACTTGTGATGCAACATGATGGAGGATAATATGAAAAAAAAGAATGTATATATGTATGTGTGACTGGGTCACTTTGCTGTATAGTAGAAAACTGACAGAACACTATAAACCAGCTATAACGGAAAAAATAAAATCATTAAAAAGTGAAAATTACATAAAAAATAAAAAACAGCACTCTCCTCTGGGTCTCTGGACCCAGAGCATTTCCCAGTTGCTTTCCAAGTCATACAACCAACCAGTTCTGCAAGCCAAAATAATCCCTAATATACATTTAAACATTCAACACTTTCATAGTATCACATTTAAACTACTTCTTCTTGATATTAACAGGTTTGAATATTTACTATTACAAGTTTCATCTGTAAACATAGTTCTATTGTTTCACATTGTTCTAATTAGTTCTACTTCTTGATACTACCATTAATTTTTTTAATGTATGGCATGGTCATACACTAGTTATAGGCTCGTTTAGGTTCTTTTTTTTTTTTTTCGGCCGTGCCCACAGCATGCAGAAGTTCCCCAGGCCAGGGACTGAACACGAGCCACAACAGTGACAACACCAGATCCTTAACCACTAGGTCACCAGGGAACACCCTACTTATTTATATTCTTGATTACTAACACTGAGAATATAAAACTACAAACATTTTCTAAAACCATAGACAATATGTCACATGCATGTCCACTGGCATAAGCTAGTGCCCCTTATAAATGATAATTCACATAAACCTCTCAAACTTGTGCAGATTTGCTTATGACTAAAAACGGTTTCTCAAGTTTATAAGGAGTCTCTCTTCCCCCATAACAATAACAACAAAAATCAATATACTGTTAATTGATAGAAGAACTAATTAAGGTACTGATTTATAAATTGTTCAAAATAGTCTGTAATTAAACAGAAGTCAAACATTAACATTAAAGAGGGTATCTTGTTGCAGCAGGGAGCAAAGATGGCAGAAACAAGTAGAGTCAGGTCAAAATTTCCTACAGGTGTTCTCTGGTGGCTCAGTGGGTTAAGGATCCAGCATTGTCACTGCTGTGTCATGGGTTCCATCCCTAGCCTGGGAACTTCTGCATGCTGCACGTGGGGCAAAAAAAAAAAAAAATTCCTTAAAGGAAGAGCCTCAAGTTGGCCAATGTGGGACAGACTGAGCTAAAAACATAATAATGATTGTAATGATCTAAACAAATCAAGTACGTAAAATTCCCTGAGTTTTTAAATTCACTGATATTTTAAAAACAAATGGCTTTGGTACCTTTGGAAGTACTAGGGCACCAACCAACTGTGAAAATTAATAAATAACAAGATATTTAGGAGTTCCCATCATGGCACAGCAGAAACGAATCTGACTAGTCTCCATGAGGATGCAGTTTCTATCCCCGGCCTCACTCAGTGGATTAAGGATCCAGCGTTGCTGTGAGCTATGGTGTAGGCTGCAGACACATCTTGGATCCCACTTTGCTGTGGCTGTGGTGTAGGCCGGCAGCTACAGCTCCAATTTGACCCCTAGCCTTGGAACCTCCGTAGGCTGTAGGTGTGGCCCTAAAGAGACAAAAAAATTAATGAACGAATTAAATAAAATAAAAATACAAGACACTTATACTGTCTTTTAGCAACTTATATCAGTATAAACCATATGTCAGCATAATCAAGTGGTTGAGAGAAAATCCTTTTTTTATAGAACAATTCCAGCTAATAAATTCAGAAAGAATGATAGAACTGGAAAGTCACCCATAACAATTCTTAATGAACTCGTGTATCTATGCACTACATCAGTGATTGCTTAAATGATTAAAATAGTGATTTTCAACCCTAGCAACATATTTGTATTTGGAAAACTTTAAATACTGATGACTGGGTCCCACCCCCAGAGACTTTGATGTCACCGGTCTGGGGTGTGGCCTGAGCATTTGGATTTTTTAAGCTCCCTGGGGGTGATGTGAAGGTACAGTCAAGAAAAGACATCTATGGAGTTCCTGTCATGGTGCAGCGGAAACAAATCTGACTAGCATCCATAAGGACACAGGTTCAATCACTGACTCACTCAGTGGGTTAAGGATCCAGGGTTGATGTGAGCTGTGGTGTAGGTCGCAGACACAGCTTGGATCTGATGTTGCTGTGGCCATGGTGTAGGCCGGCAGCTATAGCTCCAATTGGACCCCTAGCACAGGGCATCTATCCAGAGAAAACGATAACTCAAAAAGATACGTGAACCCCAATGTTCATAGCAGCACTATTTACAATAGCCAAGACATGGAAACAACCTAAATTTATAATGAGAGAGGAATGGATAAAGAATATGTGGTACATACACACAAGGGAACATTACTCAGCCATAAAAAAGAATGAAATTATGCCATTTGCAGTAACGCGGATGGACCTAGAGATTATCATAATAAGCAAAGTAAGTCATACAGAAAAAGGCAAATACATGATATCACTTATATGTGGAATCTTAAAAAATGATACAAATGAACTTATTTACAAAACAGAAACCTACTCACAGACTTCAAAAATACACACATGGTTACTAAGGGGGAAAGGTGTGGGGGGATGAATTAGGAGTTTCGGATTAACGTATACACACTACTACATATAAAATAGATACTCAACAAGACCTACTGTATAAACTGTACTCCATATTGTGCAATAACCTACATGGGAAAATAATCTGAAAAAGAAGGGATATATACGTATAACTGAATCGCTGGGCTGTATACCTGAAACCAACACAACATTGTAAATCAGCTATATTCCAATATAAAATAAAAATTAAATTAAAAAAAAAAAGAAACAAAGAAAGAGGACCACTGCTGTGATGAAGCTTTGATAAGTTAAAAAGAAAGGATCGTGTGTATGTGTGACTGGGTCACCCTGCTGTACACTAGAAAATTGACAGAACACTGTAAACCAGGTGTAATGGAAAAAAATAAAAATTAAAAAAAAAAGGAAAGATCAGTCTGACAACACCTGAACCCACTGATCAACTTATTCAGTGGAAGGAAGGCAACACAGCGTCATGAGCTTCTTGGTGGGCTGCACAGGAAGTACACAGCACTGCCCATGAAGTTTTTTTGCCAAAAGAAAATTGAAGTTGAGTCTAATCGCCCCTCTAGATCAAACTACCAATTTACAGGAAATGTGAGGGACAGAAGAACATGTTGAAAGACAACAATATAGGAGTTCCCATCATGGCGCAGCGGAAACGAATCTGACTAGGAACGATGAGGTTGTGGGTTGGATCCCTGGCCTTGCTCAGCGGGTTAAGGATCCGGCGTTGCTGTGAGCTATGGTGTAGGCCGGCAGCTGTGGCTCCTATTAGACCCCTAGCCTGGGAACCTCCATACCCCTCAGGTGCAGCCCTAAAAAGCAAAAAAATAAATAATATAAAAGACAACAATATATAGACATCAGCCAAATCAACAGTGCTAAAAATTCTACCAAATGACACAATGTCTTCAACAAATAAATGTCACAGATAAAAGGGGAGGGGAGCGCTTACATTTTTTAAAGCCCTTAAAGAAGGACCTATTAACTACAATTTGTACACCTTGTTTGGATACCAATTTGAAACAACCATTAAAAAAAAAAAAGAAACATTTTTTTTTGTCTTTTTGCCTTATCTAGGGCCGCACCCGCAGCATATGGAGGTTCCCAGGCTAGGGGTCTAACAGGAGCTGTAGCTGCCGGCCTACACCACAGCCACAGCAACGCAGGATCCAAGCCGCATCTGCAACCTACACCACAGCTCACGGCAACGCCGGGTCCTTAACCCACTGAGCAAGGCCAGGGATCGAACCCTCAACCTCATGGTTCCTAGTCGGATTCGTTAACCACTGAGCCACGAAGCGAACTCCAAGAAACACATTTTTGAGATAATTAAAGAAAACAGGCAGGATACAGGTATTGTTAACATTGTTGAGTGTGTTAAGGGCACTGTGGTTAGGTTTCTTTTAATCCTTACCTGTTGAAGGTACATAATAAAATGTTAATAGTAAAACGATACCTGAGATGTGCTTGAGAATTCTGAAGCATAAAAATAGGTAGGGTAGGGAGAAGATGAAATCAAAATGCAAAAGATTGCTCACTGGTAAGGCTAGGTGATGAGAACCCAGGGGTTTGTGATATATATTTTTGTGCACATTTAAAAACATGCATAACAAAATGTTTAATAATACTGAACAGAGTCAAAGTTAATAAACTTCAAGGAGTTCCTCTGCAGCTCAACCCAACTAGTATCCATGAGGATGCGAACTTAATCCCTGGTCCCACTCAGTGGGTTAAGGATCTGGCATTGCCATGAGCAGTGGTGTAGGTAGCAGACATGGCTCAGATCTGGTTTTGCAATTGCAGTGGCTGTGGCTGTGCCACAGGCCAGAAGCTTGCAGCTCCTATTAGACCCCTAGCCTGGGAATTTACACATGCCGAGAAGTGCAGCCCTAAAAAGACCCCCCCAAAAAAAAGTTAATAAACTTCTATTTTGCACCTCCACCCAAAAGAAATCAATATAATTGGTATCAGCTTTATTCCCCTAATCTTAGCAAAATTTCATGGAGCATTACGTTATTTGGTGAGGGAGAAATAAGTAGAAACATGGCGAAAATGAACATATCCTCTCACTGAGCATTTGTTCTTTGCCAGGCCCTGGACATGCAGTACTTGTTTAAATCCTCCCAAACACTCTGTGAAAACAGTAGCATAATTATTCTCCTTTCACGGGTGAGGAAACTGAGCCCCTCCCCCCAAAACTGTACATCTTGCCTATGTGTTTGGTGGAGCCGTGATTCCTACTAAGGTTTGCCCAGTGGCCAAAGAAGGGAAGCCACGTTAGGTTCTGAGCAAACAAGAATCAACTAGCTGGTCACAGTTCTTCTGCTGAGAGTCGTCACTTCAATTCAGTAATCTATATTTTGGGGGTAGAATTTTTCAGTTATAAATAAACACTATGATGCTATTTCAAAAGTTTAGAGAAGACCAGAAAGAACTCACTATCAAAAATGCCAAAATGGATTTTCTCCAGAGTTCCTGCTGCTGTGCAGTGAGTTACGGATCCGGCATGGCTGTAGCTGTGGCATAGGTTGCAGTTGCAGCTCAGATTCAATCCCCTGCCCGAGAATTTCCATATGCCATGGGTGCGGCCTCCGCAAAAATAAATAAATTAAATTAAATGTTTTGTCTCTTTCCAAGACTATAAATCAGGAAATGGACTAAAGAGAATGAGAGGATCTAAGTTACAACATGCATGAATCTAGAAGACATTATGCAAAGTGAAAGAAGCCAGACACGAAAAGGTCACACACTGTATGATTCCATTTATATGAAATATCCAGAACAGGTGAATTCGCAGACAGCAGGCAGATGTGTGATTGCCTGAGGCCAGGGGAAGGGAAGAAAGAGGAACGACTGATTGACAGCAACCAAGTTTCCTTTTAGGGTGGTGACAGTGTTTTGGAACTAGATCGAGGTGGCGGTGCCATAACACTGTGAAAGTACTTGATGCCACTGAATTGTACACTTTAAAATGTTTAATTTTAAGTTATGTGAATTTTACCTCGATAAAAAAAAAAAAAGGTGAAAAGGATGAGAAGCTGGGGAAGAAAGAACTCTGAAACAGAAATGGTAAAGATCTGAAAGCTGTTTGGAAGAAAAACAACAGGATCTGGATGCTTCCAGTTGGCTGGGAAGGAAAAGTGAGATTTCTGGTTTGGGAATCTGGGTAGCTGGCTGTTCCCCACGGGATGATGTCATCTCCACTGAGGATAACAGAGGACCTTAGAAGGAATGGGAGCCCAGTGAATGTTCAACATCACCAAGTTCCCACTTCTTTAATAGAATGATAAATTAGAAAATCAAGCAAGACCCTAAATACAGTGTAAGTGGATTATAACAAGGCATTGCTAACCAACTCATGATCTCCTTGCAGGCAAAATGGAGAAATCAGATGACAACTTCATGAAGTTCAAAGCAGAATAACTGGACTAAAAATGCACTGGTTAGTGAATTTGAAAGGCACCTAACAAAAGACCTACCACAGAGCAGGTTCTCCAAGAATCTGCTTAATAGATAAATCTGGAAGGACTCTCCAAAGGATGAACAAATACGGAGATTCCAGTTCCATTTTGTGAGCATGCTCATTAATAACCCAGAAAAACAATCAAACTACAAAGTGGATGTATCAAATTATGAATGATACAGAGGTGGAGACAGTAACTGATACACTAAATAACAGAAATGACATTTTTAAAGGTCTTATGAGATGCGTTCCTATGGAATTACTCCTAAATTTGGCGGAAGCATTAGACACAATATGTTTATCATAGTTATATCAATAATAGCACAACCTAAATACCCAACTATGGAGAAATGTTTAAGTAATCTCCTGCACAAGCACTGGAAGAATATGCAACAACAGTGAAAATTCTTTCATAAAGACTACGCAATCATGGCAGAAATGTTTAAAATACAAAAAAGAGGAGTTCCCGTGATGGCTCAGCAATAACAAATCTGAGTAGTATCCCCGACGACCCAGGACTGATCCCTGGCCTCACTCAGTGGGTTAAATATCTGGCATTGCCATGAGCTGTGGTATAGGTCACAGACACAGGCTCGGATCCTGCATTGCTGTGGCTCTGGCATAGGCTGGAAGCTGAAGCTCTGATTCGACCCCTAGTCTGGGAATTTCCATATGCCACAGGTGCGACACAAGTAAATAAATAAATAAAATACGAAAGAGGAAAAAAAGGACTCAGATTTATATATAAGCGTTATTCAAGCCTACGTATAGGGGGAAAACCAAACAAAATGTTAGGCTGTGATAATGTTTGTGTGATGGGACTAGCAGTGATTTTTTTTCTACTTTTATACTCTACCTTCAAGATTTTCTTTAATGAGCATAGATTTTTGTAGCAAAAATAATTAACATACAGGAGAATCAGAAACATATACTTCTTAAAAATCGGAGGCATGACCGATTTTGGTCAATGGTAAAAAAGCTAAATGGATTTTTAATAAGAATAAACGCGACGTTCTGGGATGAGGGTTTAAACAAAATGCCAGGTTTACGACTGAAGCAACAGGGCTTAACAACAGTTCCTGCAGGATTAAAAAAAAAAAAGACCTAGAAATTAACTGACTGTAAATTCGTTATGAGCCAACGGTGACATGGCTGAGGGGAAAAGATAGCCGTAATATAAACTTCGGATTTCTAATATAATTTGTATGCAAAACAAAGGCAGTAATAATATCCCCACTGTGCTGTGTGAGTTGGACTATATCTGGAATATTGTGTTCGGCTTTGAACTTGAGCTTTAAAAAAAGATGTTGAAAACTTGGAGAGCAGCCAGCAGGATGAGGCATCAGAACCACAGCAGGGAGCAGTGATTCCCACACTGGCTGCATTAGAATCACCCAGAGGCTTATTAAAATGCAGATTCCTGGGTCCCCTCCCAGAGTTTCTGATTCTGTAGATGAAGGTGGGGCCAATAATCTGCATTTTAAGCTAGTTCCTCAGTGATGCTGATGCTGCCGGTCTGAGGACCACACTTAGAGGCCCACTGGCACTGTAGATAAAGGCACAGATGCTGAAACCAGACGGCCAGGGATTAAGTCCCAGCTTTTCGGCCTACGGGCTGTGTGACCTTGAGCAAGTTTGCTTGTCCTCTCTGTGCTTCATTTTCTCATCTATAAAATGGAACAATTTGACTGACCTCATACAGATACCATGGCACTGACCTAGTTAATATCTGTAAAGCAGTTAGAACATCGAGCCTGGCATATGATGGTTGTTAATTTAATGAGGAGCGCCAGAGAAGCTTTGTCTGAAACAGAAAAACATTTAAACATCTTCAAATACTGGAAGGGCTTTTATGTAGAAGATATATTCTGCATAGTTCCTGGGGACAGATTTGGAATCAGGCGGTGAAAGTGACCAAGTAGGAGCCTTTGGATCAATAACAAGAAGGGCTTTTCAGCAGCTGCAGCAACAATGGAGTGGGTGACCTGGTTGGGTTCTGAGTGTCCAACACTCGCTCCGGGCACTCCCCGTGAGAGAGGGTGAACAGGGATTCCTCTAGAGGGTAAGGCAGGCACTTAATCAACATTACAAACACTGTCTGTATTGTACTGTTTTAGCAATACAGCCTTGGTGTAAGGGAACCCTCACCTGTCATCACCCGGAGCTCTCCAAGTCTTGGCCTCAGACCAATAGCATCACTGAGAACTTGTCAGATAAATACATTCCCAGGCTCCACTCTGGAGTTACTGACTCAGAAACCCTAAGGGTGAGGCCTGGTAATCTACGTTTGGACAAGCCCTCCAGATGGTGCCAGTGCGCCTCAAGTGTGAGAACCAACGACCTACAACATTGCCCACAACGAAATTTCCATGAGGCTCTATCCAGAACACCGCAAATTCATTCAAGCAACCTTATTCCAATAAGGTATCGGGTATAATATGCCTCTGCTAAGTATCTGCAGCCAACTCCCACTTAGACCAAATATTTGCTTTTGTGTTTAAAAACTATATCACAAAGATAACATTAATTTCTACAAAACAAGAAAATCCAAAATCCACATAGAAAAGCAATGTATCCCACCCTCCCCCCACTGCCATCTCGGTAGAGGCTACTATTAATTGCTCTGCAGGGGTTGGGGGGTGGTGTGCTGAGGAGGGCAGTGTTCTAACAAGAAGCACCAAAGAGCCTGAAGGGTGGGAGGGGGCCTAAGAAACTATGGTCTCATGTCACCTAACTTCCTAACTCAGAAGGAAACACAATGACCTGGACACACAGAACCTCACTTCCCATCTCCCTCCTGTCATCGGCCAGCGTGGCTCAAGTCTCCCCTCCTGCACAGGAGAACAGTTTGGCAGAAATAGTTCAACACACTTGGAGAGCCTTTCTCATGTTCCAGGTGCTCTTCCAAATACTTTAAGTATATTAACTCCTCATAACAAATCTCTGAGGCAGGTAGTAATCTCCCCATTTTACAGATGTGAAAACACAGGGTCCAAAAGGTTAAGTAATTTCCAAAGGCTCATACAGCTAATAAGGGGTAGACACTGGCTGGGAGCCTAGGCAGTCTTTCTCCAGAGTCTGCAAGCTCCTGTACTGTACTTCCTGTTGGGCTCAGTGAGGGACGCGGGGGAAGGAGAAACAAGTGTGAAGACCACTTCCTTGGCCCCTCTGTGTGTGACAGAAAGGGATGGAGAGACACGGAGCCAGAGCGCCAGAAGCTCAAGAATGCAGCAAGTGAAAGCCAGAGATCCAGAGCGAGTGGGGAGGGGGGAGCCCACAAGACACTTTACATGCTATTTTGTCAGTCCTGGGTCCACACTGGAGCAGATGCAGAAAGCAGGGTAACTGCATTCT
Source organism: Catagonus wagneri (assembly GCA_004024745.2). Taxonomy (NCBI): domain Eukaryota; kingdom Metazoa; phylum Chordata; class Mammalia; order Artiodactyla; family Tayassuidae; genus Catagonus; species Catagonus wagneri. The sequence goes on from PVHT020000194.1 coordinate 2,049,155, forward strand.
TGAGCACTTCTGCAAAGAGACTTGAATCTGTCACAGGCAAGGGCCAGAGACAGTTTGACAAAAGCCCTTCCCTTTCTTTTCTTCTACCAAGCAACTTAAAAGAAATATGTGAGATGAAGCAGGAGTGAAGGTACCAAGGGAAAGTGACAGCTGGATGCAAAGTCGTTGCGATTTATAAATAAGGAAGAGCCAGAAGAAGACACACCCACAGGCTACAAGGACAAGGGCGATGACAGGAAGAGAGAGGAGGCAGAGTGTGCACGCCCCAGGTCTGGAGGCCCCACACAGGGTGTTTGGGCTCCTTAAAGGCTTCCTCCTTTAGACCCCCAGCACCACTCTGTGTCTCCATCACATTCATTAACACTTCTCCTCATCCTCCCGTCTTCTCAGAATCCACCTCATTGCTGTGCTCTCCTAGGAGTGTGGAAAATCCCTCATAAAAGGGAGTGCAACTGATCATCTCTGAATCCACAGACCCTTGTCCAGCACCTGGCACACTGTCGGTTCTGGAAATGTTTGTGGCATTGAACTTGCTGAAGTGGTACTAGCATCCAGATGCAGTGAAATACATTGTTACCTTTGGGAGAAGAAGGGCAGGCAAAGTGCACACCCCATTGGCTACATCCTAGTTGGGGAGCCCCCAGGTACAGATCCCCAGACAAGGATTGGAGTGCAAGCAGTTCAACTTGGGCATGAAAGAAACACCAAACAGGGGGCTAGGGCTAGGGAAGTGAGCAGAGAAAGGCAGTCAAACAGGGGTATCTTAGGAGCCAGCTGCCTGGGTGAACTACTGGAGTCTACCACATTGGGGAAGCTCCGGCAGCCTACGCAGAACACACTCGGGGGGGGGGGGGGGGGGGGGGCAGCTCCCATCAGTCACTGGGTTGTGCTCATCCCCAAGACCTGAAGGGAGCAGCATAGCGTGCACCAGCGGGAAGAGAAAGCTCTTGGGTGCTGGCAGCTGGAAGTCAGACAGGTATGCAGTGAAATGGTAATGGCAAGGGTGAGAGCCACCCCCAGCTCACCAGGTCCTGAAAATCTGCATCTTTAATGAGTCCCCAGGTGAGGCTGCTGCTGCTGGTCTAGAAGCATACCCTGAGAACCGCTGGGCTCAGATGTGGGCAGGACACTAACATGGTTGGTACGGACTGGATATGTGGGGCAAATCCAATACCTAGGTACCTAAAAGCAGTACCTAAATTTTCAAACTTGTTCCTCCTCCCTACTCTACCAGGAAGGACAAAAGTGAATCACTGAGAATTTTAGACTCTATAGGCCTGGAGACACCAGCAGAGGGATCCACATAATGAACTCTACTAACTAGCCTGTATCTATAATCAGTTTCCCATGTATTTACATTTCCACCATCTGCCACCCTTGGAAGACTAAAACCACTTTCCCTTTTTCTTCCCTTTTTTCTGTAAATTTATTGCCTTTTGTTGTAGATGGCAAACAAGCCTGAGTTCCAAGCCACTTCTCTGAGTAACTCATTTATTTCTCTGAGTTTCTCTCACATGTGTATGAGATATCCATGTTAATAAACTTCTGTTTTTCCCCTGTTAATCTATCTTTTGTTTCATGGATCCCAGTTAAGAACTCACAAGGATGGAAGGAAAGGTTATTTTTCCTCCCCAAAAGAGACAAAGCCAAAGAGCCGAGCTGAACTTCTGGTTGTTCTAGTCGGCCCTCTGTAGGGACACTCTTCCCACCTCACCCAAAGCATGTGCCTGGGAGTCATATGCTCACGAAGATGGGGGACCATGAGACAGACTTTCTGGGAGCTCTCTGCATCTGCTCCGGCCAAGGTTAAGGCCACTTGCAGCATCCTGAGGATGCTGCCTTCCCAGGAGTTCAATCAGGGTCTTTTTCTCTAGGGGTAGCCTGAAAAACAAAGGTCCCAGAGACAAAGAGCACAAACAAATATTTTTGCTTTTTAGGGCCACACCCGCAGCATGTGGAAGTTCCCAGGCTAAGGGTTAAATCAGAGTTGCAGCTGCAGGCCTACAGCACAGCCACAGACACATCCACACCAGATCTGAGCCACATCTGTGACCCACACCACAGCTCACGGCAACGCCAGATCCTTGATCCACTGAGGTAGGGCCAGGGACTAAACCCAAGTCCTCATGGATACTAGTCAGGTTCATTTCCGCTGCGCCACAACAGGAGCTTCGAGGATTCAGCTTGTGGCTATAGAATCGAATCCAGCTGGGGACCAGCCGAGTTCCTCCTGATCTGACACAGAGCATAAGCCTGGCTCCTGCCACCAGGGCAAATGAAGGCAGCACTGCGTCCCTTCCTGTCAGGCCTCACAATCACTAAGCAGTGTAGTGACCTTGAGATCCTCCTACTCTGTTATGGAAAAGGCAAATCTTCCAGAAGACACCTCCCAAAATAATTTGTATCACTTTACACTCATTCAACAGCTATGATAGCCGGAAAAAATAACAGGCCTCCTGTCCTTTACTGCTTGTTTATAATAAGAGCATATGCTTGCAGGGAACACAGAATCCTAAACCAAAAATGGTGCTGATTTCGCCATGCTAAATTTCCAGTTGAAACCTACACTGTTGGTTTCACAATACAAAACTATTCGTGACCTCCTGGGACATCAGAGGAGAAAGGCAGGGAGACAGAGATAACAAATTTACCCTTTATTCACAGGAGCAGATGCATCCTTATTTATCTTTTACGGTGATCACCCGTAGCAAAGAGCACCACGGAGCTACATCCCCACGTTGCGTTCTGAGACCAGAGTAACCACCACAGAAGCCAAGGTATTAGACCTCAGCTCACTGCAGGCATCTGGACCCTCCCAGTCCAGGAGGCAGGTCACTAGGGAATGCTGAGGTCAAAAGCTCTTAGGAGGCACTGTAATTAGCTGCAGTCCAGAGACTGACAGGGAAAGAAAAGCTTCTCCCCCTCACAAATCAGAACATCTTTCCAGCTTTCCCAAAGGGTTGCCAAGTGACTCAGCACTGGCCCAGTGTGGGCACTATTACTGATGAGAAATCTTCTGCCTGGGTGATATACTGCACACAACACATGCCCAAAGAACAGTGCCAAGTCATACCAGGAAGAGCAAGCGAATTATTCACCCCCACGTTGAATGCAGGCAAATCCTGTCTTAATGCAGAGGCTACTCGGTATCAGAAAGACAAAGCCCTAAGATAGCCAGAGATTTCCATCTACAATTCAAGGAATTATTAGGCAGAGTTTCTCCTTTCCTGTTGACTATTAAAAGGCAATCAAATTGAGGACAGCACAGAAAAAAGGGCAAGAAAAAAATAATTTTTCAAAAACAACCCCATAGCAGAAAGCTGTATAAAAGCCTTCAACACCCTAAATGTTGTCTTTGTGAGTGCTACTAGCTCCACCCAGAGGTCATTTCTAGATCTGCAGGCTCATTCAATTTGGAAAAAGAAAATCTGCATCTTCTGGGGTCCAGGGCCTGAATGGCCTTGGAGAACCGCTGGAAATTCTTGCACAACATTCCCTCATTCTTGTCTTTCATGAAAGGAACTGCTCTGCACTCTAAAATGCAAGATATACTCAGGGAACCTGGCGAGATCCAGCAGAACAACTACCTTTGATACCTGCACCTGTCAAGGAACTAGTTTGAGTTCCTGGCAGGCTGAACTCAGCTCAAAGACAGAAGAGTGTTCAAAGAGTACTTTTAGAAGAAAAAGTGAGGGCTCTCATTGAAATAAAATATAAGACTGGAGAACAACTCAAGAGTAAAGAAGAATGTTTCTAATAATACAAGGACTGGGAATAATCCTTCAAGAAGGACCCATGGCTACTTGCCTAGAAGGCACCCACTCCCTTAGGGAACCCAGAAGATCCACCTAGGGTGATCACCAGCCACAGCCTCCAAAGACCTTCGCGCAGTCCTCAGAGTATGCCTCTGGTATCCACCCATTCATAACACGCACACGCCCCTCACCACCCACCCCACTCTCCACACCGGTAGCCCTCAGTCCACAAGGGGTCAGGCAAGAGTCAAGAGCCCCCAGTGTACTGGGCTGCCAACTGCCCAGCGCGAGACATGCTCTGTTCCAGATACTATAAGCCAGCCCCACAGATAAACGAAGGTTCAAAACAACAAAGAAAACAACAGTGTGTTGGTGCGGAGAGGTTCATCCACCATCTGGAGAGCTTCTCATCACAGCTCTCGTGCTCCTGCCTTCATCAGCTGGTGCCATACGTGACTTAAGAAAGTTCTGACAGGCTCTCAAGGGGGGGAGAAAAAAATCAAACTTATTCTTTGTCTTCCTCCAACACCCCCACCCCCTGCCACCCAAGTTCTTTCTTCACTATAAACACGGAACAGCTTTTTTGTGTCTATTGACATAAGTATCTATGGCAATGTTTATGCATCTCAGGAGTATTAAAGCTCTGGAAAATATCCATGCTAAACCTCTGCAAACTCCCATTTCAACAAGGCTAAGCACTGTTGCCCTCCTTTTTTTTTAATAGACTTTATTATTTAGAGCAGTTTCAGGTTCACAGCAAAACTGCGCAGAACCTACAGAGTTCCTACATAACTCTGGCCTCTACACATGCACAACTGGTCCCATTATCCACATCACCCACCGGAATGGGACATATGTTACAGCTGATGAACCTACAGTGACACATTGTGAGCACCTGAAGTCCACAGATTACCCTGGTTCACTCTTGATGCTGCACAATCTAGATGTCTGGACACATGTATAACGATATGAATCCACCATTACAGTATCATACAGAGGAGCTCCCCTCACTCCAAAAATCTTCTCCCTCTTTGTTCCTTGACCATAAGGCAAAAATATTTGTGCTCAGCGTAAGTCAGTATGACTCTAAGTAATGCTCCTGAGGTCTGCCTAGGGATATGAATCACCAAGGAGACTGCTTAAAATCACAAGTTCAGACTGCACCCTCAGTCCACCAAATCAGACCTTGCCAGGGAGGGGCCCAGAAAGCTATAGTTGGTCCAGGCAACCCAGGTGATTGTTATGATCAGGAAATTTTCAAAAACACCTCTCTAAAGAAATGTTCCCAACTTCAGCCTCACAGCTGCAGAATAATGTCTATTAAGAATGTAGCAGGTACAGAGTTTCCATTGTGGCACAGCGGAAACAAATCCAATTAGTATCCATGAGGACTCGGGTTCGCTCCCTGGCCTTGCTCGGTAGGTTAAGGATCTAGTGTTGCTGTGACCTGTGGTGTAGGTGGCAGACTCAGCTTGGATCCATCATTGCTGTGGCTGTGGCCTTCAGTTATAGCTCCCATTCGACCCTCTAGCCTGGGAACTTCCATATGCTATGGGTGTGGCCCTAAAAAGAAAAAAAAGGAACATTGCAGGTAGGGAACCCTCCTACACTACTATTGGTGAGAATGTAAAATGGTACAACCACTATGGAAAACAGTATGGAGGTTCCTCAAAACTAAACACAGAACTACCGTATCATCTAGCAATTCTACTTCCGGGCATAGATCTGGACAAAAGTACAAATCAAAAATATACATGCATCCCTATGTTCATTGCAGCACTATTCTCAATAGCAAACATATGGAAACAACCTAAATGTCCATCAACAGATGAAGGGATTAAGGAGATGTGGTACATATACACAATGGAATACTACTCAGTCATAAAAAAGAACAAAATAATGCCATTTGGATGGAACTAGAGACTCTCATACTAAGTGAAGTAAGTCAGAAATAGAAAGACAAATACCATGTGATACCACTTATACGTGGAATCTAAAATATGGCACAAATGAATTTATCTACAAAACAGAAACAGACTCACAGACATAGAGAACAGACTTGTGGTTGTCAAGGGGGAGGGAGTGGGATAGACTGGGAGTTTGGGGTTAGTAGACTCAAACTATTACACTTAGAATGAATAGGCAACGAGGTCCTCTTGTATAGCACAGGGAAGCATATCCAGTCTCTTAGGATAGAGCATGATGAAAGGTAATATAAGACAGGGACTGTATATACATGTATGACTGGGTCACTTTGATGTATAGCAGAAATTGACACACCACTGTAAATCAACTATACCTTAATTTAAAAAAAAAAAAAGGAGTTTCTGTCGTGGCTCAGTGGCTAACGAATCCGACTAGGAACCATGAGGTTGCGAGTTCGATCCCTGGCCTTGCTCAGTGGGTTGAGGATCTGGCATTGCCATGAGCTGTGGTGTAGGTTGCAGACGCGGCTCGGATCCCGCGTTGCTGTGGCTGTGGCGAAGGCCGGCGGCTACAGCTCTTGTTAGACCCCTAGCCTGGGAGCCTCCATATGCCGTGGGTGCGGCCCTAGATAAGGCAAAAAGACAAAAAAAAAGAATGCAGCAGGTGTCTCCTACCCACATGACATCCAGCTGCATCAGAAACCCTAGAGTTCAAGAAAGGTTCCATTCTTTATTTTTAAACACCAAGGGTACTGATAATTTTCTCACTTATTCCCTTATCTTGGTGCATAGTAGTAGAAAGTTTTATGAGGTCTAAGAAGTCTCCACTTCTATTAAGAAATATTTCTGTATTCCTACACAATTGTCTATTACTGGTCCACAGTTTAGAAGCACTCTATTTGGATCCTTGGTGCAAAATGATGGGACAGGAAGGAGATCTGCTTGGTTACAGGAAAGGATTTGCCTGAGGACATTAGCACACATTGTGCACAGAGCAGAAGGACACACAGTCAATATCGGTTCTTCCTTTTTGCACCTTGAGGGCTCTTCTGCCAGCTGCTCCCCCTGGCTCCCCACTGCTCTGCATTCTGCTGTAGCCCATGATGGTTTAATGGTAAAATTCACTGGGCAGCAAGCCATGTGGCTCTTACAGACGGCAATTAGGAGAAAAGGAAAAGCTGAATTACAAGGTGTTTGCAAATGCAGTTTGAAAAAGAAAAAGCCCAATCTTCTTTTCTCTTACCTCCTGGTAATAAAATCTATGGATTCATCCCAAAGCAGACACCTAACTCTAGGGTTACCCGGAGTCAACAGCTCAGTCAACATAAAAATCCACTACATGGTCAGTGTGGAACATGAAAATACATTAAATCAAATGGCATATTTTTTTCCCCAAAAGGAATCCTTACCTTTTCTTTGGCTCTCCTTTTTGTCCCTGCATCCATCCACTCATTTTCTTTCTCCAGCATGTCAATAAAGGCCCATCGAACACCCTCGATCAATTCCTCCATCTATAAGAAAATACCCAAAGAAGCAGGTCAAAACCAAGAAGCTTCAGACAAGGTTTCCTGGGCCACGATAAATAGCCCAATGTTAAACAGGGTGGGAAATAGACTCCTTTCAGCTTGGCTCGCTGTTCTGGTAGTATTTCTTTTCCCTGGAAAAGGCCTTTCTTCCTCTATTGCTAGAAGAAACTCATCATTTCTTTCCTTGAGAATAATTTGATGGGCCAGCTGTAAAAGGATTATATAGAGAAAGGAATTCGCCATAGGTTATGACTAATAACCTATCTATAGCTACTAAATTAGCTCCCTCTTGTCAAGGTTGCAACTAGTGTCAAAAGGCCAATAAGGGTTTGAGAGAAACAAGCAAAGGCATGGGCTGTGTACTGCAGACAGCACTGCAGAAGCGACTGAGTGAACAGCTGACAGAGATACTGTTAACAGAGAAACAGGCGGGGAGAGCCAGTGCCCCAAAGGACACTTCCCCAACATCAAGACTTATGTCAGGATGCCAGTTCTCTCCAAATTAGTGCCAGTGGTTAAGCTCCAAGCTTGGCCATTCTCTGTCACCTTCCTACTCTCCTCTCTCCTCCCTGACAGCTCAGAAAAGTCTTACGTTATTTCAGATCTAAAATGGTAGGTCTAAAGGAGTCTCCCTAGAAAGGCTGTTTCAAAGTGGTCCAACGGCAAGACCACACCCACAGTGATGAGCTGTTTGCCCTGGCTGTTCTTCCAGCACTTGTGGGTCCGCGTAGTGGACTACGGGGAGAGAAATGCTAACACTTAACTTCAGAGGCCCAGATGGAGCAGTCGGGGAGGCCCTGCCTGACTATGGGTGCAAACCAATGGAAATTCCAATCTCCTACAGAGATGCGTCAGTCTTCCAGACGGGACATTCAAGAAAGAATGCTAGTCTTGGCACCAGAAAGAAAATTTTCATTTGCAATTATGGGGTTGTAAATCCATTTTTAGCATTAATTCTAGAAGAAGTTGAGATGTTTCCTTGGTTCTATAATGAATTGTCAGCACGAAGCTCAAAATAATTTTTTTCTGTTTAATAAGTTTTCAGCTATGTTTTCAGTTCAATAACAGTTGTAAGGGAATGAGAGCTGTAAATCAGTGGGCTGGGTTCCATCGTATGTAAATAAGAACAAACAGCAGATGGAAGGGGGGGGGGACTTCACAGCTATTTCTTCCCAACTTGGTAAAAACATTCAGAAAAAAGAAATCTCAACTTGACACTGGGGCATGTTAAAGACATGATAAATGATAGAGAGCTAAGGTCCTTTAAAATCATTAAGTCACTGGTTTTCAACCTTGTCTGTACCCTGGGGTCTTTTTTGGGGGTGGGGGGAGCTTTAAACAACGCTGATGTCACTGTTGCAGAGGGAGGCTGAGCACTGATAGGTTTCAAAGCCACCCAGGTGATTCTCAAGTGCAGCAGGATGAAGACTCACTGGTCTTCTCATTTTACAGAGAAGGAAATTAAGAGCCAAGAGAGTCCATGATCCATTTCAGCTCTTACAGCTAGGAAAGGTCAGAGCCAGGATGTGACCACAGGGCTAAATGACAGGTGTGAACTCAGAACTTCCAAGAGCGACAGAGGTGTTCCTCATAAATGAGAAGAAAAAGCCTGGAAAGTAGAAAACTGAGAGAGATGCAGCAGTGACCATTTCAAACAGAAAACCCACAGGAGGAGGGTGCTAAAACAAGGAAATCTTCAGGGACTGGATCTTTAGCCCGCACAGTCACCAACACCTCTAAGTCTTTAGGACATCACTAAGGGAAAAAACATCTGCCACCCTAAAATATGTCTCCTTGGCAAATTGATTGTTTTAAGCTGCTTATTTTCTGAGAAACAGTAGAGAAAGGGATCTGAAAACAAAGTAGGAGAGACCCTGTTAAGAAATCTCCATTTGTAAGGTGTCTTCCTCTCTGGACCTGGAAAAGGAGGATGACCTGGAAAAGAAATCTCTAGAAACTTGTTCAATGGAGAAGGCACTGACATAAATCTGCATCACAATCACCCTCCCTTACTGTCCTTTTCCTGGCAACAGCCTATAAATAACTCTACTCACCCTCATCTTCTTTTGTCTTTTGCTGAAGATGGTCTATAAGATGAGGGCTCTGGCCACTGGTTGCTCAGTTTACCTGGGTCTCTCTCATGTCTACATGTTATTTAACTTTGTCTGATTCTCTCCTATTAATCTATCTCTTGTCAACTTAATTCTTAAGCCAACCAGAAGAACTTAAAAGGGTCGAAGAAAATTTCTTCCTCCCTTCCATCACCCTGCAGCAACACACATCAGCCAGACTATCACCTTCCCACAAAAAGAGAAACAGTATCTTCCCAAACTAAGGAGGGCGCTAGGGATGGAAGGAAATGGGTGCGTTAATTTGCAAGAGAGTGGGTGAGCAAATCACTGGAACCAGGTGATTAACTTTATGTGGGGAGGTGAGGAAGGGTGGGAACAGTCAGGTTAATTCCCAGGCTACAGGCATAAGCAACTAGGTGGACACTGCCACCATTTCTTTTCCCTTTCCTTCTTTCCTTCCTTTCTTCCTTCCTTCCTTCCTTTTCTCTCTCTTTTTGCATTTTTAACAACTGAGGAATAATTGACATACATTATTTTAGATTCAGGTGTACAACATAATCATTTGATAGATTATGAAATGATCACAATAAGTCTAGTAACATCTATTCCCATGTTACTGAACACAACTTCGTGTGCCTGACACAGAGTGAAGCCAAACAATGCAGAATTTCAGCGTTTAGAGCAGAGAAAGGTCTATTTCAGGGCCAAGCAAGCATACTGGGTGGCTTGTGCTCAAAAAACCCAAACTCTCCCAGGGTTTAAGGGTAGAAGGGTTTATAGGCAATGTCAGGGGTGAGGGCAGCAGGGTATGTGACTATCTTCTGATTTGCTGGTGGTGAGGTAGCAGGATGGTGCTTTGGGAAACTTGTGCTGAGTCCGAAATTACCATCCCCATCCCTGGGGAGGGGGGTGTTCTGTTCCTGCAGAAGAACTCAGAGATACTGTTATGTATATTCCTCGAGGAAGAACCAGGACCTGCCCCTAGGCTGCACTATTGTTTCTTGACTGCTTCTCTTTGTTTCTGCATCCCCTCCCTTCCCTGGTGAGAAACTGTTTGCCTCCGCCCTTTGGAACTCAGGGAAGGGCAAGGAGGTATCTGTATGTCCTTTTCCTATAAAGGAGAAATGGGGGAATAAAAAGGATTTGTACCAGGGAGGGCCCCAGAGACTCTTACTCCATTTCAATCACACACAGTTACAGGATTTTGTCTTTCCCTTGTGATAAGAATGTTTAAAATCTACTCTCTTAGCAATTTTTGAAACTGAGCAGGACCCTGTGGGGTCCCTGGGCACGGAAGCCTTTCTATGTCACCTGTTCTTACTTGTAGGGAATAGGGTTCAGCCTCCATGACCTTCCCTGAGTCCCAAAGGTCAGGTTCAAACGGTTGCTAATCAGGGAAGGGAAGGGATGCAGAGACCAAGGAGGAGCAGTCAAGAAACAACAGTGCTGGAAGTTCCGGTTGTGGCTCAGCAGTAGTGAGCCTGACCAGTGCCCATTAGGATGCGGGTTCGATCCCTAGCCTCGCTCAGTGTGTTAAGGACCCTGCGTTGCCATGAGCTGTGGTGCACAGGTTGCAGACGTGGCTCGCATCTGGCATTGCTGTGGCTGTGCAGGAGGCCAGCGGCTGCAGCTCCGTTCCGATTCAAGCCCTAGCCTAGGAACTTCCATATGCCACAGGTGCAGGCCTAAAAAGCAATAATAATCATAATAATAATAAAGATGAAGGAGGATGAATCAAAATAATATTTTTTTAAAAAAAAGAAACAATAGTGCAGCCTTGGAGCAGGGTCCTGGTTTCCCCTCAAGGGATACACAGGACAGTATCTTCGAGCCCTTCTTCAGAACTAAACCCCCACCAAATGGAAGATGTTAACCACTTGACTGAGCGTTCTTCATTCCAGAGAGATCACAGACTGATAATCTCAAGAACCACAGAAGCTCATCAGGAGACCACCTGAGGCCAGATTAAAGGAATACTGGCTCTGCACAAACCCTTGTCCTTATCAGCAAACCTGCCCTTGAACCATTGCTATAAAACGTCTCACCAAATCCTCCCAGGCCTGACACACAGCTTTTTGAAGGCATGAGCCTACTGTGTCCCCCTTCGCCTGGCAAAGCAATAAAGCTATTCTTTTTTCTTTCACCCAAAACTCTGAAATTCAATTCGGCATCGGTGCACAGAGGCCGGATTTCAGCAACACTTTCGAACACGCACTACAGTATTATAGTTACCATGTTCTAAGACTTAGCACGTTGCAAGAGAAAGAGGGACAAGTCAGAGGCCATATCTCACCGGGAAGTGGAGATAGCAAGTCTAGACAAGTCAGTCAAAGAGTCTGTCTATGAAACAGAAGAAGCAAAGACAGGGTACAAGTAGATAAAGGGTTAAAAGCAGGTTCTGAGGGTTTGGGTTGTGAGCATTTCTCTGTTGCTGCTACTGTTGTGGAAGTTGACCACCTGAGAGATTGGACTGTATTTCAGTATCAGCGGACATTTAACAAGAAGAAAACAAATATTCTGATTAAAACATGAGCCAAGGAGTTCCCTGGTTGCCTAGTTAAGGATTCAGTGTTGTCACTGCTGTGGCTTGGTTTGATCCTTGGCCTGGGAACTTCTGCATGCCGTAGGCACAGCCAAAAATTTTTTTAAATATAAAGACAAAACAAAACAATAACAAAAAACATGACCAGTTCCCTACTGAAGACTGGTCTGCAGCTCCCTGCTCAGGCCACTAAATGGGCAGGAACAACCATTGAATGGTCTTAAGTTCTTCCACAAACTCTTAAAATATAAGAGTATGGGTGGAAAATAAATGGTTTGCAAAACTGTGGAAAAAAAAAACAAACATGAGCCAAAGACCTTAACAGACACATCAGTAAAAAAGGTACCCAGATGTCAAATAAAGATGTGAAAAGATGTTCCATGTCACAAATAGTGAGGGAAATGCAAACTAAAACAAGTTGTCACTACACACCTATTAGAATTGCCCAAACCCACAACATTAACAATACCAAGTGCTGGCGAGGAGGTGGAGCAAAAGGAGCTCTCACTCATGGTTGGTGAGAATGCAAAACAGAGCAGCCATTTTGGAAGCACTTTGGTAGGCTGTTTTTGTTTTTTTTTTTAACAAAACTAAACATACTTTTACCATACAATCCAAGAATCACATTCCTTGGTATTTACCTAAAGGAGATGGAAACTTTCATCCACACAAAAACCTGCACCCAGATGTTTAGAACAATTTTATTGATACTTGCCAACTCTTAGAAGCAACTTAAGATGTCCTTCAGTAGGTGACCAGATAAACTGTGGTACATCCAGACAATGAAATATTATTCAGAGCTAAAAAGGAATGAGCGATGAAGCCACGAGAAGAAATGGAAGAACCTTAAATGCATATTACTAACTGAAAGAAACCAATCTGAAAAGGCTACAGACTATATGATTCCAACTATACAACATTCTGGAAAAAGCAAAATTATGGAGGCAATAAAAAGATCAGCAGTTGCCAGGGTGGGGGTGGGGAGATATAAATAGGCACAGTACAGAGATTTTTTAGGGCAGTGTATGACATTATATTTTATATATATGGTATCATAATGATGGATTCTTGTCATCATACATTTGTTCAAACCCTCAGAATGTACAACAACCAAGAGTAAACTCTAAGGTAAACTATTTACTGTGGGCAATAATGATGTGTCAATTTAGGTTCACCTGTGGTTTAAAAAAAAATCATTCTGATGAATGATGTTAATGGGAGAAACTATGCATGTAGAGGTGGCAGGGATATAGAAGAGATCGCTCTACCTTCCTCTCAAACTTATTGAAGAAATAGGCCACTTCAAAACATGTCTCTTTGGCTTATGGATTATCAGAGAATACATGGAAGGATTCACCTTAGACGTGAGACAGGATAATGAGAGGTGAAAAAGATAAAACAGACAGGAATGCAGAGTAGTCTATAGGTAAGACAGTGGAAGGATGAGAATCCTAGTAGAATGGTATGTCTCTTCTCCGTGAAATAGAGCAAGATCTCCTACTAAAAGGGAGGTTTCTCTAAAAAATTCAATTTCAGAGTTTCCTAGTGGCCTAGCAGTTTAAGGACTTGGCATTGTCACTGCTGTAGCTTGGGTCACTACTGTGGTTCTTGTTTGATCACTGGCCCAGGAACTTCTTCATGCCAAGGATGCAGCAATCAATCAATAATAAATAAAATTTTAAATTTGATTTCTTCACACACAGCTACAGCTATATGCATCATGGTAGCACTAACATACTGGTAAAAAGGACATTCACAAAATGAGGACAAAGGGGGCAATGAAAGATTGCCTCTCAATACCCTATCCAACATGTGGCCATAATAGAAAGCCCCTAAAGAATATGTAAGAAGCTGAAAACATCCAAGGAAAATATTTATTTGGAGAAAGGAGTACAAAAGTTAATCTGCCTTCATTATTGTTGAAAATAAATTAATCACGAAAAACAAAACAAGCACTCTCCAACCCAAAGAGACCTTGGCAAATACGTATTTTGGAATTTTTGGATTTCCATGGTGAATCTTAAAGTCGTCTTGCCTCTCTTCTCTTTGAACTATGTATTACTGGAGTTCCTGTTGTGGCTTAGCGGTAACAAACCTGACTAGTATCCATAAGGATACGGGTTTGATCCTTAGCCTTGCTCACCAGGTTAAGGATCCGGCATTGCTGTGAGCTGTGGTGTAGGTTGCAGACATAGCTTGGATCTGGTATTGCTGTGGCTGTGGTGTAAACTGGTGGCTGCAGCTCTCATTCAAGCCCTAGCCTGGGAACCTCCACATGCTCCAGGTGCAGCCCCAAAAAGACAAAAAAAAACAACAAATATTACTATTAAAATAGGCTGAGTGCTTCCGGATACTTCTAAGCACCTTGGTTTCTTAGGACCCTCCCTGGCCATACCTGGGGTGTTAACAATGGCTTTCAAATTCATTCACGTTTTAAGCACAAGGCACGGGTTTTCAAAGCTCTCTGTACCTTGCTGATTGGTAATTCCAAATGGAAATAAAGTTTAAAAAGATTTCAGCCTATTGCCGAAATGAAGAATGACAAATACTTGACACATACGCAGCTTTCTTCTTCCTCTTCCTTTAATTCCTGCACCTCTTCCCTCCCCTTACCACCTTTATCTTCCCTAACCCCATGCTTTGATAACTCAATCTTTTTGTGGCCCATTTACAGATGTAAAAAACCAAGTACAGTACAGTCGGCCTTCTGCATCCATGGATTCAACCAAGCACTAACTAATATTCAGGAAAAAGAAAGTTCCAGAAAGTTCCAAAATGCAAAACCTGAATTTGCAAACTGCTAGTAACTATTTATATACTATTTATCTTGTATTAGTTATTATAAGTAATCTAAAGATGATTTAAAGTATAATGGGAAGATGTGTGTAGGTTATACACAAACACTATGCCATTTTATGCAAGGGACTAGAGCAGGTGAGATTTTGGTATCTGCTGGGAGCTGCAGACACAATCACTCCCGGATACTGAGGGATGACCATAACCACTTTCCTCTTTTCCTTCCCTGTGAGTCTAGCTGGTCTCTGGCCTTGTCCTCTCAGGCCCCAGTCTCAGGTTCTCAATTTTTTTTTTTTTTTTTTGCTTTTTGCACACTCTACAGATTTACTGTATGACATTTTCCGTGAAATGGTGCTGAACAACCCAGCAGACCTGAAGAACAAGGGAAATCTTTGAAGGTGATTAATGTCATTGGTTGGCATGTCAATGCAAATAAGAGAAATAATGATTTTGGTAGGCTGGAACTAGGAAGATAAATCACTGAACACTTCTGATTTTTATCTTTATACTACTCTACAGCATCACAGAATAACACTGCCTTCAGTCATGTTCCCTGAGGCAGCAAAAGCCTGATGTAATTTTTAAATAAGAAAAAAGACAAATAGTATTTCTTCACCAAACTTTGACCTAATGCCCCAACCAGCCCGCACATAACATTAGTAGAAATCACTTAAAGGAGAAGTCATAAGGTGAAGTTACCCATAGAAAATATTTATTTAGTCATAAATCAAAATATAACATATAAAAATTAAGTGTTACTGTGGTAAAACATGCCACATGCAGGATAAGAGTCCTCTAGGTAAAGAGCATTTTGTTAAGCATATACTTATTTCATATTTTAGGGACCCACACTGAGAAAATACAGTTCATTTGGTCAATCTATGGGCAGTTTTTAGTTCTTTTCCTCAACACTATTATTTAAAAGTGGATTCCCCTTTTCATCCTTTACGCTCCAGGGTTTTGCCCATAGCATTCTATATCAGACACCAGACACTGGTGACTCACACATGCATATGCGTACACCAGCAACCCTTCCAGGAAAGGTTTCTTTAAATAAGATTCTCTAATAATAGTACATTAAAACTGTCTCATCAGCTTTTTTTTTTTTTGCTTCTTAGGGCTGCACCCATGGCATGTGGAGGTTCCCAGGCTAGGGGTCAAATTGGAGCTACAGCTGCTGGCCTACACCACAGCCACAACAATGCCAGATATGAGCCATGTCTGTGACCTACACCACAGCACCACAGCTCTACGGCAACACTGGATCCCCAACCCACTGAGCAAGGCCAGGGATTGAACCTGAGTCCTCATGGATACTAGAAGGATTTGTCTCCGCTGCACCACAATGGGAATTCCCTCGTCTGTTCTTCTTTTGAACTCTCTTTAGCCTTTCTCCCCTCACATGGACATGGGAACTTTGTGTTCTATATAAATGAATCAAATGGTTCTATTAATGCATTTAAAAGGACATATGCTAATACTGCTTGGAGAAGAAGTGAAACCAAACAGGACCCTGCAGAGCCTTCCCAGCGACAGACGGCTCCATGCCCCCCACTTCTTGTTTGGAGAAGAAGCTTTAGTCTCTGGGGCTTTCCCTGAGTTTCAAAGAACAGATTCAAGCATTTAGTAATGAGAGAAGTGCAGGAATATAGAAACAAATGCAAAGCAATTATGCAAAAAGTCATGATAGCTCACAATATTTCAGCTATAAAACAGAATCACGGGACTCCTAGATCCTCCTCAAGGGGTGTAGGTAACAACCTGACACACATCCTTGAGTTGGTTTATAGAAACCAGGACCCCACCAGACAGAAACTGCTGACCACAGGCACACAGACCCAAGACTGGCTGGAACTTGAAGACGGATACTTAAGATTCTCAAAACATCACCGTTACCTCACGAACAACCAATCGAAAGAATGTCTACGAGCTGATCACACACCCTGCGGCCCTCACCCCTAATAATGCATTTAAAAACCCTTGCCCAAAAGCCATCGAGGAGTTCAGGTCTTTTGAGCATTAGCTGCCTGTCCTCCTTGCTTGGCACCCTGCAAATAAATGCTGTACTTCCTTTCAACACAACCCAGAGTCAGTAGATTGACTTTGTTGCATATCGGGCGAGCAAACCCAAGTTTAGCTCAGTAATAGAAAGCATCAGTTCACCCCACTGTCAGGCATAGTTTCCTTCAAAGCTTTGTCTCTGTTGACAAGGAAATCCCACGTGGCCATCTCAGATCCTACGTCATATCCGTGAATCCCAAACACTTAAATCTACACTTTCAGTTCCTTCTCTGAATTTTTTTTTCTTTTTGTCTTTTGTCGTTTTAGGGCCCCACACATGGCATATAGAGGTTCCCAGGCTAGGGGTCCAATCGGAGCTACAGCTGCCAGCCTACGCCAGATCGGAGCAGCGTCTGCAACCTACACCACAGCTCATAGCAACGCCAGATCCTTAACCCACTGAGCAAGGCCAGGGATCGAACCCGCAACCTCATGGTTCCTAGTCGGATTCGTTTCCACTCTTCCACAACGGGAACTCCTCTGAGTTCTTATTAGGCTTATAATGAGAACAATATAGGGGTGTGTTTAATTGCCATTTGTAGTTATTTATTATTTCTTTTCCCAACAAATCCATAAGCTTTGAGAACAGGAATCATGATTTAGATCAGATGAGCTCATGGACATGTAAGCTAACTAAAAAGTGCTGAAGCGGAGCAGAATTGGCCACCGCAAAACAGGTCTCTTTGGCCTGAGGACTATTTTATACTTGGTACTGATTATTTTTAAGAAACAGCAGACTAGAAAAAGCTCAGAAAACAGAAAAGTTCCATTTACATTTATAAGGGAAATCTCCATTTGAAAAGAGGTCTCTCTCTCTCTCTGAACCAGAAAAGTGTCCTGACTGAATCTCTAGGAACTTTTATCTATGGAGAAGGCAAGACTTAAATCTGCAGAACAACCTTACCCTGTTTATTGTGCTTTACCTGGTAACCTCCCATAAATGGCTTCCCTCCCCAACAACATCTTTTGACTTTGAGACTGTATTTAAGGTAATAGCTTGGGCCCTTTGGGAAAGTCACTCAATTTCCCTGGGTCTCTCTCATGTATACAGGAGGTATACATGTTATTAAACCTGTTTTTCCCCCATTAATCTGTTTTTTGTTTTATTACAGAGGGGTCTTAGCCAAGAACCTAGAAAAGGAAAGGTAAAAATAATTTTTCTTCCCCTACAATGATTCACAAATTTAAAGTTGTTAGCTTTAGCAGTTCCCGTCGTGGCTCAGCAGAAACGAATCTGACTAGCATCCATGAGGACACAGGCTCGATCCCTGGCCTCGCTCAGTGGGTTAAGGGTCCAGTATTGTTGTGAGCCGTGGTGTAGGTCGAAGATTTGACTCAGATCCTGCATTGCTGTGGTGCAGGCCAGCAGCTACAGCTCCAATTTGACCCTTAACCTGAGAACCTCCATGCTCCTCAGAAGCGGCAAAAAAAAAAAGACTAAATAAAGTTGTTAGTTTTATGATTTCACATCTTACATGATATGATTTTTCACATGATATGATTTTGTATCTCATATAATACAATAGCAGATGCTCAATAAATACAAGTCGATTTATGTTTTTCAAAACCTCTAATGGGTATCTAGCAAAGCAGTGACATTTAATCAACTATCTTTTATAACAGTTATTCCAGCAGTTATTCCAAATATAAACTTTAGTGGAAAACAAACGATTCAGTAAGGCCAATCCATGCTGAGGCTGATGATGTCAACACGGTACAGGATAGATGGCTAAGAATGGCTTTGTATATATGGACACTACTCTTGCCCTTGTCCTTGAGTTGTGCTGCCACACAGCACATATACACACACACATATATACACATATATAATATAAAAGATAACTGATCAAAAGAGCTATAGGCTGATAGAGCTTCTAAAGAAGAAAAAGAAACTTCAAGGTTAATTATGTGCATTACTCTTAAAATAATGTAATTTTAATGAAATTATTAAATAAAGAGCATAATGTTAAAGAAATTTCCCTCTTTAATATATTCAGAAATTATAAGTAATATCTTAATAAAACATAAGATTAAAAGTCTCCAGTCTCCCCACTGGTCTAGAGCAGTGCATGGTTCCTTAAGCTGTAACCACTTGACTATCGAATATGAAAAATAAAAATTATTATCAACAATTTAAGTGGTTAATCCAGAAGAAAGAGGCTGCAATCGAAGGAAAGTTTACTAAAACTTTTCTTTCTGACAACTGTCACTTCACTAAAATTACAGACATTAAATAAATCAATGCTCTGATAAATATTAACTATCCACTGACTCACTGTATTTATGAACATGAGCTTGAACTGGCTCCTGATAAAAATCTAATAATGGCATTGAAATAAGAAAGAAGTTCCCTTGTGGTGCAGCGGCTTAAGGATCTGCTGTTGCCACAGCTGTGGCAGAGGTCACAAGTGTGGCTCAGGTTTGATCCCTGACCCAAAAACTTCAATATGGCACAGGTGTAGCCAAAGAAAAAAAGAAAATGTAAAGAGGAGACCCTTACAAAGGTGGGAGAAGTGGTAAAGCCAGAGAAACTAAGGGTAGTTAGAAAACTATCAGTTTCCGGCAGCCAAACAAGCTAATAAAACAAATCATACCAGTCTGGCAGGATTAACAAACTTGCATAGCTATTAAAAATGTTGGCAAAGAAAAAAACGTAACAAGTAATTTGGGTCCCAGACATGCTATAAAGCATATTTAGCATGTCCCCTTACTAAAAAACCATAAGCCTAGGGTGGAGGTAGTAAGAATAATATTATATTTACTGGATGTGAACAGATATACTGTGTTCTAATTTTCTAACTCACCTTCCCACTGTTTCCCACTTTCCTACTCTGAGAGAGAATGGGGATCAGAAAGCTGAATAATATTTAGAAGTCAATTAGTCTCATAATGGTCTAGCCATTGGCTACTGCGTAAATTCCCTCCAGCAAGGAATTCTGCCGGGGTCACTTCAAAAGCTTGGCTCTGTTGGAGGGCCTAAGTGTTTTCTTTCAGTGAATGAATTTCCAGGCAGGGTCTTCGCAGCCCACAGGTCTGATCAGATCTGCTCGACAAGACTGTGGCCAATAATATATGGCAAAAGCAACAGTGTCTAATGCTATCCAGAGACAGAGACAACAAACAAGAAACTTGGGCCATGGAGTTCCCGTTATGGCTGAGTGGTAAGGAACCTGACTAGTATCCATGAGGATGTGGGTTTGACCCTTGGTCCACCTCAGTGGGGTTAAGGATCTGGCGTTGCCCTGAGCTGTGGTGTAGGTCACAGACACGGCTCGGATCCTGCATTACTGTGGCTGTGAGGCAGGATGACAGCTGCAGCTCCGATTTGACCCCTAGCCTGGGAATTTCCATATGCTGTGGGTGCGGCCCTAAAAAGACAAAAAGAAAAAAAAAAGAAAGTAAGTTGAGCCGACTGTGTCATCACTGTGGCGGCACAACTCAAGGACAAGGGCAAGAGTAGTGTCCACACTTCTTTCAAAAGAATTCCCAAAGAGTTTTCTAAATTACTTGTTTTGCTGGCTGTCATTTTACCAAAGGTTGCTTAAAAAGAGCTGTCAGGACTGGGGTCTGAGAACATTTATTGTAATAAGCTTTAGCCCTTAGAGAGTTGTGAAACCTGGAACTGTTAGAGAAATTATACTTGGCTCTTTGACTAGTTTCATGAGACTCTGGTAGGAGCCAGATTTAGCGGCAAATGATAGGACAGGTGCTGGAATGTGGCCAGGGCTCTTGCCTTAAAAGGATCTTTATCCCAACCGAAAGCTACCACACTGGGCATGTATGGAGGAGTAAGAACATCAAAACCCCCAGGTCCCTCCCTCCCTCCCTCTTATTCTTTTGAAATTAGAAGAGATCTCAATGCAGAAGAGTCGCCACAGTTGTTTGGTGGAATGAATTCTCTCTTCATGGCTGTCCCGGGCACGGTGCACAGCAGTAACAGGAACTCACAGTCACTGGGCAGGCTCCATGCACCAGGGACTGTGCTGCGCTTTCCACATGGACGAGCCCATTCAGTCCTCATCACCAACCAGAGGGGTAGGTACTGCCTGTATCCCTATCGCTGATTCACTGCAACGATGGCTCTTAACCCTATACCCCCAGTCCTCTATCCATGGCCTTGCTGTGGTACCTTTCGCAAAAGATGAAGAGTCTAATTCCCTGCTCTGTTCAACTGGACTGGCCATGTGGCTTCCTTTGGGAAACAGAAGGCAGACATGACATTATGCAGTTCTGAGCCTGGGCCAAGGGAACGTGTCTCTGCCAGCTCATGTGCTTCTCTGCCACTGCTATAAGAACATGCCCAGGCCAGCAGCTAAAGGAAGTAAAACACCTGGAGCAGAGCCAAGTCCTCCTGATCCCCTCTGCTAAAGCCAGCCTAGACCAGCCAAGCCCCAGACATCCGAGACGCCTAGCCAGAATAGGCAGAGCTGCCCAGGGGACCGCCAACTGACTCCAGGTGTGACAAATACGTGTTTACTGGCAAAGGCCATTGAAATTTTGTGGCTGACTGTTACACAGCATTACCGTAGCAGCAAACCTTGTGTACCATTCATGAACAGGAAGACAGACACAAAGGGGTTAACTTGCCTGATTGATAAAGAGTAGAGCTAGGGAGTTCCCACTGTGGTGCAGTGGGTTAAGAATCCGACTGCAATGGCTTAGGTAGCTATGGAGATGTGGGTTCGATCACCATCCCAGTGCAGTGGATTAAAGGATCCAGCATTGCTGCAGCTGCAGTGTAGTTTACAGCTGTGGCTCGGGTTCAATCACTGCCCCAGAAAATTCCATATGGTGCAGGTGCAGTCATTAAAAAAAAAAAAAAAGAGTAGAGCCGGGTTATGAGATGCTACTGCAAGTTTTCAGAAAATCAGGTGTAACTTTTTGATAAGGTCAATTATCTTATAACTGTATTTTAAAAGCCCTTTAAAACTCAGGTCACTTTGCTTGCCTTAATTCAGACAGGTCTTTGGAAAGACCGAGAGAAACCGATTGACATGAGAGTGGATACCACTGAATAGGCAAACAGAAAGGGGGCACTTGATAGCCAGATAGAATATCCTGTCTTTGCATGACCTGTGTTGCCGGGCACTTTATCTTTGTCACTACAATGGCTGTACTGAGAGCAACTCTTATGAGCAGCAGCATCTGTAAGGAATGAAGAACCCCTCAGTCTAAGGGTTTTGCTATAATGCATAACACTGACTTTCATGTGACTTCTGCCACTAACGTTAGAGTTACATCTCATTTACTTGACCACTGAGAGAAACGGTGAGCAGGGGAATTGGAGAACTTGAATATTAATGGCAGTACATCAATTCAATTATCTTGGCTAACTAATGAGGTGAACTCCTGGTATATGGAGGTTGCAAGTTCAAACTCCACCACTGCAATTGGACCCATGTGGGTATTTAAGTCTTTGGCACCAGCTGCAGCAGTATGGGGT
The DNA here is from genome assembly GCA_004024745.2 of Catagonus wagneri. Lineage (NCBI taxonomy): Eukaryota > Metazoa > Chordata > Mammalia > Artiodactyla > Tayassuidae > Catagonus > Catagonus wagneri. The sequence continues at coordinate 2,071,275 of PVHT020000194.1, forward strand.
GGGAGGAGAAACCTGTTCTTGGGCTAAGAATTACTACCAGAATTGCTCATGCAAGAGCACTCAGAATATTAGAAAATACTGTAGGTCATCTATGGCATTGCTCAGGGACATGAATGATGTCTTTACCATAAAGGGAAAAACAAATGAGCTACCAGAGTGCAGAAGAAATCAGTGTATTGTCTTACACAGTAAGTAAAGTTTTCATTCTTCAGTTAATAAAGTCTGTACCTGAAATACAATATAAGATTTGTTCCTCTTTAACTAATTGACCTTCTGCATACAGAATATTTTAATGTATAATAAGAGACCGGTGACTTCAGCTTTGATTTGAAAGATTCTCTCCTTGATCAAACTTTAGTCGAACTCCTCTAAGCTTTCTTGACTAGTCCTCAGCAAAGGTTCCATCCTATCCTTGCCAGGCCTGCACAGGACAGTTTTAGCAAAAATCCTGATAAGTCAGTTGACGGAGAACCCCCTGCACTCTCAGTATCTGAGCACTCTTCCCATCTGGTCAAATTCCTTATCCCCCACTTTTGAAATCTGAGCACCCTGGCTTGCCTTCAAAAAAGTCCCCTGACCCTTGAGTCAGTAACTTTTCCATCCACTGACCCCTTCACTCTGCTTGTTGGCCCTAGGTCCCCAACTGGATTTGCCATATTCAGGGTTGAGCCTGATCTCTCTCCTCTACTCTTAAAGACTTGACACTCTTTGCAATAGTCCTGAATGAAATCTTCCTTATCATTTTAACAAGTATCAGAGTAACTGTTCCTCAGACTTGTGGTTGCCAAGGGGGTGGGGGTGTCAGTGGGGGAGGGAGTGGGAGGGAATGGGGACAACTAGTGCTTTAATGATGGAAAAGCAAGGAGATCCAACTATATATAGCACAAGGAACTATGTCTAATCACATGTGACGAATCCATATATGTACATGTAACCGGGTCACCATGCAGTGCAGTTGGAAAATCTGACAGAAATCTTTAAACCAGCTATAATGCAAAAAAAAAAAATAAATTTTAAAAAATATAAGTTACATATTAATTATTAAAAAAAAGAATAATTGTTCCTGAACTGGGTTCGCTCTATAACAAAAACAGAAAATTTTAGGGAGCAGCAGTAAAATGCTTATTGGCAGAGCTGCAATAGGAATAAAGTAATATGGGGACACAGTGTCTGTAACGAAATAACACTATGTGCTTTAATAACTTAGTTCAGCACAAACATTCCAATGGAAACTCCAGTTTCCTTGAATTTTCTAGAAATTATGATTAAAATATGGATCAGAAATAATTTTTTCCTTTGCATCAATACAATGGAAAATTGTTCTTTGATGTATATGTCTACATTTCTGCCTTAGTAACCAAAAAAAAAAATGGTAAACATTTTAAAAAGACTGGGGTGGGTTTGTTTTTTTTGTTTCTTTTGTTTTTTTTGGCCAAACTTGTGGCATGTGAAAACTCCTGGACCAGGGATCAAACCTGCGCCACAGCTGCTGTACTGACAATGCAGGGTCCTTAACCTGCTGTGCCACAAGGGGACTCCTTAAAAGACTCTTACAAAGAGAAACCTTACGGAGCCTTAAGTCAACAATCCAAACATCACTGATCACTCCTCAGAATGACATATGTAGAAAATACTGGAAATTATGTTCAGTGGGTGGACTGAGCCAAAGATATACCTCAAAAGTTGCTTTTAGATGAAATCTCTAATATTTAGCTTGTTTGTTACTGTTTCCCTCTTTATTCTGAATATTATATGAACACCAAAAGATGTAATGTCAACTGGTTAGGTTTTAATTAAGGCTTCACTCAGTCTTTAAAATATTGAGATACTAGAAGCAAAAATCTATTTCAACTGTTCTCTACCTATAAAATATTAAGGAAATAGGTGCATTTTATTTTTATACGATCTTAATATATGAATAAATAATTTCCCGCTAAGGGTGAATTAATTATAGGACAAGCCACTAAGGAGTCTCATTATAACTAGTCTCCTCATTTCAGTCATAAAAACAGTGAAGGTTCAAGTGTTTTTCAGAGAGAAGCAAGGGAATAGAACACTGACTTAAAGCTAAATTGTTTGGACCTGAACCCCACCTATAAACCATTTTCAGGCTGTATGACCTTGGGGAATTTACTTAAACTCTCTGAGCTTGGTGTCTTCATCCAGAAAGATGAGGGCAGTAATAGTGAGGATAAAATAAGTTAACATACTGAAAGCACTTAGAATAAGTATCAGACATTCAACTAAATCTCAGTAAAAATTGGCTGTTTTAAGAGTTCCCTGGTGGCTCAGTGGATCAGGGACCTGGTATTGTCACTGCAGCGGCTCAGGTTGCCGCAGCAGTGTGGGTTTGATCCCTGGCCAGCGAACTTTCACATGCTGTGGGTACTGCAAAAAAAAAAAAAAAAAAAAATTCAGTTGTTTTATTATCATCGTTATATTTTTAAAATATTATACAGCTATCATTGGGATCTCTGCCTGCCTCAGACATGGATATCTATCTGAGCATTTACTCACATATTACAGATATAAATTATCATTAATAACTTAAAAATGGGGAGTTCCCATCATGGCTCAGTGGTTAACGAGCCCGACTAGCATCCATGAAGACATGGGTTCAATCCCTGGCCTCACTCAGTGAGTTAAGGATCCAGCATGAGCTGTGTGGTGTAGGTCGCAGATGTGGCTCAGACCTGGTGGTGTTCTGGCTCTGGCGTAGGCCAGCAGCTGTAGCCCCAATTTGACCCCTAGCCTGGGAACCTCCATACACTATGGGTGTGGTCCCAAAAAGACAAAAAATAAAAATAAAAATGGAAGAGAAAAATAACAAGTAACAACTTTAGACATCCCTCACACAGACATACAGACCCCTAAATCTTCTCTCCTGTCACTGAGGTCCTGAGCCTACATGTCAGTTTGGCACAGTAGGAAGACAGCATGGTCTCTACTTATGTGACAATACATCATGGATTCTCTGAGAAAGTTCCACTTTCATGTCTTGTATATAACTTTCCACAAAAGCAACTTGCTAATTAGCTAATATGCCATATTTTAAAATTATGCATGATCTTCTAAATAAGATTAAAAAATTAAAGAAGTTCTCTGACAGACAAAGTCATGAGTTTGAGATCTGAAAACTAGAGAGAAAACATTAGTATAAAAGACACAAAATGGTATCCCAAGGACATATTCAGTCTGGACACCAAAGTATTGATCAATATTTAAAATGTGGGTGATTTCACATAAAAATCCGTATTTCTGACTTCTCTCTCAAAAAAATAAACAGGAGTTCCCACTGTGGCACAACGGGATTGGTGGCACCTCTGCAGTGCCAGGACGTGGATTCAATCCCAGCCTGGCACAGTGGGTTAAAGAAGCCAGCACTGCCACAGTTGTGGCTTAGGTTGCAACTGCAGCTCGGATCTGATCCTTGGCTCTGGCCTGTGAACTCCATATGCCTGGGGTGGCGGGGCAAAACTGGCAAAAAGAAAAAAAAAAAAGAAAACAGAAAAACCCAGAAACCCAGCAACCTTGGGCAGGCATCCTGCAAGAATACAGCCTGAGGAGTTCCCATCGTGGCGCAGTGGAAACGAATCCAACTAGGAACCATGAGGTTGCGAGTTCGATCCCTGGCCTCACTCAGTGGGTTAAGAATCCAGTGTTGCATGAGCTGTGGAATAACTCACAGATGTGGCTCAGATCCAGCGTTGCTGTGGCTGTGGCGTATGCCAGCAGCTGTAGCTCCGATTAGACCCCTAGCCTGGGAACCTCCATATGCCACAGGTGCAGCCCTAAAAAGAAAAAAAAAAAAGAATACAGCCTGAGCTAAATCCTACATATCAGTCATTCCTCTTCATCATTGGGACAGACACCGAGGACCAGGTGCCAATGCCGTTCATCACTGCACTTGCCACGGCTTCTGCCAACACCCAGGCAGCTTTACTCCTGTACAGTATTTAACGTTCCTCACTGGCTGTGAGAGTATTTGAGCTTGGAGCTCCTGGCTTTCTCCTTGACTGAGTCCTCTGCACCTTTCAAGCACAGAACATCTTTAACTTGCACACTCCACAGCATCTGGTCCCTGAGCCAATGAGAACCAAGCCTCCAAGGCGCTTACTTCAGAGGAGAGTCTGGAATTTGCTTCTCCCTCTAAGCTGGTATCCCACAGAACCTGTGACATCCTCACCAAGGAGTAGCTTCGCTCCAACTCCTACCCCTATTCCCAGACCAGGAATCCTGCGCAGGGTTGCTCGAGTCCTTCCCCTCTCATATTGGAGCCCTCTGAGAAACCCAGTTGCTGTGACACCAACGACTCCACCTCCCCAGCCCTGGCTACCACCATCCCCTCACCCAGGGACTGTGCCCTGCCATGGTGAACTCAAGGGGTCCCTCTTCAATTCTTCAGACAGGCACTGTCCAATATGGTGGCCTCACAAAGCAATTAAACACTTGAAATGGGATTAGTCCCAATTGAGATGTGCAATAAATATAAAATATGCATGGGGTTTCAAAGACAGTATGAAATAAAGCCTATGAACTATTGCATTAATAATTTTATATCAATTGCTTGTTGAAATGATAATATATTGGATATACCTGATTAAACAAAACATACTGTTATAATTAATTCCACTTGCTTCCTTTTACTTTTTAAATAAGGCTAGTAGAAAATGTAAAATTACATACGTGGCTCCTATCAAGTTCTACTGGACGGTGCTACCTTAGGTAACAAAGGCAATCACTGTCCAAAGGGCTCTGCAACCCCCTGCTCTCACTCCAGTGGCATGTCCCTCTGGTACTAGTAAAGTTTGCAGGGCAGGCATCCTGCAAGAATACAGTCCCACGTGGGTTAAGGCCCTGTCTCACCATCTGAAAGTCAGGAGATTATTCCATGTGGCCTCTTTAGGTAGCTTTCAGTGGAAGGATTCTCCTTTCTCTACATGCTATTCTTCCCATTTCTAATTAGATTGGTAACATCCCCAAGGTTATGTATGAGTGACTGGAAACGTATAATTGTGCAGCTGTGTGTACATGTAGACTTGCACGTGGGAAGTCATAAGGAAATAGGAACATGAGATTGTGTGTTTTCTGTGATGAAAAGGCCATTTGCAGCAACATGGATGTGACTAGAGATTCTCATACCAAGTGAAGTAAGTCAGAAAGAGAAAGGCAAACACCATATGATATCACTTATATGTGGAATCTACAACATGGCACAAATGAACCTATGTACAAAACAGAAACATACTCACAGACATAGAGAACAGACTTGTGGTTGCCAAGGGGGATGGGGGAAGGTGTGGGATGGACCAGGAGTCTGGGGTTAGTAGGTACAAACTATTACATTTAGAATGGCTAAGGAATGAGGCCTTGTGTATAGCAACAGGAACTTTATCTCGTCTCTCAGGACAGACCACGATGGAAGATAACGTAAGAAAGGGAATGTGTATATATGTATGAATGGGTCACTTCGCTTTACAGCAGACACTGGCACAACACTGTAAATCAATTATACCCTAATGAAAAATTTTTTGAATAAAAGGAAAGAAAAGGAAGAGAACCCTGGGAGGTTAGGGGAGTAAGGGAAGATGCTTTCTCCTCTACAAAGGAAACCTTGAAGCGAACTGCTGCTCCTACCACCCTCTCTATAAAAAGGATGCCAACCAGAGGCAGTCGGGCTAACCCACCATTAAGAGGCTGGAGAATCAGAGATACTGAGGAGAAGCACAGTCTCTTAGAGCAATCCAGGTACCAGTTTTCAAAGAAAAAAAAAAGCTATAAACACCTGGGGGCGGGGGGAGGGGGGGGGACAGGGGAGGGAGCCTGGAGGCACTCACACAGGGTTTGGCACAGTCCATTTAAACCAATCTGTGCCAGGAAAATTCTCAATGATCTGAAAATTGAAGCGGTTACTTGAACTAATGCGACAGAGTCAAATGCCTGCCCTGCTCATGTGATCACCAGAGCTGTTTTTTGGTGATAACTGTTTGCAAACAAATGAACGATGCAAAGGCCTTGCTACTCCAAGTGTGGTCCTGGACTAGCAGCACCAGCAGCACGTGGGAACTTGTTATGCAAATTCTTGTGTCCTACCCCAACCTCAGTTAAATTCAATGAGATTTTGCATTTTAACCAGAAGATCGTCCAGTGATTCCAGTACATGTTAAAGTTTGAAAAGTACCTGAAGTTCAACCTTCCGACTACATTCATTTGCTTAACAACTGTTTTTGAAAATAAAACAAGGGCAATTCTCCGAGTTAGTGTCTCTGGAATTTGTCCCATTGGGGATCTTTCTGTTTCTCTCTTTTGGATTGTAGCTAATAATACAGAATGTTTTGCAAGTCAATCAGTAGTTCCAGGTGGTTCTTGGATGAAAGCCCTGTAACATGGCTATAAAAAGCCAGATATTTCTCTCATAAGTTTCCAACTTAAGTATTCCCTGAGGCGAATAGCTTCTGCTTAAGGAAGGCAAATAATTTTATGCAAAGTAGATGAGTATCTGTGTAACTATCACATTACCTTCATGTTTCACATACATCAACACGAGAGGAGAACTGCCAAAATCAACTTTTAGAATGTCACACCCTGACACATGAAAAAGGGACTTTTACACCAAAAACCGAGAAAAACAAATCAATCCACATACCTTTTATATTACTTAAAATTCTTCACTGCCAAAAAAAACCCTGCTGTATAAAAAAAAACCTCCATTATCCCTTAATTGTTTTTATATCCTTCCCAAGGCTTATAAGGTTACCACTGTGATTATCTGATAAAATCTCAATCCATTTATTCCAACCAAGGAGTGAAAGAAAACACAATGGGAATATTGAGTATTTTAAAATAAGACATTAATTCTTCAGTGGAATTATTTGCAAGAAGGTTCAAGTATAAAGTCTCAAACTTGGCAGAAAATTCTCCAAAGTATCAAAAGAGAAAAAATCCAAGTAAATGTACTTTGATTATGATATCTCAAAGCAAAACTCAGGACATAATATGTAGTTACATAATACATATCAACACATACCAACCAGTTGAATCATTATGACAAATTTATGTCTTTGCCTTTTTTTTATTCTTTTTTTGGATGCACCCGAGGCATATGGAAGTTCTCAGTCCAGGGACTGAATCCAATCCTCAGCTGCAGCCTACACCACAGCTGTGACAACGCCAGATCCTTAACCCACTGTACCACAGCAGGAACTCCCATTATTTTGCCTTTAAAGTCAGTGTTTAATGACCACCTGCACCTGAGCTGCTTACATATTCATACCTGACTAATCATAGTGGACTGTTATTAGTGAACCAGAGCAAAATATACTATCCCAAAATATGCTTCTTGGGCATGTTGATTATTTGGAGCTGATTATTTTTGAGAGACTGCAGACACAGGACAATTTCTGAAAACCGAGTAGAAGTTACCTTTGTGAGAGAAACTAGCAGGGCCAGGGATCGAATCCAAGTTGCAGCTTGGACAATACTGGATCCTTAACTCGCTGCACCACTGGGGAATGCCTAATTCTTTACAGAGAAAATGCACCTCTGCCCTCCCACCAAAAAAAGCTAAATCCAAATTTCTAATTCAAAATAAGACCCTTCTCCTCCAATGCAGCTGAAACAGATGGAGAAGAATACACAGCCAAGATGACGAGTGTTTTTAAAATTCATAACTTCCAATCTCACCTAGACCATTACTGCCTCCAGGCAGCCATACTATACTTCCAGTCTCTCAGTCTCCCTCTCCCCTGGAAACCATTTCACACCTTGTTCTCTCTCCCCGCTAAATTTCAATTTCTGTCCTAAACCCAGGACTCATACACCCTCCTGCTTCCTTAACATCTACACGTGGAAGTCAGCAAACATCTCAAATTCAACATGGCCAAAACTGAACTCCTGATCTTCCCTTCCAAACCCGAGCCTCCCCAGAGTATCCCTCTTCTCAGTTCATGGCAACTCCGTATTTCCACCCAGTCTAACTCAGAGCTCTTACTCTCAGATCCTCAACAAATCTGACAGCAAACAGTGCTAGGCCCATCCTTCAGAAGATATCCAACCCCTCCGCACAATTTCCACTGCTACCACCTGGTGCGAGCCACCATCGCCTCTGGCCTGGTCCCTCTGACAGTCTTCTAAGTGGCCTTCCTGCTTCCCTTCTTCGACCTGCTTCAATCTCATCTCAACAGAGCAGCCAGGGTGATCCTCTCAACATAAGTCACATCAGGCCTCTGCTCAAAAGCCTGCATTCGTTTCCCACTTCACTCACGGTAAAAGCCAACATTCTTACACTGTCCTACAAGATTTTTTTTTTTTTGCTTTTTAGGGCCACTACTGCGGCATATGGAGGCTCCCAGGATAGGGATCAAATCAGAGCTACAGCTGCTGGCCTACACCACAGCCACAGGAACGCCAGATCCTTAACCCACTGAGCAAGGCCGGGGATCGAACCCGCAGCCTCATGGGTACTAGTCGGGTTTGTAATCCACTGAGCCACAAGAGGAACTCCCCCTACAAATCTTATAAAATGCCACACTATCCCTGTTATTGCTCTGACCTTGGTACCAACTTCTCTCACCCACACTTACCCTGCACCAGCCATGCAGACCCTACTGCTCTTCCTTGAGCCTTCCAGGCACATACCTGCCTTAGGGATTTTGCACTAGCTGTTCCATCTGCTTAGAACACTCTTCCCCCAGATAGTTGCCATATCTCATACTCTTACCTCCTTCAAATCTTTGCCAAATGTCACCTTCACTATGATGCTTTCCTTGATCATTCTATTTAATCCTACCTTGCAACCCACATACCCATACCTTCCAGCACTCTTGATTTGTCTTTACCCTGACCCCATTCCTCTCTTTTCCAGAGTCCTTATCATCTTCTCATACACTTGTTAATGCATGCGTTGTGTTGATTTTTTGTCTGCCTTCATCAACAGACTATCAACTCAATGAAGTCAAGAATCTTTTTCTATTCTTTGCTGTATCTCAAGTGCCTAGAACAGTGCCTGGTATATAATAAGTGTTCGACAAATATTTGTGGAATAAATGAATGAAATTAAACCTCGGCCTTTATTAGTAGATATATCTGGCTAGGCCATTAATGCCACTACAACAATTACTAACAGCCTCAAATAGCCAGATTATGGGGACAGGGAAGTTCATTACAATGCTCTTTCCATATAGGTTTAGAAATGTACAAAATAAAAGGATTTCTTTTTAAGCTTACGAATAAATTGACAGTGTTCTCTGTGAAATAAATGTCATACCTCTTTAATTTTTAGAAAACAGCATGAGGAGATGGGGAAAAATCTGTATTTTATTTCTACTTCTAAGCCACTCAATAGCTGTCAAATACGAGAGGGTGTAGAGAAAAGGGAACCCTCCTATACTGTTGGTAGGAATGTAAACTGGTGCAGCTACTATGGAGAACAGTACAGAGGTTCCTTAAAAAACCTAAAGAAAGAACTATAACATGATCCAGCAATCCCATTCCTGGGCATGTACCTAAAGAAAATCTGAATTCAAAAAGATATTCACCCCAGCATTCAGAGCAGCACTATTTACAATAGCTGAGACATGGAAGCAACCTAAGTGTCAATCAACAGGAATGAATAAAGAGGATGTGGTATAAATATAAAATGGAATATCACTCAGCCATGAAAATGAAATAATACCATTCGCACCAAAATAAATAGACCTAGAGGTGATCATATTAAGTGAAGTCAGACAAAGACAAATATGATATCATATGTGTAATCTAAAAAGAAGGTACAAATAAACTTATTTGCAAGCAGAAACAGATTCATAGACATAAAAAACAAACAGGGTCATCAAAGGGGAAAGGAGGAGGGATAAATCAGGAGTATGGGATTAATATATACTCACTACGATACATAAAACAGAAAAACAACAAGGACCTACTGTAGAGCACAGGGAATTATACTCAGTATCTTCTAATAACCTAAAAGGGAAAAGAATCTGAACAAGAATAAACATATATGTATAACTGAATAACTTTTCTGTATACCTGAAACTAATACACACTAAAAATCAACTATACCTCAAAATAAAAAGTTGTGATTTCAACCCAATCATGGGCATAAGACTTAAACAGACACTGTTCCAAAGATACACAGATGGCCAACAGGCACATGAAAAGATGCTCAACATCCCTGATTATTAGAAAAATGTAAATCAAAACAACAATGAAGTATCACCTCATACCAGTCAGAATGGCCATCATTAAAAAGTCTACATTAACAAATGCTAGAGAGGGTGTGGAGAAAAGGGAACCCTCCTACACTGCTGGTGGGAGTATAAATTGGTCCAGACATTATGGAAAACAATATGGAGGTTTCTCAGAAAACTAAGGATAGAGTTACCATGAGATCCACCAATCCCAGTCCTGGGCATATATCCACACAAAACTGTAATTTGAAAAGATATATGAACTGCGATGTTCACTGCAGCACTACTTACGATAGCCAAGACATGGGAACAACCTAACTGTCCATCAACAGATGAATGGATAAAAAAGATAAAATGGCATACTACTCAGCAATGAAAAAATAAATAATTCCACTTGGAGAAACATGGATGGACCTAGAGGTTATCATACTAAGTAGAGGAAGTAAGAAAGACAAAGACAAATATTGTATGACATCAATTATTCATGAAATCTAAAATGTTAAACAGAAACAGACTCAATGACATAAAGAACAAACTTGTGATTGCCAAGGGAGAAGGGGCTGGCTGAGGGATGGAGTGGGAGGTCAGGCTTAGCAGATGTAAGCTATAGTATATAGAATGGATAAACAACAAAGTCCTACTATAGAGCACAGGGATCCACTTTCAATATCCTATGATAAACCATAATGAAAAAGAAAATTTTTAAAATGTGTGTGTGCATATATGCGTGTGTATGTGTATAGATAGATAGATAGATAGATAGATAGATAGATAGATATAAAACTGAATCATACACAGCAGGAGTTCCTGTTATGGCTCAGCAGTAACGAACCCCAACTAACATCCACAAGGATATAGGTTCAATGCCTAGTCTTTCTCAGTGGGTTAAGGATCTGGCATTGCCGTGACTTGCGCTGTAGGTTGCAGATGCAGCTTGGATCTGGCATTGCTCAGGGTATGGTATAGGCCAGCAGCTGCAGCTCCAATTTGAGCCCTAGCCTGGGAACTTCCATATGCTTCAAATGTGGCCGCAAAAAAAGAAAAAGAAAGAATGAAGGAAAGAGAGAGAGAGAGAGAGAGCAAGAGAAAGAAAGAAAGAAAGAAAGAAAGAAAGAAAGAAAGAAAGGAGAAATTAACATAGCATTATAAATCAACTGTACTTCAGTTTTTAAAAAAAAAGTGTGGTATGTATGTATACAAACACACACAATGGATTACTACTCACTCATAAAAAAAGAATGAAGTGCCATTTGCAGCAACATGAATGGACCTAGAGATTATCATACTAAATGAAGTTAAGTCAGAGAAACAAAAATACCTTATAGTATCACTTACATGTGGAATCTACAAGATGATACAAACGAACTTATTTACAAAATAGAAACAGACTCACAGACCTAAAAAACAAATGTATGGTTATCAAAGGGAATGGGGTGGGGGGAGGACAGATTAGGACTCTGGGATTAGCAGGTACAAAATACTATATATAAACTACATAGGAGAAGAGATTAAGATGGGGGGAACAGAAGGACTGGAGTTCAACTTCTCTCACAAAAACAACAAAATTACAATCAAATGCTGAATAACCTTCAATCAAATGGGCTGGAAACTTTCAAAAAGATATCCTACTCCAGAAGACAAAGAGGAGGCCACATTAAAAGGTAGGAGGGGAAATTACATGATATAAGCAACCCCATACACTCCAGGTGGGCAGGCCACAGAATGGAAAGTAACTGTATCACAGACACTCACCTACAGGAGTGAGAGATCTGAGCCCAATATCAGGTCCCCACGCCTGGGCATCTGGCATTGGGACAAAGAGCCCCCAGAGCATCTGGCATTGAAGGTCAGCGGGGCTTGGGCACAGAAGCTCCATGGGACTGGGGGTAAAGAGAGACCCCATTCCTGAAAGGTGCACACAGGCTTTCATGTGCAATGGGTCCCAGGGCAAAGCAGAGGCTCCAGTGGGATCTGGGTTGGACCTGACTGCAATTCTTAGAGGATCTCCTGGGGCAACAGGGGGTGACTGTGGCTCACTGTGGGGGAAGGACACTGGAACCAAAGTTCTTGGTAATATTCATCAGCATGTGTTCCTCTAGAGGTGGCCATTTTGGGAAAATATGGCCCCACCCATCATCACTGAGAACTCCCAGGCCAAACAATAATCCAGGTGGGATCACAGTCCCACCCATCAGTAAACAGGCTGCCTAAAGACCCCACCCAGGCACAGAACAGCCTCTAACCTCACCCAGAGACAAAGCTCCACCCACCAGAGGGATAGGAATCAGCCCCACCTACCAGTGGGCAGGCACCAGTCCCTCCCATCAGGAAGCCTACAGCAAGCCCCCATACCAACTTCAGCCACAAGGGAGACAGACATCAGAAGTAAGAGAGGCTACAACTCTATTGTCTGCAAAAAGGACACCACACCAAAAACCTATAAAAATGAAAAGGCAGAGAACTATAACTCAGATAAGGGAGCAATAAAAAAACTCCAGAAAAAACAGCTAATTGATCTGGAAATAATCAGCCTCCAGGAAAAAGACTTTAGACTGATGATGCTGAAGATGATGCAAGACACTAGAAATAAACTGGAGGAAAAGACCAATAATTTACAGCAAACAATGAGCAAAGAGATAGAAGATTGATTGATTGACTGATTTTTAGGGCCACACCTGCGGCATATGGAGTTTCACAGGCTAAGGGTCTAATCCAAGCTACAGCTATGGGCCTACACCACAGCCACAGCAATGCCAGATCCAAGTCGCATCTACAAACTACACCACAGTTCACAGCAATGCCAGATCCTTAACCCACTGAGCTAGGCCAGGAATCAAACCCACAACCTCACAGTTACTAGTCAGATTTGTTTCTGCAGTGCCACAATGGAAACTCTGAGATACAAGATTTAAAACTTAAGCAAGCAGAGATACAAAATACAATAACTGAAATAAAAAATTCATTAGACGCAACCAACAGCAGAATACAGGAGGCAGGAGAACGAATAAGAGAGGTGGAGGAGAGACTAGTGGAAATCACTAATGTGGAACAAAAAAGAGGAAAAATATTGAAAAGAAATGAAGAGAGTCTCAGAGAACTCTAGGACATTAAACACACCAACATCTGTATTACAGGGGTGCCAGAAGGAGAGGAGAGACAGAAAGGGACAGTAAAAATATTCAAAGAAATAATAGCTGAAAATTTCCCTACCATGGGAATGGAACCACTCACTCAAATCCAGGAAGCACAATGAGTACCATACAAAATAAAACCAAGGAGAAACACTCCAAGACATACATTAATCAAACTTACCAAAATTAAAGACAAAAATATTGAAAGCAGCTAGGGAAAAGAAACAAATAACATACAAGGGAACCCGGAACGGGTCATCAGCAGATTTTTCACCAGAAACTCTGCAGGCCAGAAGGGAGTGGCACAATATACTTAACGTGATTAAAGGAAAAAACCTCCAATTGAGACTACTTTACCCAGTAAGTCTCTCATACAGATGTGACGGAGAAATCAAAAGCTTTACAGATAAGCAAAAGCTAAGAGAATTCAGCAACACTAAATCAGCTTTACAACAAATACTAAAGGAACTTCTCTAGGCAGAGAAGAAAAGGCCACAACTAGAAACAAAAATACCACAAACGACAAGGTTTGCCGGTAAAGCCATATATATAGTAAAAGTAGGAAATCATCCACACACAAACATGCTACCAAAATCAGAAATCATGAGAAGAGGAGGGTACAAACGCAGGACACTGGAGATGCACTTGCAATGAAGAGACCAACAACTTAAAACAATCTCATAAATATATATATAGACTCCTATATCAAAACTTCAGGGTAACTGCAAACCAAAAATCTACAACTGATACACATACAAATAAGAAAAATCAACTCAAATACAACACTAAAGATAGTCATCAAACCACAAGATGAGAGAACAAGAGAAGAAGCGAAAAAAAAAGAGCAACAAGAACAAATCCAAAATATTTAATAAGGGAGTTCTATCATGGAGCAGCAGAAATGAATCTAAGAATGAATCTAATGAGGTTGTGGGTTCAATTCCTGGCCTTGCTCAGTGAGTTAAAGATCCAGCACTGTTGTGAGCTGTGGTGTAGGTCACAGACGTGTCTTGGATCTGGAGTTGCTATAGCTGTGGCACAGGCCGGTGGCTACAGCTCAAATTAGACCCCTAGCCTGGGAACCTCTATATGTCGCGGATGCAGCCCTAAAAAGACAAAAAGACCAAAAAAATAGTTAATAAAATGACAATAAGAACATACATATCAATAATTACCTTAAATGCAAATGGACTAAATGCCCCAACCAAAACACATAGACTGGCAGAATGGATACAAAAACAAGAACCATATATACGCTGTCTTCAAGAGACCCACTTCACTCCTAGGGACACATACAAACTGAAAGTGAAAGGATGGAAGAAAATATTTCATGTAAACGGGAATCAAAAGAAAGCTAGAGTAGCAATACTCGTATCAGACAAAATAGACCTTAAAATAAAGAATATTACAAGAGACAAGGAAGGACATTACATAATGATGAAAGGAGCAATCCAAGAAGAAGCTATAACCATTGTAAATACATATGCACCCAAAAGAGGGTCACCAAAATATAGAAGGCAACTGCTTACAACCTCAAAAGAAGAAATCAACAATAACACAATCATAGTGGGGGACTTTAACACCCCACTTACAACAATGGACAGATCATCCAGACAGAAACTCAATAAGGAAACACAGGCCCTGAATGAAGCATTAGACCAGAAGGACTTAATAGATATTTATAGGACATTCCATCCAAAAGCAACAGAAGACACATTCTTCTCAAGTGCACACGGAACATTCCCTGGGCTACGAATCAAGTCTTGGTAACTCTGAGATAACTGAAATCATATCAAGCATCTTTTCCAACCACAGCACTATATGACTGAAAATCAACAAGAAAAAAACTGCAAAAAACACAAACAAATGGAGACTAAACAATATGCTACTAAACAACCATGGATTACTGAAGAAATCAAAGAGGAAATTAAAAAGTACCTAGATTGTAATAAAATTCATTAAGCAATGGAAAAAAAAATACAACAAAGGTACGACACTCCAAAACCTATGGGAGGCAGCAAAAGCAGTTCTAAGAGGAAAGTTTATAGCAATACAAGCCAACCTCAGGAAACAAGAAAAAGCTCAAATAAACAACCTAACTACATATAAAGCAGCTAGAGAGAGAAGAGAGAAGATCTAAAGTTAGTAGAAGGAAAGAAATCATAAAGGTCACAGCAGAAAACAACGAAACAGAAATGAAGAAAACCATAGAAAAGATCAATGAAACTAAAAGCTGGTTCTTTGAAAAGATCAACAAAATTGATAAACCCTTAGCCAGACTTATCAATAAAGACAGAAGACTCAAATCAATAAAATTAGAAATAAAAAAGGAGAAGTCACAAAGGACATCACAGAAATACAAAGGATCATAAGAGACTACTACATGAAACTACATGCCAACAAAATGGAAAACCTAGAGGAAATGGACAAATTCTTAGAAAAGTACAATCTTCCAAGACTAAATCAAGATGAAATAGAAAAGATGAATGGACCAATCACAAGTACTGAAATTGAAACTGTGATTTAAAAACTTCCAGAGAACAAAAGTCCAGGACCAGATGCCTTCAAGGCAAATTCTATCAAACACTTGGTGAAGAGCTAACACCTACCCTTCTGAAACTCTTCCAAAAAATTGTAGGGGAAGGAACACTCCCAAACTCATTCTATGAAGCCACGATCACCCTGATACAAAAACCAGACAAAAATTCCACACGAAAAAGAAAATTACAGGTCAATTTCATTAATTAACATAGATGCAAAAGCCCTCAACAAAATACTAGCAAACCAAATCCAACAAAACATTAAGAGGATTGTACGTCGTGGTCAACTGGGATTTATCCCAGGGATGCAAGGATTCTTCAATATCCTCAAATCAATCAGTGTGATACACCACATTAACAAACTGAAGATTAAAAAATATATGATCCTCTCAATAGATGCGGAAAAAGCCTCTTACAAAATCCAACACCCATTTCTGATAAAAACCTTTCAGAAAGTAGGCATGGGGGAACCTACCTCAACCTAATAAAGGCCATCTATGACAAACCCAGAGCTAACATCATTCTCAATGGTGAAAAGCTGAATTTCCTATGAGATCAGGGAACAAGACAAGGATGGCCACTCTCACCACTACTATTCAACATAGTTTTGGAAGTCCTAGCCACGGTGATCAGAGAAGTAAAAGAAATAAAAGCAATCCAAATTAGAAAGGAAGAGGTAAAACTATCACCATCTGCAGATGACATGATACTACACCTAGAAAATCCTATAGATTCTACCAGAAAGCTGTTAGAGATCATCCATGAATTTAGCAAAGTCGCGGGATACAAAATTAGTACACAGGAATCAACTGCATTTCTATTTACTAACAATGAAAGATCAGAAAGAGAATTTAGGGAAGCAATCCCATTTACCGTCGCATTAAAAAGAATAAAACACTTAGGAATAAACCTCCCTAAAGAGACAAAAGACCTGCACTATGAAAACTATAAGATGCCGATGAAAGAAATCAAAGATGACACAAACAGATGGAAAGACATACCATGCTCTTGGATTGGAAGAGTCAATATTATCAAAATGACTATACTACTCGAGGCAATCTACGGATTCAAATCATCCCTATCAAATCACCAAGGACATTTTTCACAGAACTAAACAAAATATTTTAAAGTTGGTTTGGAAGCACAAAAAACCCAGAATAGCCAAAGACATCCTGAAAAAGAAAAATGAAGCTGGAGGAATCAGGCTCCCTGACTCCAGACTATGCTACAAAGCTACAGTCCTCAAAACCATATGGTACTGGCACAAAGACAGAAATACAGATCAGTGGAACAGGAGAGAAAGCCCAGAATTAAACCCACGCACCTACAGTCAACTCATCTGTGATAAAGGAGGCAAGAATATACATTGGAGAAAAGATAGCCCCTTCAATAAGTGGTGCTGGGAAAACTGGACAGCCACATGTAAAAGAATGAAATTAGAACACTTCCTAATACTATACACAAAAATAAACTCAAAATGGATTAAAGACCTTGATATAAGACAAGATAGTATAAAACTCTTAGAGGAAAACATAGGCCTAACACTCTCCACATAAACCACAGCAACATCTTCTCAGATCCACCTCCTAGAGTTATGACAATAAAACAAAAATAAACAAATGAGACTTAATGAAACTTAAAAGTATCTGCACAGCAAAGGAAACCCCTCAACAAAACGAAAAGACAACCCACAGAATGATAGAAAATATTTGCAAATGAACCAACTGAAAGGGATTAATCTCCAATATTTATAAACACCTTCTTCAGCTTAATACCAAAAAAACAAACAACCCCATCAAAAAATGGGCAGAAGATCTAAACAGACAATTCTCCAAAGAAGACATACAGACGGCCAGAAAACACATGAAAAGATGTTCAACATTACTCATTATTAGAGAAATGCAAATCAAAACCACTGTGAGGTATCACCTTACACTGGCCAGAATGGCCATCATCAAAAAGTCTACAAACAGTAAGTGCTGGAGAGGGTGTGGAGAAAAGGGAACCCTATTACACTCTTGGTGGGAATGTAAACCGATGCAACCACTGTGGAAAACCGTATGGGGATTCATCAGAAAACTAAAAATAGAATTACCACTTAATTCAGGAATCCCACTCCTGGGCATCTATCCAGAGAAAACCATGACTCGAAAAGACAGGTGTACTCCAGTGTTCATTGCAGCACTGTATACAATAGCCAAGATATGGAAACAACCTAAATGTCCATTGACAGAGGAGTGGATAAAGAAGATGTGGTACATAGACACAATGGAATATTACTCAACCATTAAAAAGAAATAACGGCATTTGCAGCAATATGGATGTACCTAGAAATTATCATGCTAAGTGACATCAGTCAGATAGCAAGACACCAACATCATACGCTATCACTTACATGTGCAATCTCAAAAAAGGACACAAGGAACTTCTTTGCAGAACAGATACTGACTCACAGACTTTGAAAAACCTATGGTTTCCAAATGAGTCAGGTTGGAGGGAGGGGGGATGCACTGAGGGTTTGGGATGGAAATGCTATAAAATTGGGTTATGATGATCGTTGTACAACTATAAATGTAATAAAATTCATTAATTAAAAAATATTAAAGATAGAACTTAAAAGCCCCCCAAAAAATAAATACATAAACAAGACCGACTGTATAGTACATAGAATTATATTCAATATCTCGTAACAAACCGTGATAAGAATATGAAAAAGAATATATATAAAACTGAATCACTTTTCTATACACCAGAAACTAAGACAACATAGTAAATCAATTACACTTCATTTTTTAAAGTTGTTTGTTTTTAAGAGGAAAAAAATTACTAAAATTGGCAAAAAAATTAAGTCGTTAAATATAAGTCACTTCATCATTGGGTCTCTAGCTTCATCTCTAAAACAAAGAGGTCTGACTGGAAAATCTCTACCTTTTGTAATTACAGCAATTCAAATATCCAGTCATAAAATTATCTAGGCCCTCTTTTTTCCTAAGCATTGACCTTACATATTTAATTTCTTCAGAAGGAATTCTGACTCTATGTGGCATGATTTAACACCATTTTCTCACTTCTAAAATTTCTTAATTTTCATGATAAAATTCTACCTTGAGCTTGAATTTTTAGTTAATATGGTACTGCAGAATTCCCCCTTAAGCAAAACCCTTATTTAGTCACTTGAAGACCTAGAAGAGTGATACTGGCCTGTTGACCATATCCATGTCAGATCTGGTTAATCACCATTGTTTTTTATCAGCTGGGGAGCAGCACTTACCATCTCCTTCTTATCTTCCTGGAAGTGCACATCCACAAACATTTTTCCAACAACATAAGGGAGGGTGCTTTCAATAAAGTTTACACATTTGTCCCACTGAGGCAACAAAGTTGTGGTCCCCTGGATTACCTGTGGGAGATAATCAATCCAGATTGAGCTTCTCTTGGATAAAACCAATGGCTGAAAAAGATTCCAACAACCCAAAGAAAACAATCTAGAAAACACTGCACACCCTGATCCATATTCGTGTGTCAGATAGTAAACTAAAGGTAAAAGGATGAAGAAAAATAACCTGCTTGTTCAAGTTACATTTCAAACTGAAAGAAAATATTTTGAGAGTGGCTAATAACGTGTTCTTCCTTTTCTTCCACTTATCCCCATTAAACAAAGGATTTGGACTATAGCACAGCTTTTCTGCAGTTAGCAAGGATGTGAGAGGATGCTGTCCAAATGTTGAGACAGTATTTAACATCTACTGAGAACTGATATTCCACAAAGAAAGGTCTAAAGTCAATAGGTGATCAAAGTTCTAGCCCAGCGAGTTTCCTTGCTCTGGGAAGCACACTTACAAGGCAGACCAGGAGAACATGCCTCCCCATGAACAACCCACGAGGCATATTTACACTGCGTCATAACAGAACACACTGGTAACCAAGTCAAAAACAGATGTAAATGTTTTTCCCATCTGTCCCAATTAAACCATTATAAGAAACATTTATAAACAAGTAAGTAAGTTCCAAAGCAGGACTTGGCAGGCTCAAGGGTTTATTCTTGGGGATGAAAGCAAAGAAATAAGTATCATTTAAGTTGTCCTTGTAGGCTGGGAGTTTGGAGCGCTCAAAATGCAAGGTGAAGGCAGACAGCAAGGAAGGGAGGGAGGCTCTGAGAATGGCCGCTGGAGGCTTCCGCTGAGTTACGTTAGATCCAGGTTGTTGACACATAACAAATGGAATTAACAGCACTCTTTTTCTACTTTCTGATAACAGAACCCCTCTCAGAGGTAAAGAATGAATCTATTTTTAAAACCTCTAGAGAAAGAGATTCTACAACTCTCTTTGGCAATTCAGAATTCCATTTAGCACTTTATACTCAAGAAACATTTTCTCATACCTAACCTCAAATTCTGACACACTACTTCTTACACCTCTCTCTCTTATTCTCTTCACAGTGGGGATGGAAAGCAGCTGGGTACCATCTTTTATGTGATCCATAAGAGTTAAATATACCCACAGACACAGATATATAATTTACTTGTTTTATAGCTTAACCCTCTGATGTGACTTCAATATATATAGTTGTTTTATGATGCTTTCTACAAAGCTCAATATTCTAGTGACTTTAAGAGCCAAAATGTATCCAAAATAATTCTACTATTCAAGAGTAATGACCCACTGAGAACTTCTCTACTTATCACTTTCTCTAATAACTAAAATGTCTGTTAAATGAGATTACAGCTTATAAAATTTTCCATTACTTAACTCCTGAGAGAAAATTAACTTAAAATATTTTTTAAAGTCACACAATTTTTAAATTTTTTTTAAAAAGTCACAAAATCCTTAAATCCTATATTAGCAGATTTACTCAGACAAAAGCCTCTGAAACAAAGAAGCTATACAAGAGAAGAACAAGAATGGGAGAGAAGTGAAGTTCCTGTTGTGACTCAGTGGTAATGAACACAACTAGTATCCATGAGGACGCAGGTTCAATTCCTGGCCTTGCTCAGTGGGTTAAGGATCTGGTATTGCCATGAGCTGTGTGTAGGTCACAGACATGGCTCAGATCTGACATTGCTGTGCCTGTGGTGTAGGCCAGTGGCTACAGCTCCAATTTGACCCCTATCCTGGGAATCTTCATATGCCAAGGGTGTGGCCCTTAAAAAAAAAGGGGGGGGGGAGAGAAGCAAAGATCACAGGGCCGGTTAAGGAGAGGGAGAAGTAAAGTGTTTCAGGCAGTTGAGCCACATCTCAGAAGTAACTACTTTAAGCCTCTTTGGCCCAGGAGAATTAGGACAAACTAAGAGACTGAAGGAGTTCCCTGGTGACACAGTAGGTTAAGGATCTGTCCCTGTAGTGGATCAGGGAGCTGCTGTGGCGTAGGTTCAAGCCCTGGCCCAGGAACATCCACATGCTACAGGTACAGTCAAAAAAAAATTTTTAAGCAGGTTTGTTTAAAAAAATGAAAAATAAAAAAGATTGAAGATCAAGGTAGAGATAAAGACAAAACTCTACCCTTTAAATTAAAAACGGAACTTTTTTTTTTTTTGTCATGCTCACAACATGTGGAAGTTCCTGGGCCAGGGATCCAAGCTGCTGCAGTGAAAACACCAGATCCTTAACCCACTGCACCACAAGGGAACTCCTATCACGTATATTTTGAATATTCAGAATATTGAAAATGAAAGATAATTACAAACACATCACTAAGAAACATTAAAAGTATAATTACAGTGACCCAGTTAAAAACACGGGGAAGGAGAATAAATTGATAAGGGGAGAGTGAAAACAACAAGATGGTCCCAAGTATTTCCCTAAAGAAATAAAAAAAAAAAAAAGAAAATTAGAGCTCAAGCTGCAAAACTCCCTCTGTCCAATCCCTAAAGATGATTTTTATTAGATTAGTTAATATACGGATTGTTCCAACAGGTAAAGTTATCCAGTGATGTAATGTTGCAATCTTCTTAAAACTTACCCGTGAGAATTCCAGCCACCTATACTGAAAGCGCCTGCTTAGATTTGGAATTCTGGAATAAACCATCCTCCACACCAAATAGTTGGCAATGGTCCTGTTAACAGAAAGAGGTGCACATTTACTGCACTGAGGTCGCTATCTGATGCTCTGCAGAACGCCTTGGGAAAATCTGTTGGCAGAGCTCCACGGAGGGACCTCTTGCTCACACAAAACTGCAGAACTGTCACTTGAGATATGACATGAGATGATACAATGTCAATAAACTCAACCCAAATTGCCTGGCTTTTCACCACCTAATCCAGACAGATGATATGAAAATTCCAGCCCAGGCCTCAGCGTTCACATTTTGCTTTCCCTCTCAGGACATGGAGTCCACTGTTACCCAGCCCTTCATATCTAGAAATTGTCGATACCTTCAAATTATTAGGTGACTTGATAAAATGCAGATGGATTCTTACTTTTGGAAACAAAATGCATTATACGAGCTAATACCAATTATCTAGATAGGCACCCTGGTTACATACCTACCAGACGTGTGAGCTTGGGTAAGTCACTTAAACTTGCTGATTTTATCTTTCTTTGTCATCTAATGAGGATGATCCCTTCCTTATAGGGATATGGTGAAGTTAAACAGCAAAATGCTTGACAGAATAATCCCAGATTTTTTTAAAAGGATGTTCACTTTCAAGCACAGGAACCCCATGCATTCATGTCATGTCCGTAACATATTTTTAAAAATCATTTACATTTTGTTAAGTGTTGCCTTTTTTTGTAAGCAAAAAGACCCCCTGACCTTGGAAGAACGGGTGATCTGAGTTAATTTCTAGCTCAATATTGATGATGAATTTTTAATGACCCATACCCTCTCAGCTGTGCCTTTACCACAGTGACTAATAACACACATTCCTGAGATGACTCTTGGGTCAGCCAGCCACATGAGCAGCATGACATGATGACAGTAACTGGCCCATCAAGAACAACCTACTGTCATCTGCGTGGCATGCTAACACAGGGGGACACCCTTAGCAATTAAATTTTTTTCAGCATAGACAATCAATAGTTATATAGTCATTTTACTTTACGTATATACTAGTAGAGTAACATAGGAATTTTTAAACAAATATAGAAATAAAAACTTTAAAAGATAAACTGAAATAAAGGTATTTTCAAAAGTCCTTAGTTAATCCTTCAAACACTTTTAGTTAATTCTTCAAGACACATTATCCACACAACATTAGGTTAAAACAACAGTCAATGTAAATCACAAGGACCCACTGTAGAGCACAGGGGACCATAATCCTATTTTGTAATAACCTATAAGGGAAAAGAATCTAAAAAAAAAAAAAAAAAAATATATATATATATATATATATATATATGTATGTATAACTGAATCTTTTTGCTATATACATGAAACTAATACAACATTGGAAATGAACTACAATAAAAAACGAAAAATTTTTTTAAATTTTAAAAACGTAAATCAACATCTCATATAGTCCTCCTGCTGATTTCAAAACCTTTCATATCCTTCCCCAGTCCAGTTAGATCACCATTGTTTTTACCTTGTCATCTGGCCAGTCAAGATGGCATAACTGGAGTGGGAGAAGGGCCACTTCTGCCATTTTCTTGCCATTCACTTTGTGCTTTAATATTAGTAATAGCTTCAGTACCTATTTCTCTGTAAGAATTTTTTAAATCATTTGTCCATTTTGTGAGGATTAAACCAATAAATCTACAGGTACATGTAAATTGCTTGAGATTTTTCAGTATATGGGATGAAAACTATATATAGCAAAATTCAATATAATCTAGTTGTTTTCTCAATGGAAAAAATAAACATATATAGAAGTTCTAAAATTTTCTTCTCGCACCCATTGGATCTTGCTGAGGTATGCATACTTCCCCTTGGAGACCACCACTCCCATAGGCAAAGTCCAGCCCTGGTCCATGGTCTTTTTTTTTTTTTTATAGCTGCACCCATGGCATATGTTAGTTCCCAGGCCAAGGACTGAATCCAAGCCACAGCTGTGACCTATGTTGCAGCTACAGCAATGCCAGATCTTTTAATCCACTGCAACGAGTTGGAGATCAAACCCACACCTCTGCAAGCAACCCTAGACACTGCAGTCAGACTCCTAATCTACTTCACCACAGTGGGAACTCCTGCCCACGGTTTTTTGAGGCACTATAATAAACTTGTAGTTTCAGGTCATTCCTTCGGATCTCTTGAGTTCTCATCTCTAATCCTCAGCAAGACAAGAAGTTCTCACTGAGCACTTACTGTTGGCTGACTATCATTCTAGGAACCATGTAAAGAGATAGGAATTCAGCACCTGCATTCAGAGAACTTAAGAGTCTAGTTGGGGGACACGGAACTTCAGGTTTCAGCTTGTCCATAAAAACGGGTTTTTTAATTGAATGGGATCCATGATAAGTACATAAGGGATCTTTCTTTCCTTCACTCATCCAGCACATTCTGAGCACTTGATATTTACTAATAGTTCTAGATGCTGGGGAGATGGAAAGGTAAGAAAGCTAGAGTCCCTGATCTCCTGGAGCTTTTAGCCAAGCAGGGGAAACAAAGAAAGCACATAAATATGACCTGGCAGACGCCAGCACTCCAAAGTGCATGCCATTCATCTTGCTGGAAAGAGTGCATCCTTCAAATGGAAGGCTGAGAGGAGAACCCAGGAGAGGGACAGGGCTTGAGCTATGCCTAAAGAATGCAAGGGTGTGAAGCAAGAACATGAACTCTGGACAGGCTCAATCATGTAAGAATAACATGTGCTGGAGGGCATGGTGAGCAGGGTCATCACTCACAGAGCTGGGCAGAAAGGCCAGCTCCAGTGGGGAAGACACTGGCAGCCATTATTAAGGTCCAACATCTAGAACATCAAAGGGGCAGAGCCTGACACTGACACAAAATCTGTATGTTCCTCAACCTTAAAACACTGCTTTTGGAGTTCCTGTCGTGGTGCAGTGGAAACAAATCCAACTAGGAACCACGAGGTTGTGGGTTCGATCCCTGGCCTTGCTCAGTGGGTTAAAGATCCAGCGTCGCCGTGAGCTGTGCTGTAGGTCACAGACGCGGCTCGAATCTGGCATTGCTGTGGCTGTGGTGTAGGGCCAGGAGCTGTAGCTCTGATTAGACCCCTAGCCTAGGAACCTCCATATGCCAGAGGTATGGCCCTAAAAAAGCAAAAAAAAAAAAAAAAAAAATACTGCTTTCTGGGTGCTAGAGCCGTGCAGGATCCATAGCTACAGATTCAAAGGAGGTCCATGGCCAGCAGATATGCTTCCATGAATTCAAAAAATAAATCCCTCAAGGGGGCTATGATGAGTCAGATTAACTGGGGAAGTTGTTAGGATGGGACCTGACAGTGGCAGTAAAAGAGGCAGCGTGATGGAAGCATGTTGGGATAAATTTTAGATATTTCAGCATTTCCTGCTCCCTTGAAATCATACTCTGTAAGGCCTCTTATTTTCTCTATAACCCTCACGGCACTGCCACAGGACAGATGTTATTTCACACAGAAGGAAACTTGAGGCCTAGAGCTAATAAGTAACACCTCATGATCCCATAACCAGCAGGTCTCCAACTTAATAGAATCACCTAGGGAGTTTGAAAAGTCCAGATGCCCAGGCCACACCAGCCCAATTAAATCAGAATCTCTAGGATGGGGCCCAGGATAAATACTGTTTTTAAGTTGCCCCCAGCAAAGCCCAATGGGCAACCAAGTTGGATAACAGGTGTAATAACCGATGGAGGCTAGACCAGACCAAAGGTGTGTCTGACTCTAAATTCTCTGTGCTTCTCCCCAAGCCACACAGTGATGGATTAACCCCTCCAGTTCTGCCAAGATCTCCTGGCCAGTCCCAGAGACTCCCAAGCACTCCGAAAAAGGCATTTCACCAAAACCTGTGGGTATGAAGAAAAGAATAGCGTGTGATGCCTTCAAAGGCCAGGCGTTCCTGAGCCCACAGCACAAGAACAAGACTTCAGAGAGCTGAGGATGTAACATGGAAAGCTTGCACAGGTAGACAGTGGCACTGATGAGCCGCTCCGGCATGTTATAAATACACTGACGGAACGCCGGGCGCACAGCTCTGAAGTGCTAATATTACCACACCAAGAACAGATCTGGCCATAGTGACTGAATTACTGTCACTTAACACTCAGATGCAGGAAAAAACAAAACAAAAATAAGACTCAGCAATAGTCCTTGAAAATAACACATTTTTTTTTTGTTTCAGAAAGCATTTTCAGCAGTATGGTAATTTCCCCAAATGGCAACAAATAAAGTGGAGGAAAGCAAAGCATCTCAGGAGAGAACCCACCACTAAGAAAGCAACATGAAATTATTTCCCACAGCCTCTGACCAGAAAGATTTTTTTAAAAAAAGATTATCCTGGAGTTCCCGACGTGACACAGCAGAAATGAATCGGATTAGCATCCGTGAGGATGCAGGTTTGACCCCTGGCCTCGCTCAGTGGGTTAAAGATCCAGTGTTTCAGTGAGCTGTGTGTGGTGTAGGTTGCAGATGTGACTTGGATCCCGTGTTGCTGTGGCTGTGGTGCAGGCTACCAGCTACAGCTCCGATTCGACCCCTAGCCCGGGAACCTCCATGTGCCGAGACTGTGGCCCTAAAAAGACAAAAGAAAAAAAAAATTCTTGCCCCTTGTTGTCAGTTTGTGTCAGCTTACATTTTAGTACATTTAAGAGCTCATAAAGTACCTTTTTGATCGTCATGGGGTGGGGGGAGTTACTATTACCATCCCAAATATCAGATAAAACAAAGGTCAGAGGTCAAAGGATTTCCAAGTATGTGTCAAACCCAGGACTAACTTTTGGGCCTTCAGATTCCACAGCTTCCATGTACTCCTCTGACTCAAACTACCCGAGGGAAGACAAGCGGGTACCTCTCAAAGGATCGCAAAGCTGAAGAGATCTTCCTAAATCCTAGAGGTTGCCAAGAGGTATGCTTAAGGCAGTGGTTCCCAAAGTGGGTCCCCAGATCAGCAGCTTCAACATTACCTGAGAACTTGTCAGAAAATTCCTGGGCCTCCCACAAGATCTAGTGAATCAGAAACTGTTGCCTCAAAACCAACAGCCAGGTTAATGCTAGTGCCCTCACCCAGCAGGCTCAACATCCCCCTCTTCCAATCTCCCCTACCTGGAAAATTCCTCCTTACGGTGCCACTGGGCCATCTAGTTAACTTCTAGAAATTTTTAGGAAGTATCTCCTATGTGAGAATTACCATCCTAAGCCTTGAAGTTACAAAAACAATGGCAAGAGTGCCTACCATCAGATGCTTAACTGTGTCATGGGAGTGGGGGAGGGGAGAAAACAAGAAAATTAGATACTTTCTTTGATATTTTGCTCCTGGGCATGAAGCTAGACTCTACATATTTCCCAGCTTCTCTTCTAGTTAAATGGGTCATATGACTGAGCTCTCGCCAATGTACTATGGGTAAAAGTGACACATACCATTTCTAGGCCTTCGTACAAATCCAACCTCCATGCAATTCTCCACTTGCTCTATTTCCCCATCCACCAGCTGAGTGGAGAAGATTCCAAAAAGCCAGAAGAAGGCAGAGCCACAAGATGGAAGGAGCCTGGGTTCCCAAGTATCTACTTGGAGTAAAGGGTCTTGCAGGGAGAGAGTACAATTTTTATTGAACAAGCCAATGAGAGTTTAGAGGTGCTTATTACAGTGATTGACATGTCCTGACTAATATGATAACTATGGGAACTCAAGGCCACATTTCCTTGACGACTCTTGGGATAGACCACAAGTAAGGACCAAAGATGATTAGCAGTCGAAAAAACTTACTGTGCTAGGAAAATAAAGGGTTATCAAACATCTCAAGAAGCATACAGTGTTCTGACATCTCACAAAAATACATAGAATACAAGTTGCTTTTGATGACTTGGTTGCTGAAGAATAAACTATGTGACAGAGATTTGGGTTTTGTCTTTATTTAAGAATGAAGTTTCAGGGAGTTCCCATCGTGGCACAGCGGAAACGAATCCGACTAGGAACCATGAGGTTGCGGGTTCCATCCCTGGCCTTGCTCAGTGGGTTAAGGATCTGGCGTTGTCGTGAGCTGTGGTGTAGGTCACAGACGTGGCTCGGATCTGGCATTGCTGTGTCTGTGATGTAGGCCAGCGGCTACAGCTCTGTTTAGACCCCTAGCCTGGGAACCTCCATATACCTCAGGTGTGGCCCTAAAAGGACAAAAGACAAAAAAAAAAAAATGAAGTTTCAGGAGTTCCCGTTGTGGTGCAGTAGAAACAAATCCGACTAATGTCCATGAGGATACGGATTTGATCCCTGGCCTCATTCAGTGGGTCAGGGATCCAGTGTTGCTGTGAGCTGTGGTATAGGTTGTAGACACAGCTCAGTTCTGGCGTTGGTGTGGCTGTGGTGTAGGCCAGCAGCTGCAGCTCCAATTCGACCCCTAGCCTGGGAATATACATATGCTGTGGGAGTGGCCCCAAAAAAAAAAAAAAGGAAAGAAAGAAAGAAAAGAAAGCACGAAGTTTCAGGAAGTTTCCTTGTGGTACAGCAGGTTAAGGATCCAGCATTGCCACAGCTGTGGCACAAACCACAACTGTGGTGCGGGGTTTGATCCCTGGGCTGGGAACTTCCACATGCCACTGAAAAGGAAAACAGCCTCTGAAAAAGAAAAATAGCTCTTCAAAAGTGTCGAAGTGTTTTCAGAGGTGGGGATGAATGTTAAATTTTATTCTTAGGACTTTTGCAGTTGCTTTTTTTTTTTTTTAACATAGTTCCTGACAAAAAAGCCTTGTCTAAGTCCAAATAAGAAAGTATAGTTTTTAACCATGGCCTGGCAATTAACCCAGCCAATTGTCTTTATGAACTAGCTGACCTTCTATGCTTCAATTTCTATAGTCATGAAGAGGTAAATTCTCTTTCCTGAACATTTTTAGCATTTCCTTGTTTTGTAGTGCTAAAGGAACAAAGCAACAAATTTTAAAACATTCTTTAAAATAATAAAAATCTGACAGTTCCTGATATTTCATCACTGCAATTTTTCCACAGCTCTCAGAGTAGTCTTATGTCTTTTCAATATCAGTACTTTGGTTTATTGTCACCAAGTGACTTATTGGCTACAAAGA
The DNA here is from genome assembly GCA_004024745.2 of Catagonus wagneri. NCBI lineage: Eukaryota > Metazoa > Chordata > Mammalia > Artiodactyla > Tayassuidae > Catagonus > Catagonus wagneri. Next base: position 2,100,240 of record PVHT020000194.1, read on the forward strand.
AACCGGGGTGTGAGTGGGGGGGACACCAGCAAAAGACCAAGAATGAACTGGAAGGGGAAAAAAAAGATGTTCATATAGAAATCTCAGGAAATAACAACATTATAATAACTAGTTCCCAAAACTAATAAACGATTTAGGCTTTCAGAGAGAAAAGTATGGAGAAAGACCAGAATAAGGGGCAAAAACATTGTCTATCTGTTCTCATCACAACCAATAAATTACACGAGACGATGGTTTTGGCCATTCTATCATGAAGCGCACCATAACTTTCCTTAAGACTTTTTTGATGTAACTTTCTTTAAAAATAGTTTTCAAAGGGAGTTCCCTTCGTGGCTCAGCCGTTAACGAACCCAACTAGGATCCATGAGAATGCGGGTTCAATCCTTGCCTCACTCAGTGGGTTAAGGAACCAGCGTTGCTGTGAGCTGTGGTGTGGGTCGCAGACATGGCTCAGATCCCGTGTTGCTGTGGCTGTGGTGTAGGCCGGCAGCTGTAGCTCAGATTGAACCCCTAGCCTGGGAAACTCCATATGCCGCGGGTGCAGGCCTAAAAAGCAACTCCCCACCCCAAAATAGTTTTCAAAGGACATGAGAGGGAAGACCTTATAATTTAAAAGGAAAAGTCATAGTAAAACGCACAAGAAAGCTCTTACTTCTTCCTCTCAGAGCCTAAGATCCTAAATAAATCCTTAAAGTATTGAGGGACACGGACCACGACATTCTCGGAGGGGCCAATGTCTTTCAGTTCAGGGTAGAGTCTGACATCGATGACCTTCTTGATGTAGCCCAGCCAGTCAAACTGAGGAAAGAGAGAGAGAGAGAAAAAAAAAAAAAGGTGAAAGAATTTCTGCTGGGCAGCAACCGAGGAGAAAGGCAAATAGCATCAGTTGAACATCCATTGCGTGTGAATTCAGACCAAATAAAGAGGCAACCGCTCAAATCTAGAAAACAAATGCCTTATCACTGTCACCCAGACCAGACCTACTGCCTGAATCATAACCGGAACATGTATTCCAAACTAGCTGTGTACAGACCGCGCATGCGCACACACACTCCCCTGGCCCCCGAAGCACTCCCGCTCCTCCCCCCTCCTTCTCTCCTATGCTCTCCCTCCCTCTGGCACTAGCCCGCGCCTCCCTTCCGCCTGCACTTTCCTTTGCTCTTTCACTCTCCCATCCACACAGACACAGATGCCCCATCACATTTCTGGTCTTCCCTCTGGCACAGCCTTTCTTACACAGAGGGAAACAAGCGCCGACAAAAAGTAACATGTGTCCCCTCTTCTTGGCATTTTTACCCAGCTACCCCCAAAGTCATTTCCTATCTCTTCCCCTTCTTTTTATCCCTTGCCTGCCTCAGCTATTGAAATGGAAAACCAGTTACTCACCCCAGTTACCCAGCCTACCCAGTCTGCAGGGATGGCCTCATGACCCAATCCTACTCAATAAGAAATAAAGGGAAGATATCCAGGAATATCCTGGAAGGGCTTTGGTTTTTTTCTGGTTAGACATGGCCCTCACTGGTGCTTCCTGCCCTGAGAGCAGATGAGAAAAATGGAGCACTGGCAGCCACCTTACAACCTTGAGTCATCAAAATGAAGTCAAAAAGCCAACACACTAAGAAGAGTGCAGTGGAAAGGAAGAATCTGCATCTTTGACAACATCGTGCAATAGCTAAACCAACACCAATAGCCACTTATATCTAGACTTTTGTCACATAAGAAAACAAGCTTTGGAGTTCCCTTGTGGCTCAGCGGAAACGAACCTGACTAGTATCCATGAGGACGAAGGTTCAAGCCCTGGCTTCACTCAGTGGATTAAGGATCTGGCATTGCTGTGAGCTATGGTGTAGGTTGTAGACATGGCTCAGATCCTGCGCTGCTGTGGCCATGGCATAGGCCAGCAGCTGTAGCTCCGATATGACCCCTAGCCTGGGAACTTCCATATGCCACGGGTACAGCCCTAAAAAGAAAAAAACGAAAACGGACTTTAAGGTTTTAAGCCACTCTTGCAAAAGTTTTCTCTCCCCTATAGCAGAAAGCATCCAAATGCACAGACAAGGGCTATTTTAGGTGATGACAAAGATGATTATAACCAAGAAGGCCAACGGTAGGTTCTATGAGACAAAGGTTTACATATAGGTGAAAGAGAATTGCTTGTCAAGTGACCAGGAAATACAATTCCTGGATTGTTTTCACCAACCTGGGGAATCATAGCACTCAGTTGGGAAATGTTCATTTTGTTGTACATGGCCTCACTGGTTCGGTTTTCATGTGGAATCATTATCTGTTGAAAAAAGGCTTTGGTTATTTTTTCTTGCAGCATGACTACTTTCTACAGGTGCCAAAACATCCGCATAGCATCAAAAACTGTTTTGAGATTTTGGTGTGATACTGAACCTGGGAGAGAGACAAAAAAGATGGTACTTGAGGCAAGATGAATAAAATAAAAAGAAACTTTCCTGTCTTGTTCAGGGTGAAACATTGCCCAACCTGTAACGCGGATGGAAAAAAAATCTATTACTGGCTTGGATTTGACAACCAAACTAAGGTTGGGCAATGGAGACAAACACCCCACCTTCACCTGTGGTGTCCAGGTAATGACCTCAATAATTCATGGACTAGAGGCCACCCCATGGACTAGGCCATCTGGACACCACTGCCACCCATGATCATTCTATCCACTGCCCTCACTTCCCCTCTTTCCTCTCTTTTCTCCAGTCTTGAGATTCCCCAGCCCCGCTGCTAGGGAATGGGTTCAGTTACCACCCAGACTTATTGCCAAACCCGCATCTCCAGCCCTGACTCTTCACACTCTTTCATACTTAATCTCTTGGCCATTTTTACAACACCAAGCTTCTAGCCTCTGCCATGTTTAATCTAAGGAGAATGGCAATGATCGCCGTCCTCAAGGGCCATCTTAATCACTTCCCTGGACAGGCAGTAGTAGCTCCCCAGACCCCTGACCACATCATGATTTTGCCTTAAGGCCCTCCAACATCTGATGCCCTTGCATTAAACTTGTCACCTTTCAGCAGGTTAAGTATTCAGCATTGTCACTACAGTGGCTCAGATTCAATCCCTGGCCCTGGAATTCCACATGCCATGGGTGTGGCAAAAAAAAAAAAAAAAAAAAAAAACAAGGACCACACCATCAACAAGGCCTCCCCTTATGCACACATCTGTCAAGCTGGGATTGGATAAATGCACACTTCCACGGCTGTATTTACCAGGATCCTTTGGAGGTTTGACTAGGTTGTTCTGTTGACCCAGCTTCAGTAGTTTCCCTAGGATTACCTAGCCCATTAATTCTGAATGTCCCTATTGAGCTGGGATGTAAGAAACAGAGGTGAGCATTACTGGCTGGCCAAAAACCCACACACCATGGATTTTCCAAGACAAAATCACAGAAGGCTGAGTGGCAGACATCTATCCCCTGTTTTCTAAATGCTTTGGGGCCCTCAGCTTCTCTGTCCTCACCCTGCATAGGAGAGACTTCATGCAGCATACAAGCAGCTTCCTGGCTCTATGTGGGTCACCGCCCCAGAGCATGTCAACACTTCCCCTCCCTCTCCCCAGCCTCGCAGGACCAGGTTGGAGCCCTTTGGCCTCAGAGCTGTTTTCAGCTCTCTGCCAGCTACCTCCCCCCACTCCATGGATTTGTCACTTCATTTAGCCTCTTGACAAATCCCAGTCTTGCCTCAGCCCAGCTGTTTCTAGTTCCCTTTTGGTCCAAATCCCTGGCTCAAGACAAGGCCTTTCCCTCTGTATCAGAGCTTCAGTCCAAATTAGATCTCTGGGTCTCCTATTTGCCTGGGAAGGGACTCCAGATGGCCTCTAGATATGGCTTAGAGGCATAGTTTTTGACTCCAGAACATCTGCAACAGTCTTTGCAGTCTTCAAAGGTGACATGCAGGAATGAACTTTCTGCGCTGTTATGTAGGAGTTTGGGGAGCGGTATCCATGGAGGCCAGGGCAGCCAAGAGGCCGATTCCCCCCGACCCTGCCCATGAGCCCACTGCTCACCTCGACAACCCACCACCACCTCACCAAACACAAAATCAAGCAACACTTGGACTCCTACACACTTCAGGATTTTTGCCAATTTCTGTTATAAAAGACTACCAACCAATAATATGCAACAGTTTCTTGACAAAAGAAGCATTTTTTTCACTGTAAGGTATCTCCACCATATTTGTTCCCTTTGTTCCTGGAAATGTATAGAGATTTTATACTTTGGTTCTTCTAGAAAACAAGTTACTCCTTTTTTTTTTTTTAATGGTCATACCCGAGGCATATGGCAGTTCCCAGGCCAGGGATTAAATCTGAGCCGCAGTAGCAACCTACACCACAGCTTCTGTGATGCCAGATCCTTTAACCCATTGCACCAGGTTGGGGGTCAAAGCCATGACTCTGCAGCAACCCAAGCTATTACAGTCAGATTCTTAACCCACCGTGCTACAGCAGTAAATCCTGAAATAATTTAAAAGGTGACTTACACAGAACATACAACATGACACATCAACATTCATTAAAGTGGGGCAAGAAAAGAATGAAAAACCAGATTAGGTACAGAGTAACACTATAAAGGTGGCTAACAAATGCTTTCCAGCCTTCCCTATAAACTTTCTACATCAAATTATGCATCCTGTATGGGCAGGTGGACTTCCCAAGGCCCCAAACGTAGATCCAACTGATCCTGCATAGGAATAGTGTAAAGAGTAGACTATACTTAAAAAAAAAAATCTTCTACCCAAGCCAAATCAATAAGTATTCATTAAACATATATTCTTCAGTTGAAGCCCAACAGGAGTTTCTCTAGGAAAACATAGTCACAGAGTCTCTCCCTGCCACTGTTCCTTGGCCACAGCTAAAGAAAGCAGCATGTGGACACTGAATGGGCTTCAAGAAAAGAGGTGGAAGGAATGAAGAGCTCTTCTTTCTGTCATGGTTTTTCTTCCTGTGACTTCCCAGAAGGGGATGCTATTAGTTCCACCTTGGACCCAAAAGAAAATGCCACAGAATGATTTTTATATATTTTTTCATTGTGGATTAACTGCCTTTAAAACAAAGAAGAAAAAAAAAGGATTTTAAATTGACTTACCTCGGCTATCTTAATTTCCAGTCTAAGTACCGACTTCATGTCATGCTCTGCCCGGGAGCTATTAGCACCCAAAAGCACGGCAGTATCCACCATGAACTTGTAAAGGGCATCCCGATACTGTAAGAGATAAAGAAGCAAGGTGACCATGACAACAGCCTATTAGGAAGTATGTTTCAGGGACAGAGAAGAGCAGAAACAGCAGGTGGAAACAAATCCCCCTCGTTTTCGTTTTGTATTCAAAGTATGGTATGGGCATTATGCAATACCAACCACCTACCCACTACTTTGGGACAAAGAAGAATGATGGCTACTTTGGTACCATCTTCATGAGAGACAGAGCTGTCCAGCCACCAAGGATCAAGAGAACTAGTTTTCTGGCAACCAGCGATATTGTGGATACATGAAACATCTCCAAATGAGCCCGGAATAGAAAGTTGAAGGTCAGACTCCTCTTTCAAGGCAAGTGAGACTTTAATAAAATAATGGGAAAGAACTACTGCGAAAAACAGGACGAATGATCCATGAAGACTACTGGGAACTGTAGTTTTACTCTCTTCTGGCTCAATGTACCCACCTCTACACTCAAAAGACTGGCCATCGAAGCCCTGTGTCTTTTCAGTTTTGTATGGTTTTTACAATGTTCTTCTCACTAGCTCAGGGGGAAAAGAAGGGAAAAAAGACAAAGACAATGAAGAGAAACCTAGAAAATATGGGAATTCTTTCCTGCATTTCCAGGCTATTCACATGATATTGGAGGAGGACCTTACTTCGTGGGAATTGAACAATCTTGTTGGGAGTCAGCTCTCTTTTCAGATTTGCAAAAACTCAACACAGCAGGTATTAAATCGTTTCATAGTTATGTTTGGGAATAAGATTTCCTAATGTACACCTTGATTCTGTATAGCTATTCTTATGATGTTTATAATCTCGAGCTCTATATGGTGTTTCACATATAGTGGGGCCCTTAATAAATATTTGCTGAATCAGTAAGCAAGCTTTACCAATAGTCTTAATTAGAAATGTTTTACAATTCCCAGTTCAATTCCAAAAATATTTATTCAATAAATACATATGCAAGATGTCTTGCTAGACCTTCTATGCACGATGGTGGGGGGAGGGCAGTATAGACAAAAAATTAAAGACTACTTGAGTCTGGTTCTCAGAGTGTAATCTGTGAGGGAGATAAACATGTCATTACTAACACTAGTAAGACCAACATAAGGTCCTTAATAAAGCTGCTAAGTGCTTGGAAACTCGAGAACTGAAGAATTCCAGCCTCAAAAAACTGGGGACAGAGCTTTTAAAGGAGACAGGTGAGAAGTTCCCAATGTGGCTTAGTGGGTTATGAACCCAACTAGTATCCATGAAGTTGCAAAGTTCGTTCCCTGGCCTCACTCAGTGGGTTAAGGATCCAGCGTTTCTGTGAGCTATGGTGTAGGTCAATAGATGAGGTTGGATCTGGCATTGATTGCTGTGGCTGTGGTGCAAACTGGCAGTTGCAGCTCCAATTCAATCCCTAGCCTGGGAACTTCCATATGCTGCAGGTGCAGTCCTAAAAAATAAAAATCAAAAAAAATTAAATAAATAAAGGAGACAGGTGAGAAGTCTTCCTATGAGGTGTGTGAGATGCCTTTGCTGGGGGAAAAATAAAAAATAGATGAGACAGGAATTCCCACTGTGGCTCAGCAGGTTAAGAACCTGACTAATATGCATGAACATATGGGTTCGATCCCTGGCCTTGCTCAGTGGGTTAAGGATACAGTGTTGCCATTAGCTGCGGTATAGGTCACAGATATGGCTCGGATTTTGCGTTTCTGTGGCCGTGGCGTAGGCCAGCACCTGTAGCTCCAATTCAACCCCTAGCCTGGGAACTTCCATTTGCCGCAGGTGCAACCCTAAAAAGACAAAAAAAAAAAAAAATGAGACAGCAAAGATGGTTTGGGACGAGGTCATGAAGAGGTCTTGAACTCCATCTAAGGAATTTAGGGCCTAACTGGTGAGCAAAAGCACGCTGGGAGCTGTGCTTTGAGAAGAGAACTTGTCAAGTAGCGGTAAGGAAGCAATGGAATGAGGGGGAGGAGAGAGGAGTTAAAAGAAGACTTAACAAGGATCTGCTTAGGGTAGTAAGGCTAGAAAGGAGGGACCAGGTGGAAGAGAGTTTTTGCAGGCAGAGTCTACAGGACTGACTGGTTACAGGGGGGTGAGAAAATTTCAAGCCCAGCTGCTTAAAGTATGGTGACCACAGCAGAAACAGAGGTGCCCCCAGACTGGCACAAGTTCCTCCTCTCCACTTTCAAGAAGGAAAACTAACCAGCCTTCTTCAATAAGCATCCTCAGCCAGAAAGCTGCCTGAGATCTTGGTCAGCTTCCTGTCCTCCAGAGCCTTCTAGAAATAGGCTTTCCTATCAGCAAAGGATCAGGGACTTCCACCATGAGCCAGCACTTCCCAATCTAAGGTCTCGCATCCTCAGGCTGGGCCAGAAACCCAAGAGTGCCCTGGTCAAGGGTCCTCTGGGTCTGAGGCTCCTTTGGAAGTTCAACAAAGCTTCCAAAATGAATTCCAAGCGTTAGCAATAAACCAGCTCTAATCCAATCTCCAGGAGACTACTAGGTTTCCAGGCCAATCCAAGAAGTGTGACCTGATTGGTCCCATCTCATTCTCATCAACCTTACATTAACCTGGGACACCAGTTAAGAAAATAGATTCCTGGGCACCATTTCAAGTCTACTAAATCGGACTCACAATGGCTGAGGCCCAAGAATCAACATCGAATAGAAGCTTCCCAGGTGACTGTTAAGCAGTACATTTTGGGAACCAGGGGTCAGCTGGGGGTCCATCCCCATGCTTCTGCAATATATTGTGAGCTCTCTGCACTTCTGAAGAGTGGCTGCAAGCTCATTCCTTGGTCACTCTATTTGGGTGTGCTGTCTTCCCAGCTCGACCACGAGGGCACTGAGCACAGGGACTTGTAAGCCTTTATTTCCATACTTCAAGAAAACAGTAAGTATCATTTATCTGCCTGAATAAAAAGCCTTTGCTTCCTACAACGGGAATATAGTCATCGATACCCACACTGCTCAGTTCCAGTAAAGATCTTAGAACAACTTGTAAACTTACCAATGACCGACAAGGTACAGAGTTGATGAGTAAAACTTACAGACTTGGCTTCTGTGCTATTATCAAGGTAGTCTTCCCTCACGGCCAGGGAGAGTGCTGCTTGGTCCAGCTGTTGAAACAAAAAACAAAGCATTCTGCTTACACTGTAAATCCTTAGGAAGTACCATGTTAACAAGAGTCATGAGCTCTGCATCCCAGCCATATTTTGCACAGGTGCCACCGTTACAAAAACAATTCATTGCAGTCAGAGCTACACGCAAACAGGCACTTCAGCAATGACAGATATTACAAAGTATCAGAGACCTGGTCCTGCTTCCCTGATTCATGGTTTCTAACCCTTCTGAGGCTCTATCAATACTAAATAGCCAGTTTCCATTGTGGTGCAGCAGAAACAAATCCAACTAGTATCCGTGAGGATGTGGGCTCGATCCCTGGCCTCGCTCAGTGAGTTGGGGATCCGGCAGTGCCATGAGTTGTGGTGTAGGCCACAAACATAGTTCAGACCCCGAGTTGCTGTGGCTGTGGTGTAGGCCAGCAGCTGTAACTCCAATTTGACCCCTGGCCTGGGAACTTCCATATGCCTTCGGTGCAGCCCTAAAATGCCAAAAAACAAAACAAACAAAAAACAACACACAAAAACTGAATAGCATCAAAACTATCTGAGTTGGAATAGGTCTTAGAGATTATCTGAGTTTCTCCCTTATTTGATGGCTGGAGAAACAAAATTCAGAGAAGTGATGTGACTTCCCAAGGTAACACAGGTGGGCAGAGCTAAAAGAGAATATTTATCTCTTGTTGCCAGTTCCACTACTTTTCTAACTGTAGTATTTTGCAAAATGCCTATCTGGATAAAGCTGAATAATCAGATTTTACACCTCCCTGTCCCTAAAATACTCTATTGCACCAATTGCTTTATTTGAAAGAAATCGAATGATAATTTTGAGAAATCTTTGCAAACTTAACTCTAGAAAGTTTAGGATAGGTGATAAAAATACAAATAACAGGAGTTCTCTTGTGGTACAGAGATTTTAGGGTCCAGTGTTGTCACTGCAGCAGCTTGCATCACTGCTGTGACCGGCTCGATCCCTGGCCCAGGAACTTCCACATGCCACAGGTGTGCCCCCCCCAAAAAAACACAACTAATAATCAAATAACTAAAATTATTATTATAGAAAAGTATAACAATTTATTGAATTAAAGCTTTCAGTACTAAAGGCAATCAAAGGGAAGAAGATAATCTTTTCCAAAAAAGTGCTAGAACAACTAGATATTCATTTGCAAAACAAACAAAAAAAGGAATCTCAACCCATACCTCACAATTTGTACAAAAATTAATTCAAAATGAAGCGTAGCCCTACACGTGAAAATAAAACTAAAACTTCTAGGATAAAACATAGGGGAAAATATATGACCTGGGGTTAGACAAAGAGTTCTTAGATATGACACCAAAATCAGATCCATAAAAGAAAAAATAAATTGGATTTCATAATGCTTAAAATTTTTTGCTCTGTGAAAGACATTGCTAAGAGAATGACAAAGATAAGCTACAGACAGGGAGAATATGTATGAAAATCACACGTATGACAAAGGACTTGTATGCTGAATATATAAAGAGATCTCACAGCTCAATAAGAAAACAAACAATCCAATTTAAAATTGGAAAAAAGAACTGAACAGATACTTCAGCAAAGAAAACATTCATATTGAAAGTAAATTCATGAAAAAAAATGCTGAACATCACTACTCATTAGCAAAATGTAAACTAAACCTACAGTAAAATACCACTATACATCTATCAGGATGGCAAAAAAACAAAAAACTGGTAATACCAAGTGCTGATGAGGATGTGGAAAAACGGGATCACTCATACACTGTTCGTGGGAAAGGAACATGGCAGAACCACCCTGGAAACCAGTTTGACAGTTTCTTGTAAAGTTGAACATACACCTACAAATGACACAGCAATCTCACTTCTATTTATCTGAGAGAAATAAAATCTATGCCCACACAAAAACCTGCATGTAACTTCCTTCATTATTGCCAAAAACTGGAGACAACTCAAATGTTCTTCAACTGGAAAATAGATAAACTGTGATGTACAATGGACTACTATTCACTCGTAAAAAGGAATGAACTACTGATACATGCAACGACATAGGCAAATTTTAATCACATTGCAAGAAAAGTAAAACTACAGGGATAGAGGGCAGGGTTTAGGGATGGGGAAAGTGGTGACTACAAAGGGGCAACACGAGGTAAATTTGGGGGGAGTGATGGAACTATTCTCTTTCAGGATTATGGTGGTGATTACATGACTCCATGCATTTGTAAAAACAGAGACTTGTGTTTCACAAAAAAAGTGAATTTAACTGTATGTAAATTTTTAAATAAATAAAAAAATTTTAAGTTCCAGACCTTTACCTACAACAATGGCTGTTCTTTCTTAAGTGCCAGCAAGTGCCCAAAGACTGAATAAAACTGATCCCAACAGGAGATTTTCTAACTTAAATCTTATTCACATACTAAAAACTTTAAGTCAAATTAATATAAAATCCAAACAAATCAAAAATTAGTAGCATCTGAATAAAAACTGGATCCTACAAGGCCGTATTAGTTTAGATACTTTTACATCGTTTCCTTCTATCTCTTCTACTTTCTTCATCTTACTACAATCTTGAATATTCTTAATACATAAGATCTGTATAGGATCACAGTTTTCTATGAAAATTCCCCTTTATAAGGAACAAATTCTATATAAAGGCCAAGTTAAGAGTTAATGGAGTTAATGAAAAACTCAAGCAAAAGTACTGCTCTTATTTCTCTTATTTCAAAGGGGAAAAAGGTATTTTCATAACATCCATCTTGTCTGGGTGTATTGCTAAAAACCTCAAATTATTGTGTTCAATCTTCTTCTCTAATTGGCCCCAAACAACCAAGTCATAAGCCAGCCTGGCTTCATCCTATTCCAATTCTCAATGGATCACCATTTCTTCCAAAAATTAAGTAAGCCAGGAACATGAAACACAATATTATGATTAAGATGTTTTGGCCTTCAATTGGATTTGGACCACTTGGACAATTTTTGAGCTTCAGTCTCAAAGGAAAGGAAACTGTGTAGACAATATCAAGAAAGCCAAAGCTTCCCTCTGACAAAATGAAGTTAAATCCACTTCCCGTAAGCGTTTAGATGATTCAAGTCAAGTTATTGGACCTTTCTTAAACCAGATTGCTATGGTATCTAGGGAACATCTCAGATACACCAAAGATTCTGAATAAGATCAGTCAACTAAATCTCATTAGAAACATACAAAATTCTTGAGGCAAAAGACATTCTCAAGAGGCTAATATTAGGACACTATGTTATTTGAGGGTTTTTTTAATCCTCACATTTATAACTGCCCTTAATACCACAAGCAGAAAAAAACAGGTATCTAGGAAATCCAACACATTGCACTGAAATGTTTGTTATTTTCCCCTCTGGCTGCAAGAAACCACAGGTTAGGAAATAAAGTAGTTATACAAAAAGAGGCATCTTACAAAATGGGATGTAGAAAAAGAACAAAGAATTTAGAAAAACTTGGGAGTTCTTGTTGTGGCTCAACAGTAACGGACCTGACTAATATCCACGAGGAGATGGGTTCGATACCTGGCCCCGCTCTATGGGTTAAGGATCCAGCGTTGCTGTGAGCTGTGGTGTAGGGTGCAGATGCAGCTCAGATCTATGGCTGTGACATGGTCTGGCAGCCGAAGGTCCTATTTGACCCCTAGCCTGGGAACTTCCATATGCCACGGGTACGGCCCTAAAAAAAAGCAAAAAAAAAAGTTTGAAAAATTTCATTTCCAAGAGAGTCTGTCCTTGTCAACCTTATGGATTTTGCTCAGAATCACACAAATGCAGCCCACTGGGTGACAGTGACTTTAAGTTACTGTTCTAGTAACACACAGAGATGACCCTGGCCTTCTGAATGCTCTTTGAGGATCATGTACAACCAAAAGCCTTTTTTTGACCCTTAAATCCTCATTCTTGCTATCTCCTTACACAAAATAAACTCCAACCCATGGAACAAGGTATGTTGAGACATTAACTTCTGTTGTTTCCTATATTTCCGTATTTCCTCTCTCCCACTTAAGCCCGTGGCAAATTCCATGCCATCCTGCTACAAGGGAGCTTTACAGAGGGCCGTTGGGTTAGGTGGGTGTGGGCAAGCCTGCTTGCCCAACTGCATGTCCTTGGCATGGGAATTCATCTGCCCATTGGAAAGGTACCTGTTTCCTTCACCCAAAGGTGCCACCTGCTCACCCAACAGTACGCCTTTCCAAAGGACTCCTTTTTCTTATCCCCCCAGATTTGTGGAATTAGAAAAGCTAAGAACACTGAGGAAAATAGAATGTGATAGAAAAGGAAGTCCAAATATGTTGAGGGAGAAGAGTTAGGGATAAGAGAGAGCTCTCCCAGAGCAAAAAGGGATCCTGCGGGCAGCCAAAAAAGTCACAGCTTCTTGTGAGCAGAGGGACCAATCAACAGCCCCTAGAAAACGGCAGGATTTAAGAGAGAACGGGAGGCCCAAGGCCCCAGCAGCAGAAGGGCACACTTGAAAGGGCCACATGGGCCGAGATAGCAGACTTCTTTTCAGAAAGAGATAAATGATGATCAGAGGGGCCCCCGGAGCCTATGAGAAGGCTAAGAAATGGAGCAGCTGAAAGGTGGGGAAGGTTCCGTTTCCAACTAAAAGGTGGGGTGGGAGCTTAGGTCAGAGATGAGACTGACTAAAGAAAATGCCTATTTCTCGCACATCCGAACTTGAGATCCGAGAGGTGTTTGGTACAAAAACTGAAGAGAAACATTGCCCAAATGACTCTGTGTACCAGTATCCTGTAAACTGTCACCAAATTCATCTCATTTAAATCTCACAGCAGGAGTTCTCATTGTGGCTCAGCGGGCTAAGGACCCCAATGTAGTCTCCGGGAGGATCCAGGTTTAATCCCTGGCCTCCCTCAGTGGGTTAAGGCTGCATAGGTCACAGATGTGGCTCAGACCTGCTGTTGCTGTGGCTGTGGTGTAGACTGGCAGCTGCAGCCCCAATCAGATCCGCTAGCCAGGGAACTTGCATGTGCACGGGTGCAGCCCTAAAAAGAAAAAAAAAAATCTCAGCAACGGTGAAAAGTAAATTCTAATTCACCCTGCATTACACATGGGGGAAATGATACTGGGAGAGGTGAAACAATTTATACAAAAACATTCAGTGAGTAAATCATAAAGCCAAAACATGATTTCCAAAGCCTACTATTTTTTCCATTTACAGCAGTGGTTTGCAGACTAGGTTCCACAAAACCCAAAAGGTGCTTTGGGGGCTCCAAATATTAAATGAGACTTTTTTTATAGTTTTAACTATTTCTAATAAAAGCAACACTCACGAATTCTACAACTTTGGCAGCCACTGATAACACTAGATTTTGTTACCAGGTTCACGCAGATCTCAGAAGAAAGCTTTTCTTTCCTACCAGTATCTAGACACAGGCTTAAACTTCCAGCAGCTGTGTCATGATGAGGAAGGCTGTAACCCTATTTTGTTAATTCAGGTGTGTGAATAGTCACTCATATAAAATAGTACAAACAGGGAATAGCAGGGACATAATTAAGTAAAAGTGCAGTGCACTCAAATGCTGGGCCCTGTATCAGGAGAGAATAGTACACTCTATAAGGTTTTACATTTCTACAATTTAAATATCAATATATCATTAATATTTTCTGGTCTGATAAAGAATAGAATTGGAGGGAAAATGAACAGTTCAACAAAATGGTCACTGTTAAAGTGGGACCAAAAAAAAAAAAAGGATCAAAATACAAAACAATTTAAGAAGTGCTATCTGCAGTTTAGCCAAGCTCTTCCATTGATGAAGATTTTACTGTTGGCAGTTTTCTGACAGTCTGCTGAACGTACCAGTGCCAATCCTCCACCTCAGGGTACGTCCTCGTGGCCCAGGCCTTTACAGGGGAGATGTTTACTTTCCCAACAGAAAATGCCACCAAGCACTTAGAACAAGTTTGGCCTTACCTTTTGACAAGGAAGGACAAGCAATTCAAGACTGAACTTGACAATGAAATTTTAAGCATGTGCACAAGGTATTAGTGAGAGGAAAACAAAGAATCACAGCACGTGTTCACTTCTTTGTCAGGGGCCTCTGCAGATCTCTCCCTGCTGGAGTTCAGGGGCCCCGCGCGCACCTGTGCAGGGTAGATGTGCGAAGCCAACCACACATCACCTGAAATTCACTCACCGGCTTCTGGAAAGGCTGACAAAACCAGTTTGTTCATGATTTACACTCTGCAACTCTGGGGGAGGGGGAGGGGCGGGGAACAGTCTCGATCCCAACGTTTAACAGTTTCTAGCCTTATCACTTCACTAAGGTGGTCTGAGTCTCTCTCCCCAGGGAAGACAACCCAAAAGGCTAATCCTGGACTGAAGCAGCCTGGGGAACGTGTCTGCACTATACCTTCAAGATGTGTTCGTTGGACACCTTGTCATCAGAGGACACGTACAAACGGATGAACACAGAATTGCTGTACTGGCCACGAAATGTTGCAAGCGTCTGCAGAAGGTTGAACTTTCTCTCGGACCAAACCCCTTCGGGACCGATGTTAGACTCGAGCACAGGCCAGCGGAAAGGTGAGTGCCGCAGGATGTGCAGCAACGGCTTGGCATCTGCTTTTTCAATTGCTTCTGCAAGGGGACGAGTATGAAGGGAGAGTTAGAACTGCAAATGGCACCACCAAACTAGAAAGCGAGTGCGTCTTCTCAAGAGAAAGTTTCAGGAAGGCCCCAAACTAACTTCTGGGAAGACGTGCAGCGGATTGAGCATAACCAGAGACAGAACTTCCGACGACGCAGGCTTCAGTGTGACTGTCTGAAGTTGGTGCCCTTAACAGGACTGCTGAGGAGGGAACCTGCCTGATATTCCCCACACTAAAGGCTGGGTTCACTACATGGACCCAAGCCCATGAGCAAGGTTAAGCTGTAAACACTCGGCAAGACTAAGGACCAATCCTAACTAAAGCAAATGGCTCAAAAAAATGAACCACTTCCCAATAAAAATGAATTACTACTTCAGGCTCTTTCATCATCTTTTACTGCCCTCTTCTAACTCACCAAATAATACCCCAAAACCTAAACCTGTGAACACGCTTCCCAGTGGTACTGGCTTCTTCCTGCAACGGACTTGAGAAAGCAGACCAGGAAAAGCGTCCAGTGTAGCTCTTTTTATTGTTTTGTTTTTTAGAGCCTCACTTGCGGCTTATGGAAGTTCCCAGGCTAGGGGTCACATCAGAGCAGCAGCCAGGGGCCTACACCACAGCCATGGCAACGCAGGACCCAAGCTACATCTGTGACCTACACCACAGCTCGCAGCAACACCGGATTCTTAACCCAGTGAGGGAGGCCAGGGATCGAACCCAGATACTAGTCAGGTTTGTAACCCACTGAGCCACAACGGAAACTCCTCAGTGTCTTTTTTACCTCTAGGTAGACCCAAGATGCTCAGACAGGCCAAAGGCACTCAATAAAGATAACTGTTAGGCTGATGGAAAAGCAGAAGGAGACTGGCTCACCTGGGAATCTGGATTTCTCTATGCCCCAGGAGGTTCTCTGGGACATAGCAACACTCCCAAGGGTCCTTCCTCCCAGGCTCCTTCTCCGACCAGACCTAGCCCCCAGGTGCTGGTTTATGCACTGCATGCAGTAGGGTTTGCCTCTCAGACTCCACCCAAGCTTCTCACAGAGTAACTGATACCCAAAGAATCAGAGCTATCTAAAGAAATAAAATGTTCTTATTTTCTCCATCAAGCCAGCAAGAGAACTTTAGACAGGTGTAGTCAAAATCCATTGGGATTCTTGGAGAATCGCTCCTTTCTTTAAACAACACCTTTAAACATTAATAGGATTCTTAGTAGCTCTCTTTTTCCTCAAACAATATCTTTAGACACCAATAAAAACTGAAAAATAAGGGTGGTATATATTTTATTTATTTTCTTTATTACTCACTCTCATTCATACAAGATGAATAAAGGATTTTGGCTTTCTGAATGGCTTCAGTGTCCCGCCTTCTACTGATTGATTTCTCCAAAAGTGCTAGGAAAGTTAAAAAAGGATTCATTAGTATCTACCCAGGCTGAGTTGGAGGCCATTTGATGATCACAGTCCCAGCCTCCAGAAAATTAAACGTAAAGACAGACAACCCTGGAAAAGATACATCTACACAAGCTACGTGGTCAGCAGAATCGATTCAAAGTTGCTTGAGGTTCAAATAAAAAATATTTAACATTCTCTTCTCCAAGGTCCTCCTAATTCAAAGAAGCCAAAAGTTCAGTTTCCAACTCAGACTGGACCTTCTGCAGGGGTTAATGCTTTCTGCCACCGATACAAAAAGAAACAGAATTCATTTATTCTAGAACCAAAAATAACCAAATTCTAGTCCTTGTTTCTGCACCAAGTAATATTCTCAACAGAGGCAATTTCATCAGAATCGGGTTTCTGAAGATTTCTTCACAGCCTAGCCTCTTAGGGAAGTCACCTGGAAGAAATTTCCCATTAGAAGTTTTATTCAATGTTGTATAAACATGCTTCGGACACAGAAGATGCTGTTTAGACAGGAAATGGAGAAACAAGAATGGAAGGTCTCCCCAAATTGCCTGAAAACTTGCCCATTTACGCATTCAAAGTTCTGGCCATTTAAAAGGAAACCATGTGTATACAATGGTTGCCAGCATGGACATAAGCCCACCTGGAAAAATGATTTTTCTATTTATAAAATCACTGACATTATTGTTGGAAGGTAGAAAAAGACCGCTGTCACTATTTCATTAACTGAGGAAAAAGGAAAGCCAAGACTCAATAAAAACTACCCTCCCCCCCAAAATAACACCTTGGACGTACTTGACAGTATCAATTTACCAACATGAAGCCCATGCGGCACCATGGCACTGCCTATATCAGGCTGTGTCAGACTGCAGTTGTCAAAGCATTTGGTATTTATTTCTGAAACAACCTACTGGCCTCCAAATGATGGTACAACAGATGCTCCTACAGTACTCTGAATAGCTTCAAGACACAATGTACAGTGCTAACCCAATTAATAAATAATTACATAATCCCTAAAGGGGAATCTACTTCTAAACTAGAAGCTCTACATTTCAAAAAAGAATGCAACTCAGAGCTTCTGCTCAGTTTTTTTATAAGCACTGTACATCAAACAAGTCTGTATAACTAGAGAGATTCAAATAAAGTTGAGCTGGATGTGGCCATTTCCAGTTATTACAACTTGTTTCTTCCTTGTGTATTATCACAGCAATAAAAGTGGGATAACTTGCCCAAAGGACCAAGGAAGGAGATTTCTTTTTTTAATCAACAGAAATCTCTAAAACCATACCCGCATATATTTCTATTCCAATCAGATCATGTGCCTTTCCCCCTTATTACTTCCTCAGTCACTGACTTGCTGGGGAGACACACTGGAAAGTAAATAATCCAAATTTCATCCAGGAATGTAATGTTATTCTGATGCTATAAACACTCCACAGGCTGCAAACATGATTACCCTGAGGATCAAAAACAAGCCATGCAGCAAAAGAACTCAAAACACTAAATATGTACCTGAGTGTGCACCCAAGGCACTCTGTGTATCGTGAGAAGGGGAGGACATGTACACATGTACATGCTAAGTACAGCAATCCCCAAACTCTAACCATGCACAAATATTTCTGTGTGTCCAAATTCTAGTTTCTGGGAGTTCCCGCTGTGGTTAAGAATCTGACTGCAGTGACTTGGGTCCCTGTAGAGGTGTGTGTTTCATCCCTGACCCCACACAAGTGGGGCATTACCGCAGCTGTGGTGTAGGTCACAGCTGCGGCTCAGATTCAGTCCCTGGCCCCAGAACTTCCATATGCCATGGGTGTGGCCATAAAAAAAAAAAATTCTGGTTTCTATACCAGAATTGACCTTTAAAACAAATTCAGGAGTTCCCATCGTGGCTCAGTAGTTAATGAATCCGACTAGGAACCATGAGGTTGCAGGTTCGATCCCTGGCCTTGCTCAGTGGGTTAAGGATCTGGCGTTGCCGTGAGCTGTGGTATAGGTTGCAGACGTGGCTCAGATCCTGCGTTGCTGTGGCTGTGGCGAAGGCGGGCAGCTACAGCTCCTGTTAGACCGCTAGCCTGGGAACCTCCATATGCCACGGGTAAGGCCCTAGATAAGGCAAAAAGACAAAAAAAAAATTCAGCTCTCACAGGTCCCTTGTCATGTCCTTTTCCTTCTCCTCATGCCCAAGCAGGCAGGAGAATGTTGAAATGCAAACAGTGTTGTGACAATCTGTTGGTAGCGTCCATTTTATGCATCTCTGTATTTCAATTAGTCTTAAGAAGAATAAAATCTAGCCTAGAGAGTCATTAAGGAGCAGAAAACAAAGCCTATCAAAGGCAATTAGTTGGGTTATTAGAATGTCCCTAAAGCACTGAGAAGGGCTCAAGGGTCACCCATGTTAAGGGCATTCCCATCATAATCTGCAGTGTTTCTTCAAGATTTCAGTCTCCCCTCACCTCCATCCAGGTATCCCTAATCGTGTTACAAAGGAAAACTCCAGCTCATGATAACCTACAGTGCAACAAACCTCAGACTTTAAAATCAGTTTGGGAGTTCCCTTCGTGGCTCAGCGGAAACGAATCTGACTAGCATCCATAAGGATGCAGGTTTGATCCCTGGCCTTGCTCAGTGGGTTAAGGATCCAGCATTGCTGTGAGCTGTGGTATAGGTTACAGATGCGGCTCAGATTCTGCATTGCTGTGGCTGTGGTGTAGGCCAGCAGCTACAGCTCTGATATAACTCCGAGCCTGGGAACCCCCATATGCCATGAGTGAGGCCCTAAAAAGACCAAAAAAAAAAAAAAAAAAAAAAGCAGTTTCAAAGTGCTTCTGATCATCAAAATTTGATATACATGTTTATGTGTGTGTGTGTGTGTATATGTGTGTGTGTATATATGTGTAAATATATATGTAGTATATTTTTTTCTTCTCACTATGCTCAAATCAAATTGGTCGTGCCCCAAAAAAGACAACGGACATAAGCCAACAGGGTAAGCTTTCAATCACAAAGACGTGGGTTCCAGTTGCAGCTTGCTGTTACTTTCTAGCTGGAATTTGAGCAAGTTACTTAATCTCTCAGCCTCTTCATCTGTAAATCTGGATAAATAAGAGTGCCTACCTCCTGGAGCTGTGTGAGGGTCAAACACTTTAATGCACAGAGAGTCCCTTTCTCAATGCCGCAAAACATGGTAAGTGATCTGTCAATGGCGGCTTAAACAGGCTTTGAGGCTTGAGTCAGCCATATACAAAATTATCAAGTAATCAAGCCTGTTTGTAAACCTCCTCTATAAATGTTTTTTCTTCCTCCTTTCTCAGGATATTGGTAGACAAGGGCCTTCTGCTAACCTAAGACACTGGCCCTCCTTGTGGAGGACTCTTTCACAAACTGGACCTGCCCTAAAGCTAAGCAAAACCCCCAGGTCTCAACATTTCCTCTGGTTCCACAGTAGAGGCGATGTTCCAACAAGAGGGAACCTCTGAAAATATTTTGCTCCCATTCTTCATCCTGGACAACAAGGCCTTTTCTTTCTGTAAACTCGAGATGGTAACATACATAAAGAAAAGTGCACTGATCAGAATTTGAAAGATTTTCACAAAGGGAACACACCCACATAACCAGCATTATCACCAGACGCCCAGGAGCCCCTGATGCCACTTTGCAGTCGCTGTCTCCGAACAAGACAACCAACGTCCTATTTGGTCAAGTGCTTACTCAGCTCTCTCTCTCTCATGTCTATTGGTAATCTACCTTTTCCTGACTGATTTTGTAGTAAATCGTACTTATATATTCTACACATAAGTCCTCTGTGGAATACCTGTACTGCAAAATCTTCTCCTGTACCCTACAGCTCATTTTCTTAATGGATCATGTGATGAACCAAATTTAATTTAATGCAGTCCAATGTGACCATTTTCCCATCTATGGTAAGCATCTTTTGTCTCCCACTTAAGAATTCTTTGCCTACCTTGAGGTCATGAAGATACAGTCTAATATTTTCCTCTAGAACCTTTACTGTTTCACATCTAGATCTACAGTCCATGTAGAAACTGGTGTTGCCCACGGTGTGGACAGCCATGCCTTCGTAACACAAGCCTGGCCTCACAGGGGATGAAACGTGAGAATTTTAATGAAGAAGGTATTTTGGGCCACTGGGCCTTGAATATTATCACCAAAAGATACTTTCAGTGCATAAAATTGGCACTAACAGTGGCTATGCTCCATGAGACCGAGTGGTCTCTGGGGCAGGGGCTGGGTCACATTATTCATCTCTGAACACCCAGGGCTTAGCACGTGATATGGTTGGTGTTCAATGTCTGCCAAGTGGAATTCCTGGTGAGGAAAGTCTAAGAGTTTTTCACCCAAATGAAAAGGAAATGTAAGATGCTGGACTAACTTCTCCCATTATTTCTGTT
>PVHT020000194.1:2121102-2202246 GCA_004024745.2 Catagonus wagneri
GGGGGGGGGGGGGGAGGATACTTAGTTGGCATTCAACCTGCTTTAAGCTCAGAAGCCAGGAGGAACTATCAGTTTTACTCAATCCACCCCTCCTGCTCAGACAGGGCCTTTATTGACAACTCTGGAATAGGAAGAGGGAATTCCAAAGAAGAAGATACTCCTGAGGATTTGAGGGGCCCCTGGTATTCAAGAGCTCATGATAGTCACAAGCAGCTCAGGCCAGTCATTTGGAGTTTTTGCAATATTTAGGACTTTCCCAACTAATGCTGTTCTCAAAACCTCCACATGCACAAAGTTTTAGGCCTGTGAGTGAACACCTACCAAGAATCTCAGTGTTGAGCTGATGCCATTTGAACAAGATGGCTCCCAGAGCATAAGGATTCTTTCAAAACATGCTCCTTTGTGTTCTTTCTCTGGACCCTGTAATCCTCTGGTTACTTGCTAAGAGACAATGAATGATGGTGCTGTTTACCCAATTTGCTTAATAGAAGCAGCAAATGCATCCTAAAATCTTCAGTCAAATGTCATCAAGGAGAATTGCCAATTTCATGTAGATTATGCCTGCCTTTGCCTTAGAAATCAGGGGGAGTGTCCTCTTAACTCTAGTGAGAGAAAGAACATGAAAAATCAAAACTTTGGAAAACCAAATCTGCATTTTAAGGGAAGGTGTGCCCTTCCACACCTACACAAGAAATAGAACGTTCTCTAGACACCTATAGTTTTTTAAACCTATCATATCACGGGCCAGTTTCTCCTTTGGTGGTACTTAAAAACCACCTTCGGATGGTCCACGGTTGAATGTTGCCTCTAATCTTACTATTTTTAGCCTTTGTTGATTTTCCAGGCTACAGACTTCAATTTGGTTTCCAGGCTCCTCAGTTTATTTACCGTACTAAGAAATTTCATTTTTCTAACTCACACTACATGGGTATTAAATTCTTATGCAGTCAGACCTGGAGACTCTAAATCAGCTTGCAGGGCTCGTTGTTATTCTTATTAAAAAATAAAATTCAAGTTAACTAAGTCATGGTCTGTGGATCCCATAACCTTCATGTTTTCACATGAATTGTGTGGCATTCGCCTCTGCAGTTCCTCAGCCCCAAAACCGGTCAAGCATGGGATTAACTGAGTCCGTTTGACATACTGAAAAGACAATAAGAGCTGATATTTCTCATTCTTCTGGAAAACTCTCACCTAAATATAGGGCGAGAAGCTGTCAGAATGCTTTTCTCTGTCCATTTTTTATGATCATCTCCAAAATGATAACTATTGGTTGGCATTAGCTTAAGAAAAAGAGGCAGAGATTATTTTAGGGGCATTAAAAATCTCTAGCTCATCCATCTAAATCATAGGTTACCGAATAACATAAAAATATCCCCCTTTTAACACAAAAGACCTCATTGTCCATAATGAAATCAATTTTATACAACTGCCAGATACTACAAAAGTGTAATAGAAGGTAACTCTTTTATAATCTTCACTTATAAGTGAATTACTAAGGATTACACGTATCAGGGTCACACTTCAAAATAAATTTTAACATTACGCTTTGATAGTATAGCATTATGATGAATCTGCCAACATGATATTTTAACTTATAAAAATAGCTTTAGAAAATTTCTCTTATTTAGAAAATTTCTCTCTTAGCAGATAATTCAATGGAAGGCCTA
The DNA here is from genome assembly GCA_004024745.2 of Catagonus wagneri. Classification (NCBI taxonomy): domain Eukaryota; kingdom Metazoa; phylum Chordata; class Mammalia; order Artiodactyla; family Tayassuidae; genus Catagonus; species Catagonus wagneri. The sequence continues at coordinate 2,122,773 of PVHT020000194.1, forward strand.
TGTTGAACTTAAAGTCATTAGAATTCATCTTCAGGGTTTTTTTTTTTCCTATAGTAAAAACCTTCATTACATTTTCCTGCCTATTTCTACATCTTAACATTATAAAGAAAAGGCCATGCATGGTTACCTACCCCTTGCAGTGGTCCTTCCTGAGCAGTCCTGAGACATCCAAGGACCCTGGTGACAGGGTTCATTTATTAAGCACCTGGTCTGTGCCACATGTATTGGACAGAACCTCAATTCCCCACCAATCCTAAATGGTATGAGTCATTAACCCTAGTCTACAGGCAAGAAAACTGTAATAACTTGTCCGAGGAAACTCAGGTAGTCAATGTTAGAGCTTGGATTTGGACCAAGGTCTCTGACTCCTGCTCATATGACTATCAGGTACCCGGTAAAATTGTGCAAGTAGCTTTCCTGTGAGAGAACAAGGCCCCCAGGTGTCTAAACCCGAGGCAGTCCCCATGGACTTTCTGGACAGAGCTCTCCATCATAACTGGATTACATCAAGACTTGTTCTCACACTGGTTGAATGATTCTGTGCTGAGCCATCTACCCCTTTTTCCCTGTCACCCTATTTGTGATCAGGGATATACACTCCTGAGGCACCTACCCAGAGGTAGGAAGCTTGGGGAGATTAGATCAAAACAAAACTAGCTGGTCCCTAAAGCTTGACTTCACCTTATGTCCTAGTCTAACCCAGTTCTCCAGACTTGACTGGGGCATCAGTATTATCAGAGGGGCTTGTTTTTTTTTTTTTTTTCTTTTAATTTTTTTATAGATGTATAGTTGATTTACAATGTTGTACTAGTTTTTGGTGTACATCAAAGTGATTCTGTTATACACATACAGTTTTTCATATTATTTTCCATTATGGTTTACAGGATATTGAATAAAGTTCCCTGTGCCTTGTTGTTTATCTATTTTATATACAGTAGTGTGTACCTGCTAATTCCAAACTCCTAATTTATCCTTCCCTTACCCCATCTCTTTTGGTAACCATAAGTTTGCTTTCTATGCCTGTGACTCTGTTTCATGAATAAGTTCATTTGTGTCATATTTTAGAATCCACATATAAGTGATATCATATGGTATCTGACTTTGTCTTTCTGCCTTCACTTAGTATGATAATCACTAGGGCCATCTATGCTGCTGCAAATAGCACAATTTCATTCTTTTTTATGGCTAATATTCTATTGTATATATGTACCGCAACTTCTTTATCATTCAACTGTCAATGGACCATTTAGGTTGCTTCCATTTCTTGGCTATTGTAAATGGTGCTGCTATGAACATTGGGGTGCACATATCCTTTTGAATTATAGTTTTGTCTGGGTATATGCCCAGGAGTAGTATTGCTGGATCATAAGGCAACTTTATTTCAGTTCAATTTTTTTTTCATTTCATTCTAGTTGATTTACAATGTTGTCTTAATTTCAGGTGTTCAACAAAATGATTCGGCTATACATGTATTTTCTCAGTTTTTTAAGGAACCTCCATACTGGTCTCCATAGTGGTTGCACCAAATTACATTCCCACCAACAGTGTAGGAGGGTTCCCTTTCCTCTACACCCTCTCCAGCATTTGTTATTTGTAGACTTTTTGACCATGGCCATTCTGACTCGTGTGAGGTGGTACCTCACTGTAGTTTTGAATCACATTTCTCTAATGATTAGTGATTCAGCATCTTTTCATGTGCCTATTGGCCATCTGTATGTATTCTTTTAAGAAATGTCTATTTATATCTTCTGCCCATTTTTTGCTTGGGTTGTTTTTTGTTTGTTTGGTTTTGGGTTGTATGAGTTGTTTGCATATTTTAGAAATTAAGCCGTGATCAGTTGCATCAGTTGAAAATATTTTCTCCTAGCCCATAGGTTGTCTTTTTGTTTTGTTTATGGTTTCTTTTGCTGTGCAAAAGTTTCTAAATTTGATTAGGTCCCATTTATTTTTTCTTGTATTTCTATTGCTGGAGGAGACTGAACTAAGAAAACACTGGTACAATTTATGTCAGAGACTATTTGGCCTATGCTCTCTTTTGGGAATTTATGGTGTCACATCTTATACTTAGGTCTTTAAGCCATTCTGAGCTTATTTTTGCATGTGGAGTAAGGATGTGTTCTAACGTCACTGATACATGTGCAGCTATCCAACCACTTACTGAAGAGACGGTCTTTTCTCCACTGTACATGCATGCCTCTTTTGTCAAAGATTAATTAACCATAGGTGTGTGGGTTTATTTCTGGGATCTCTATTCTGTTCCCTTGATCCATGTCTGAGCCAACACCACGCTGCTTTGATTACTGTAGCTTTGTAGCACTGTCTGAAGTCTGGGAGAAAAAAGCTGGCTATACCTCCAGCTTTGTTCTTTTTCCTCAGGATTGCTCTGGCTATTCTGGGTCTTTTATGGTTCCATGTCAATTTTAGGATTATTTGCTACAGTTCTGTGAAAAATGTCATAGGTAGAGACAGAGGAGATCACATTAAATCTATAGACTGCTATGGATAGTATGGCCATTTTAACAATGTTAATTCTTCTAATCCAAGAGCATGGGCTATCTTCCCATTTATTTGCATTGGAATTTCAATATCCTTTATTAATGTTTTACAGTTTTCAGCAAATAAATCTTTCGCCTCCTTGGTTAAGTCGGTTCCTAAATTTTTTTGATGCGATGTTAAAACTTTAGAGGGGATTTTTTTTTTTACTTTCCCTTTCTGATATCTCATTGTTAGTGCCAAGAAATGAAACCAGTTTCTGTATGTTAATCTTGTATCCTGCTACCTTGCTGAATTCATTTATCAGTTGTAGTAGTTTTTATGTGGGGTCCTTAGAGTTTCCTATATATGGTATCATGTCATCTGCATAGTGACAATTTTACCTCTTCCCTTCCAATCTGGATAGCTTTTGTTTCTCTTTCTTATTTGATTTCTTTGGCTAGGACGTCCAATGCTATGTTGAATAGAAATAGTGACAGTGGGTATCCTTTTCTTGTTCCAGATTTCAGTGGGAAGGCTTTCAGTTTTTCACCATTGAGTGTTATGTTAGCTGTGGGTTTGTCATAGGGGCTTGTTAGAATACAGTGTTGGGTCCTTCTGCCAGTGTCTACTTCTGTAGGTCTGGGGTGGGGCCCAGAAATTTCAAACAAATTCCCAGGTAATACTGATGCTGCCAGTGGAGGAACATTGAGAACTACTACTTTCAACCAACAGCACTCACCAGCCCTCCTTATTTCTCCCCAGCTTTACTGAAGTACAGGTGACAGTTATCAGCAGTCCTTATTGATGTCTGTGACCCAGGATATCACTAGCCCAGATTCCCTCCTCCCCCAGTCCCCACATGACCCAAAGTCAAATCAGGAGCTTTAACATTTCTTTGCTGATTTCCTCACTCTGCAGTTCCATTTTAATTCAACGTCAACCTTCTTCTAGGAGAGGGGTACTTTGTTTTCTCCTGGAAACACTCTCCTTGCATTGGCCCATTTAGGTCTAAGTTAGTCCTCAGTTCTGCAAAACCCAGCTTTAAAAACTTCCTTCCTTAAAGGTGAAAGGCAATATGGGTTTGAGGTGAGAGTCAATTCACTGGTTTAAAAGAAAATAAAAATTCAGCACTACACCAGAAAGACTTCCACAATGAAAAAAACAACACAGGACAGCTATTTTCAACTCCTGCTTACACCACACCCTACGGGGAGGAAGAGTGGGATAAATATTACATCCCTGAAATCCTAAAAAATCTGAGCTCCAGACTTCACGATTCCTCTCTCATTTATGACAGGGGCATCAAAACACTGTAAACATAGGTTTAAAAAGCCACTTCCCAACTAACCCCTGTTTTCACTCCCACCTTCCAAAGAAGGTGAAAGCAACAGAGGTTCTATTCTTGGCTGTTCAAACCACAGTGTGTGGTCGAAGGAGTCTGTCTCTCTAAAACTGGGTCTCTGGCATTGAGGGGTTCAAAGGTGGGCTCTCTCCTTCTCTACCCAGAATCCTCTCTCACAAAAGAAGGAAAGAAATAGCACCCTTGGCACAAGCAGAGGACCCGAAAGGCACAAGAGTTAATTTCAGCACCCACTGGCTGCGGCTGCCCTAGCTTATTCTGCTGGGTACCTGCGGATGTTTCCAAAAACACAAGGGCTACGGAGAAGAGACGATGACCCTTCAGGCTGACCTGAGGAGAAAAGGCTACCCAATAATGCCTGAGGTTTTCTGGAGCAAGGAAGACACACTCGACCTTGCTCTGGATTCCAAGCTAGAAAACAGAACAGACGCTGGAGCCTTCGGAACTGACCTCCATACATCAACTCCCTCCGCCGAGCCTTGCAGCCATTGCGCTCTTTGCAAGGGCATAACCCATCACACCCCTTGACATGACATTTACAACTGGCTTCCCATTGTCCGAGGACAGAAGCAAAAATCTTTTAAAAGTCCACAAGCCCTACATGCTCGGGCCCATCCTTTCTCCTCAGTTTTGTCTCGTGTCCCCTTTCCCTTCCAACCCTGAGCTCCAATCACACCGGGCCTCTTGGGTTTCCTCAAAGGCACCAGCTGGACAGAGCCTCTGCTCAGGCAGCTCTTTCCGCCTGGGTTAAAATTGGAGACATTTGAAATGTTAGACCCATAATCTGTGGGGGACAAATTATACGGCTGGATTGGTTTAGGCAAGTCACATAATTTTCTTGACCTTCGCTTCCTCGGATGTAGGGCAAAGACAGAAATAAGCCATGATGACCAACATCACAGAATTAGAATGAGGAACCACAGAGAAAACAAATGATTCACCAAAGGGATAAAATTAGTAACAAGAAATGTTTGGGCCTTGGGGAAGTGAATTTATCAATTCTGAATAGACAGCAGATAGGAGAAGCAGCTCAGTTTGGAACTCAATTTAAAAGGCCACTCTAGAAAGTTTGGTTAGTGACACAGGCAAAAGTGGGAGAGTACTAGCACATATCTGTGAGGGTGTGTGTTTCTCTCTCATCAATGTAAATTCCCACACTTCTCTGAACTGTTGTTACAAATAAAATGCCAGAGTTCCCGCTGTGGCTCAGCGGTTAACAAATCTGACTAGGATCCATGAGCACACAGGTTCGATCCCTGGCCTCGTTCAGTGGGTTAAGGATCCGGCATTGCCACAAGCTGTGGTACAGGTTGCAGACACAGCTTGGATCCCGCGTTGCTGTGGCTTAGGCCAGCAGGTACAGCTCCGATTAGACCCCTAGCCTGGGCATCTCCATATGCTGTGGGTGCAGCCCTGAAAAAAAAAGAAAATGCCCCTCTCATGTGATAAGTTAAAAGATCCATGCATGTTTTAAAAAGCATCTCTCATTGTGCCAATATTAACACCAGTGAGGCCTTCCAAACAAACATATCTAGTTTGTGACAAGCTATTATCCAGCCACCCTATAATTAATTTTTCTGTTATGGGTAGTGCCTTTTTATATGTAATGTTCTCTTGACACTTGAAAGCACACAGTCCGTCATTACTAATTCATTAAGTATTCACACAGATGCTATTAATCACAATGAACTAATATGGCATTAATGGGAAGGTTATTAATCTGCCAATACATGGAGATTTCCTGATAAATTCAAGATGCCCACGTTTTTTTTGAGGAGGAATGCAAGGGAAAACAAAACGAACAAATTTTGCAGAAAACAAAGGGAAGAGATGCCTCTCCCTGTATCGTCAGAGAAGACACATAAAATTCCTGTTTTCTTTTCACCCTAAGAAATCTTTCTTCTTACTCAATAAAATGACATTTGCAATATGTAGATTTTCATCAAAATAATAATATGAATGGTGGCAAACCACCCATGCACCCTGGAGATATACTGGATTTTTTTTTTAATGACATATCATGCCCTTAGCAGTGGCAAAGTCTGGCTGCTCAACATACGGTCCCTGGAAGAGCACTGTGCGTATCACCTGAGAACTTGCCAGAAATGCAGACTCGCAGGTCCCTTCTCAGAACTACTGAAACAGACTCTGCATTTTAACAAGATTCTCAGGTAATCTATGTATACATCTGAGGTTGAGAAGAACTGTACCAAAGTACAGCTATGTCACTGCAAACTGGAGTAGCAGGAAGGGGGGCGCGTTGCTTATACACCTTGTACATGAAGCCTAGGTGTGATGAGGGAACATCACACAGATCTCACTGAAACTGTTCAAAGTACATAAATACTGTGGCTGTGACAAGCAGGTGGGGAACATGGAATTCTAGAATACAATTTACATACCCTATTTCCTGAAATCTAAGCAGCACATTCTTTTTATTTTTGTTTTTTGTCTTTTTAGGGCCACACCTGCGGCATATGGAGATTCCCAGCCTACACCACAGACAAAGCAACGCCAGATCCGAGCCGGGTCTGTGACCTACAACCACAGATCACAGCAACACCAGATCCTTAACCCTCTGAGCGAGGCCAGAGATCGGACCTGCATCCTCATGGTTCCTAGTCAGACTCGTTTCCGCTGAGCCACAATGGCAACTCCTAAGCAGCACATTCTTCACACATCTTAACATCCCTGTAATTGGAATCTATCTTAAAACTGTCAGCCGGGCACAGTCATGTCACAGATGCCATTGCCTGCAGATGCATGACCTTGAGCTAGCGGTTTTTATTGTCAGCACTTTGAGTTGGTTGCATGGCTAGGAAACTATCACATAACATACCTTCAGAGAGACTTCACTACCATTTGGCAAAGAAATTAAAACTTACTGCATGTCCAAAAGGACAGCCTTGGAGGAAAATTCCTGAGATGACTGGGAGCACGTTTTAGAGAAATGATCAATCGCTGCTGTTATTGATGGAAAGAGGACAATATTTTGTGAGAAAACAAAAGTACTGATGATCTGAAATCAAAAAGACCGTGAGGAAGTTTTAGGAATAACTTAACCCATCTCTTCTGCTTGCATTTTCCTTCTTAATTCATTCGAAGACTAATACGTGATAAAAACTAATGTCTAAGTCTAAAAGAAATTTCAATGGACATAAAATAAAAATCCCAAATGATAAGAAACCACTTGAGGAAGAGCTTAGTCTTACTTAGAGCACACGAAATAATGCTGCATCTTACACCCAACATGAAACATGGTATTAATTTCTTTGAGACTATGAAAGACCCAGCAGCTTGTGTTTGTTCTTCTGCTTAATTTTAAGTCAAATAAATATAACCAACAAAACTGCATGTCACTATAACATTACCACTATGAAAGACGCAGTTATTTTTCATTCTGGGAAATAATAAATGTGTCCAGAACATTCAAGCTGTATTTGGATTCAAATAAAAGAAGGCAATAGAACAAATTACTCCAAATAATTTCAAAAGCATTTTAAGGACAACTGAACCTCCGGATTAGATGAGACATTTTAATTCCTGAATATTGGGTTTCACATTCAGGTCTCCGGGGCAAAAAGGACAAGTTTGGCTGAGCAGGGAGGCAGGCTGGAGGCCTCTGGCAAGCGCAGCTCCGTGGGCGTCCTGCCACACCGTGGGCTGTGCAGCCTTCAGACCTCAGCTGGAGCCACAATTGCCTCCTTTCCTCACCCAACACTTCCCACGGCCGTCCCCACTAGACATGTTCCATTCTGGCAATGACCTGCAGCTCTCAAACCCCAACTTCCTCTCCTCCACAGCTCAGAGGTTCCAGAACGACACCAACACTTTTGACCGCAAATAAGATAAGAGAATCTTTACGCCTTCATTTACTTGCGCTGGTGTGTCTCTAGACCAGTGTGCAGCTCAAGGAGGGGAAAAAGGAAAAAAGAAGCCTCTCTTCTTATGTTATTCCAGGACTTGGTCAAAACATTAGGAAATGTAAATTGAGAGAAATTAATAAATTAGTTAGTGCACTGGCCTACATTCTTTAATGTCAAGGAGCAAAGCCGACTGCCAGAGAGGTTATTTTGAGTGGTTCTCATTTCAGAAAACTCACAGAACCTTCTCCAGTGGACGGTGGCCACAGTTTTCTACTAACCTTCTCCAACCTTGAGCAGCTTCTTGGCCACCCATCAGAACTGCCTGCAGCGGGAGGGGTGGTTATATCAGGACCACTGAGGATGGGGCCTAGGCACCTGGGTCTTGTAAGTTCCCCGGTGATTTCAGTGTGCAGCCGGGGTGGAGAAACACTGATCTAGAACTGCCTTGTCCAGTACAGAAGCGGGGAGGAGATACCACGGGCTATTGAGCGCCTGAAATATGGCTGGTTCCCACGGAGACATGCTCCAAGTATAAGATGCGTACTGGATTTCAAGGACTCTGGACGCAAGGAAGAATGTAAACTGTCTCACAAATAAATTTTTTAGATTGGGCCCATGAAATAACAATATTTTGGATATATTAGGTTAGGTAACACACAAAATTTCCACCTGTTTCCTTTTTACTTTAACATAGCTAGTAGAAAACGTAAAATAACACGTGAGTTGCATTTATGACTCACATTACATTTCTTTCGGACATCATTGCTCTGGAAAATGCCCTTATAGGTCACTAGCTCCGTGAATATGAGTGAATTGCTTAACCTCTCCAAGCCTCAACTTTCCCAGCTGTAAAATGGGATAATATCACCTTCCTGATTTTCAGTTTATACTAGGTGCTAACAGTCAAACTATCTTAATTCTAATCCTAGCTTCGAGTATGAGCTGTGTGATCTTGCACTGGTTATCGTACTGCTCGGCTGCTTCTGTTTCCTCAGTTGCAAAATGCAGATAAAACTTCCATCTTCTAGGCTTGCTGGGAGTTCAATTTAGAGAGTTCAATAAATGGTAACAAAGATATTATTAAATAAGGTCACTTCTGTTAAGTGCTTAGACTGTTAGGGCCCTTTTCTCTGTGATGTACTCTTATGAATTTTTATTTTTTGGAATCTGTTAAAGGCTCACTTCACAGTAATGAGTAAAAATACCCCCTTTAGTAGTAAATCAGAGGAGAAATGGGGATTTTTTTTCCCACATTGTAAAGACACTCAACCCATTCACAGCTTCAAATTGCAAGTTTTGAGAACTGAAGGTGAGAGCCCAGCTGAAGCCATCTCATCAGGGAGTTTGGAAATGAGATGAGGAAATTTTCAAGTGCGTTTGGCCACGCATCTGCGTGCAGCCAACTTCTGAATTTTTAGTGCCTGAGTTTGACCACTTAGGAGTACAGTCAAGGTAAGTGCTTGTGCTATTTCTGTAAGACACCAGTTTCGAGGCCCAGGAAATCTGAGTCATCTGCTTCTGCTGGATGACCCTGAAAGATGCCGCAAAAATCCTATATCCTCCACTCCACTATTATTCCAGCTTCGGAACACGTGGAGGAGACCTGGAGTAGCTTCCGGAATTGTTACCACCAAAGCTCACGTGGGTACGCCTTCAAATTGTTACCACCAAAGCCAGCAAGGATTTTTCTTCCCTTGCCAGTTATCCTCTTTCAGGAAGTGGCTTTTCAAAAATATACAACCCTTCCGAAAAAGTACAAAGTAAAATGCATTACACACACCAACCATGCAAAATAGGGCCTGGGCGTGGGCAGGTTGAGACGTGTCATAGATGTATATACGTCTTTCTCAGGATAGGAACATCCTGTGTCATGAGCCTCGCCAAAAACCTTATATTTAGTCAAAAGGTCCTAAATTTAGTCCTAAAGTAAAATGTTTCTATCTTCTTACAACATTCAAGCTAACTAGCAGGAAACTTTTCATAATGTGTTGCAATATTTATGCTACAAAAATGCCCCCACATCTGCGTTCAGTTCCTCTGTTTCAGTCCAGAGTCCCAGGCACAGCATTTCCAGGCTGTTGCTCCATTTCTCAGAAACTTCAGCATTCCTTGCCACAAGTCAAAAATCTCACAAGTGGATTCTGACATCCTTCATCCGCCCATCTCACTCCTGTCATCTCTCAAACAGCCCCGCTCCTTCCTTCCATGCAACACAGAGCCCAGTAAAACCAATTTGGTCTTCTCCTTGGAAATTCACTCCAGCACCTCCAGACTGACAGCCCCCTTCAACCCTCTGCCCTTCCAGGTTCAAACAAGAGTCCCTGTCTTCAAGATCAGACAAGTGAGCTCTTTCATGTGCCACCTAATAGGTACTTATGAATGAAGACACAACTCTGTGTATTACTATTTTCAGTCATTTGCACTGTTTATAAATATTTTTAACTACACCATGGCAAAAGCTGTATACTCTCTAGTTGGGCCTTTCACTCTGCCTTCACAATAGGCATATGGCAAGAGATAGTAATTTCATCTATAAATATATTTATTCTGTGGCATGAGCAATCCCACAAAGCTTGCACTTAAATAGTTCAAGGCTCGGCAATGGCACAAATCTCTAAACACGTATATCTGCTCTCATCTACTATCTTTATAAATGCCTATTAATTGTTGATAATGCGCTCATTACCCAGGGATTCTAGACAGTGGAGCGTTGAAAGATTTGGGTATGAATGGACCCCAGCTGTCTCCACTCAAAACACCTGAATTAGGATTGAAAGGCTGAAGTGAAATAAAGCTACACTTTCTTGGGAGTTCCCTCTGTGGCAAAGTGGGTTAAGGATCCAGCATTGCTGCAGCTATGACACAGGTTGCAGCTGCAGCTCAGATTCGATCCCTGGCCTTTGAATTTCCATATGCTGCAAGTATGGCCAAAACAAAACAAAAAAAAACTATGCCTTCTTGAGGCCCGCCCGAGCAATCTTTACACAGGCAGGGGTTCTTAATCTTTTTTGTGCCATACGTCCCCTGGGCAGGCTCTTAAAACCTATGGGCCATTCTCAAATAATGTCTCTAAGAATGTAAGAAATGTAGATCTACAATAGAAATCAGTTTCTTTTTTTTTGGCTTTTTGTCATTTTAGGGCTGCACCCACGGCATATGGAAGTTCTCAGGCTAGGGGTCCAATCGGAGCTACAGCTTCCAGCCTACGCCAGAGCCACAGCAATGCCAGATCCGAGCCGCATCTGCGACCTACACCACAGCTCATGGCAATGCCGGATCCTCAACCCACTGAGCAAGGCCAGGGATCGAACCCACAACCTCGTGGTTCCTAGTCAGATTTGTTTCCACTGCACCACGATGGGAACTCCAGAAATAAGTTTTTTCTAAACACAGTTAACAAAACAGTTGTTTTACTGTTTGACAGTGTGATATACGCACTACTTCATTAACTCATTAAGGAAGATCTAGCATCGAGTCTAGCCACTACTACAATTTTGAAGTGGTGATGTATGTAGATATTTCCAGATACCCGCAACATCTACATTAAGATTTTTAAAATGATGATTCCCACTGGTAACAAAGTCATAGCTAATAATACCAGAGTCTATAGGCTACCTTCATAATTAAAGAAAATGCTCATGTTCCATCAGAGGTTAGTGAAAATAAACATATATTTTTTTCCTATTCAAGTCCCTGAATTCTGTCGACAGCTCTCTTGAGGGGACAGGGGTCCAAGTTAAAGATACCCTAGGGATGAGGAAAAGAAAAAGGAAATTTGTTGTAAACAAACAAGAACAACAACAACAAAAAAAAACTGTGGTATCTAAAGAGGATCTGGAGCACCCTAAAGTGGCACTTTTTCTTATTTTCACCAATTCCCTATTCTCTTCTCTTTTTCCTTGTAGGAGAGATTAAAACTCACAGACATGGAATTCCCTGGTAGCACAGTGGGTTAAGGATCTGGCATTGTCATTGCAGCAACTCAGATTGCTGCTGTGGCACAGGTTCGATCCCTGGCCTGTGCATGTCCACATGACACAGGCACAGCCAAAAAAACCCTCACATAGGCCAATGAGTATGTTGTCCAAACTGTTAGATTATCAAGACCTTCCACTGACGGATAAAAATCATATGATCCTCTCCATAGATGCAGAAAAAGCCTTTCACAAAATCCAACACCCATTTCTGATAAAAACGCTTCAGAAAGTAGACATAGGGGGAACCTACCTCAACATAATCAAGGCCATCTATGACAAACCCAGAGCTCACATCATCCTCAATGGTGAAAAGCTGAAAGAATTCCCGCTGAGATCAGGAACAAGACAGGGAGGTCCACTCTCGCCACTACTATTCAACATAGTTCTGGAAGTCCTAGCTACAGCAATCAGAGAAGAAAAAGAAATAAAAGGAATCCTAATTGGGAAAGAAGAAGCAAAACTATCGCTTTTTGCAGACGACATGATACTATACCTAGAGAATCCTAAAGACTCTACCAGAAAACTGTTAGAGCTCATCAAGGAATTTGGCAAAGTCGCAGGATACACAATTAATACACAGAAATCAACTGCATTTCTATATACCAACAATGAAAGATCAGAAAGAGAAATTAGAGAAGCAATCCCATTTACCATCTCATCAAAAAGAATCAAATACTTAGGAATAAGCCTGCCTAAAGAGACAAAAGACCTGTACTCTGAAAATTATAAGGCGCTGATGAAAGAAATCAAGGATGACTTAAACATCTGGAAAGACATACCATGCTCTTGGATTGGAAGAGTCAATATTATCAAAATGACTATACTACCCAAGGCAATCTACACATTCAATGCAATCCCTATCAAATTACCAAGGACCTTTTTCACAGAACTAGAACAAAACAGTTTAAAGTTTGTCTGGAAACACAAAAAACCCAGAATAGCCAAAGACATCCTGAAAAAGAAAAATGCATCTGGAGGAATCAGGCTCCCGGACTTCAGACTCTACTACAAAGCTACAGTCATCAAAACCGTATGGTACTGGCACAAAGACAGAAATATAGATCAGTGGAACAGGAAAGAAAGCACAGAATTAAATCCATGCATCTATAGTCAACTCATCTATGACAAAGGAGGCAAGAATATACATTGGACAAAAGACAGCCTCCTCAATAAGTGGTGCTGGGAAAACTGGACAGCTACATGTAAAAAAATGAAACTAGAACACTTCCTAACACCATGCACAAAAATAAACTCAAAATGGATTAAAGATCTAGATATATGACCAGATACTATAAAACTCTTAGAGGAAAACATAGGCCAAACACTCTCTGACATAAATGATAGCAACATCTTCTCAGATCCATGTGTCAGAGTAAGGACAATAAAAAGGGAAATAAACAAATGGGACTTAATTAAACTTCAAAGTTTCTGCACAGCAAAGGAAGCCCTAAACAAAACAAAAAGACAACCCACAGAATGGGAGATAATATTTGCAAATGAGTCAACTGACAAGGGATTAATCTCCAACATTTACAAACACCTCCTACAGCTCAACACCAAAGAAACAAACAACCCCATCCAAAAATGGGCAGAGGAGCTAGGCAGACAATTCTCCAAAGAAGACATGCAGATGGCAAAGAAACACATGAAAAGATGTTCAACATTGCTCCTCATTAGAGAAATGCAAATCAAAACCACTATGAGGTACCACCTTACACCAGCCAGAATGGCCATCATCAAAAAGTCTACAAACAATAAGTGCTGGAGAGGATGTGGAGAAAAAGGATCCCTATTACACTGTTGGTGGGAATGCAAATTGGTGCAACCACTGTGGAAAACAGTACGGAGATTCCTCAGAAAACTCAAAACAGAATTACCATTTGATCCGGCAATCCCACTCCTGGGCATCTATCCAGAGGAAACCATGACTCGAAAAGACACATGTACTCTAGTGTTCATTGCAGCACTCTATGCAATAGCCAGGTCATGGAAACAACCTAAATGCCCATCGACAGAGGAGTGGATAGGGAAGATATGCTACATACACACAATGGAACATTACTCAGCCATTAAAAGGAACGAGTTACCAACATTTATAGCAACATGGATGGACTTAGAAATTATCATGCGAAGTGAAACCAGTCAGACAATTAGGCAGCAACACCCAATGCTACCGCTTTCAGGTGGAGACTAAAAAGACACAATGAACCTCTTGCAGAACAGACAATGACTCACAGACTTTGGAAAACTTTGGTTTTTCAAATAAGACAATCTAGGGGGTGGGGGGATACACTGTGGGTTTGGGACACAAAATCTGTCAAGTTGACTTGTGATGTTTTATGTATACCTATAACTGAAATAAAATCCATTAAGTTAAAAAAAAAAAAAGAGAGACCTTCCAAGGTCTCAGGTCATGACCAAGGTCAGGCAACAAAAGCTGGGAGTACACGCAAGTATCCTAAGTTAGTGTTTTCACCACCAGGCTAGCTCTTTCACGATGAGCTGCCTCATCTACAGGCAGGATGAGCCTATTGGAAAAAAGCAGATCATCGTATTTTACTTAAATAATGTTGTAAAAGTTTTCTTATTTATCAAAGTTCTAATTTTTATTTGACTAGGAAACTAACATTTCTTAAGCATCTACTACGTGCCAAGTGCTTTCAAAATGTTAATTTAAACCTCACGAAATGAACAATAATAGATGCCATTTTTCAAATCCTGTAAGAAGAATTTTGATGCATCTAATTGAATCCATCCAACAGTACTGCCTGGTAAGAAACTGAAGCTCAGAAGGAAGTGGTTTGCCTGTGGTTATATAGCCTATAAGTGGCAGAATCCCAGTTTCTTTTCAGACCCTAAATTTGAACGCCATCCTGTGAGTTCTTATTTTCCTTGTTATAATTTCCATAAAATCACAGCGCCAGGGAGCCCTGGAGCCCTGGGAAGGCCTCTGGCCTGTATCACTGTCCACTCCCATGTCCTGCCTTTCTGAGGCCTAGAACACAAATGAAGAACTAGCAATTACCCTTCCTCCCCTTGCAGGGGACAAACTCTGGTTGCAACTCAGGGCTCTTCCGGGACAGCATACAGGGCCACAGGCACAGGTGGAGGGGAGAAAGAGAAAAAGAAAAAGCCACCCCAGTCAACCAGCTACCACCATGCTGCACCCAGCCACTCACAGAGGGCACGATCTTCCTCTTTTTCAAGTATCTACTGAGCAACAACTATGCGCCACGCACTATGCTGGGTTATTACAGTGAAGCGCAAAATGGACCGCTTTCTGGCTCTCAAGAAACTTACCATCTGGGGGGTGAAGGGGGAAATGGCAAGCAGAGAGGAGAAAAAAAAAGCAAGCCAAGAACACAAGGTAATTCTAGATGTTCTAGGTACCATAGAGAACACTAACGTGGTAACAGTATAGAAAGGGACTGGACATGGAAAAACTATGATTAATAAAGGTGTTCTCTGGGAGTTCCCACTGTGGCACAGCAGGTTAAGGACCTGGTGTTGTCTCTGTGGCTGCATGAGTTTGATCCCTGGTCTGGCAGAGATTCCATCCCTGGCCCAGGAACTTCCATAAGCAACAGGTGCCCCTGTAAAAATAAAATAAAGGTGTTCTCTGATCCTTCTCTATCAGTGATATAAATGTTTTTGTTTTTTAATTTTTTTTCAGGGCCGCACTCATGGCATATGGAGGTTCCTAGGCTAGGAGTCTAATTGGAACTACAGCTGCCGGCCTTCGCCACAGCCACAGCAACACAGGAACCAAGCCACGTCTGTGACCTACACCACAGCTCACGGCAACACCAGATCCTTAACCCACTGAGCAAGGCCAGTGATTGAACCTACAACCTCATGGTTCCTAGTCAGATTCATTTCCACTGCGTCACAATGGGAACGTCAAAATAAATTTGAATTTATTCACAGACAGCTCACTTTTCTAACAGTCTATTCAGTACTCTAGGGCAGCACTCTGAGAGAAATATTATTTGAGCCAAATACATAATTGTTACTTTCCTTGTTTAGTTATATTTGTTTGGGTTTCGGGGATTTGTTTTGCTTTGGTTTTTTGCTTTTTATAGCTGCACCTGTGGCATATGTAAGTTCCCAGGCTAGGGATCAAATCAGAGCTACAGCTGCCATCCACAGCCACACCCACACCAGATCCAAGGTGCATCTGTGACCTACACCACAGCTCATGGCATCGCCAGATTCTTAAACCACTGAGCAAGGCCAGGGATTGAACCCTCATCTTCATGGATACTAGTTGTGTTCATCACCACTGAACCACAACAGGAATGACTCCTTGTAGTTATATCTGAATAAGTAAAACAGAACAAGTGAGATTATGTTTAATAATATGTTTTATTTAACCCAATGTATCTTAAGATATCATTTCACTATGTAATTGATGAAATAAATCATCAATTCATTAGATACTATGTTTTCTAACTGAAATTTGTGTGTATTTTATACTAAAAGCACATCTCAATTCTAGCTAGCCATACTTCAAGTGCTTGAAAGCCACATGTGGCTAGTGGGTATCCCATGGAACAGAACAGCTCCAGAGTCTTGATTATAATACCTATGGAAATATTTTGTGATGTGCAGATTTTTAACTTCCCTATGGTAGTCTCGGGGACCTCACTGCCTTCTTCATTCTTCTGTGCCTAACATAATGCCTCTTGCTGGATGTGAATGAGGAAGTCTAAATTCTTATTTCTATTGCCAACATCTTACGATCAAGCAGACTTAAAAAGCATGAGACAGTAGATGTCGAAGTAGAGAAAAAGAAAGAAATGTGATCCTCAATGGCACGGTTCAGCTGCTGGATCAACCCTTACCTGACGACCACATGAGCACTAGACATTTTGGTTACATGAGACAACCAGCTGTCTTTATTGTTTAAGCCAGTTTGAGTTGGTGTTTCTGTTACTTGTAACTAAAAGCAATTAGTGTTCGGAAAAAAGTAAAATCTCAGTAAATAGTCCTGTGTTCACAGATAAATTGATATAATCAAAATGTTGTATATTTCCATCTATTTGAAGTGAGCATATTTCTCCCAAATTAAACAGCATACATGGGAGAAAAATCTTTGCAAATGATGCAACAGACAAGTGCCTAATCCCCAAAATATATAAACAACTCATACAACTCAACAACAACAAAACCCCAACAACCCAATTGAAAAATGGGCAGAAGATCTGAATAGACAATTCTCCAAAGAAGACATAGGGATGGCCAACAGGCACATGAAAAAATGCTCGACATTATTATTAGAGAAATGCAAATCAAAACTACAATGAGGTACCACCTTCACCAGTCAGAATGGCCATCATTAAGAAGTCAACAAATAACAAATGCTGGAGAGGGTGTGGAGAAAAGGAAACCCTCTTACACCCTTGTTGGTGAGAATGTAAATTGGTACAACCATTATGGGAAACACTATGGAGGTACCTCAGAAAACTAAATATAGAAATATCATATGATCCAGCAATCCTACTCCTGGGCATATATCCAGACAAAACTTTCCTTAAAAAAGATACATGCACCCCTATGTTCATCACAGTGATATTCACAATAGCTAAGACATGGAAACAACCTAAATGTCCATCAACAGATGAATGGATTAAGAAGATGTAGTACATATATACAATGGAACACTATTCAGCCATAAAAAAGATAAACTGATGCCATTTGCAGCAACGTGGATGGAACTAGAGATTCTCATACAAAGTGAAGTAATCCAAAAAGAAAAAGACAAATACCATATGATATCACTTATTTGTGGAATCTAAAATATGGCACAGATGATCCTATCTACAAAACAGAAACAGATCACGGCCAAGGAAAGCAGACTTGTGGTTCCCAGGGGGGAGGGGGAAGGAGTGGGATGGATGGGCAGTTGAGGGTTTTGGGATGCAAACTGCTATATTTGGAATGGATGGGCAACAGGGCCCTACTGTACAGCACAGGGAACTGTGTGTGATTCACTTTGCTGTACAGCAGAAATTGAAGAAATACTGTAGATCAACTATACTTTAATAAAAAAATAAACAGTATACAACACAGAATGAATGTAATGAACAGGTCTAGTTCTTATCAAGTATACCCAACTTATTTGTAATACTAACCGCTACAGAAGAAAAGCTACATTAAAGCCATGGGGCAAAGATTAGATCTTAAAATAAAAAGCCTGGAAAAGACAGGACTCAAAAAATAAGATAAGGACAGAACTGGACCCCACCCCCGTCCAAAAAAAAAAAAAAAGTAAGATAAGGACATACATGCACTGAGGGTAGAAATGGATACACAAGAAGAAAATCTAAAATCTGATTCAGATATCCCAGAACACCAGCTTCTACACATGGTGGCCATTCCCATGGCCTCTATACTTCTGTAAGCCATTTAGAAAGAAGTCGGAGTTTCTGTCGTGGCTCAGTGGTTAACGAATCCGACTAGGAACCATGAGGTTGCGGGTTCGATCCCTGGCCTTGCTTAGTGGGTTAAGGATCTGGCGTTGCCGTGAGCTGTGGTGTAGGTCGCAGACGCGGCTCGGATCCCGAGTTGCTGTGGCTGTGGCGAAGGCCGGAGTTGCTGTGGCTGTGGCGAAGGCCGGCAGCTACAGCTCCTGTTAGACCCCTAGCCTGGGAAACTCCATGTGCCGTGGGTGCAGCCGTTGATAAGGCAAAAAGACAAAAAAAGAAAGAGAAAAAGGAAAAGAAAGAAGTCATATCCTAGAGCTAAACGCCTATTTTTGACGGAGCCTTCAGGAATAAACTCATTTCTGGTTTTGAAGTGAATGTCTCCTAACAGGAAATTGCTAAACTTTAAAAATCTGATAACCTCTTTCCCCTTTCTCACACTCCACGTGCACTCCCACCCCACCGCGCTCACATGGGGTCCTGGGATCTGGAAAGATGAGGATCCCAACGACAACAGACAAACTTTTCAGGTAACATCATTCCATTTCACATTCTAAAAGCCTTCAAGCCAGGCTCCAGTCTTGGCATGGCACCCCTCTGTGTGTGCAGGACTGATGATGACATGTGCAGAACTTGACAATTTGTTGCTTCCTGTGTGGCCACAGGAACAAGAGCCAGCATGGTCAGAAAAAGAGGAATCCACTCTGAGTGGGCGCGCTCAGTCTCTACAGCAGAGTCACTGGGACTTACAAAGGCTAAGTGTTCCCCAGGAACAAAAAGTGTGCTGCACTGGCTGGCTGCTTCTTAGTGCTTGCCCGCCACGTCCCCATTGTGTTTTCTTGGGTTTTTTCTAGCCTGACCTCATTTGTTTCAAAGAGCTTGATGACATCAAGGCTCAATTTGGCACATCCTTATACTGTGTTCACTGTCTGAGGAAAACAATACAGTTCACTATGTCTTCAAAAATCTCAACTTTCTAATTGGGAAATGACTACAGGAGCTGAACCGAAGTTTTCAGCTTTTTATGATCGGCAAAAGATGATCTGGCTAGGATCACAGATAGGAAAAACAAGTTTATGGGGGGGTTGATTATATCATTACGAGAATCATTTGAATTTCAACCAGCAGGAATTTACAAATAAATAACCAATCTATGAATCACAATCATCTTTCTCTGCTCATTAATGCACAGACCTTACTTCATGTTATTGTTCCACTGGTGCTGTCTGCGCTTGAACATAATAATATACTGCATTTCTTTATAAAATATTGGCAAAGAACTGCTATTCCATAACAGGGATGAGCTGGCCCTCCCCTGAGTCATCTCTCTTCTGTTCGACACAAGTGTTCTATCTCACTCATTGCCTCATGTTTCCTAAGTGCTCATTTGCAAAATTTTCATCTGTCCATTCATAAACAATGCATGCTGTGTCATCTTCATGGTCACATGAAGACAAATTTGGGAGGTTTGGGAGGAAGGAAATTTTAAGACATTCAAATGCATGACTACATTCAGCCTTTTAAAAAAAAAAAATCCTAATTCTTGGAGAGGACAAGAAATAATTCCATTTCCCAAGTAGAAATCTGAGTCTTACATGCCATTTAAAGAAAAAAAAAAATCATGAAGCCAGGTTGCTGACTTCAATCGAGGGCAATTTGTCATCAGCCAGGTCTGTCAAATCCATTTTATTTCACAAATTGGACAGCCCTATCTGTGTGTTCTCTATCAGCCCTAAGAAAATGATATTCTTTTTATTGGTCATATTGGGTTTTATTTTTAGATGTTCTCTCTTTTTCTCAAGGGTAAGGAAAAATATCTAGACAGTATTCAATATTTTTGAAAGCACATGATATTTACAGAGGATAAGACCAGAATAAAACTTGGAGCATTTGATAGACGCTACTTCATGAGCCTTAGAAAAATCTTTGAGACAAAATGGAGGAGCAAAGGACAAATATTCATCAAGAGCCTGCTATCTGCTGGGAACTGGACTGCGTTATTTATACAGGTCTTCTCCTTCAGTCCCCACAAATGCTATGAAATGGGTATTCTTGTCTCCATTTGAAAGATAAGAAAACTGTGCTAGGAGAGCTAAGTAACTGACTAAAAGCAACACAAGGGAGAAATAAAAAGGAACCAGGATTCAAATCCAGCTCTTTGGCATCAAAACTCAGATTCTGAATAGACTAAAGTGAGGAAAAACTCTGTAAACAACCTAAGTCACAACACATGAATTGACTAAACATATTGTAGCATATCCATGTGAAGTAGTCTTGCAAATGATGGTACAGATCTCTTTTTACTGACCTGAAAAGATGACGTATCAAATAAAAAGAACAGACCATAAAAATAAATATATGATCCCTTTCAATATATGTATATAGTTACATATGTATATTTGCATTTAAAAAGTTATCACTGGCTAGTGGGCTCTGAAGTATGTTTCTTCTTCTGAGATATTTATAGTTGGTCTACAAGTTTGTATTACCTGGATGGTTAGATGGTTAAGTACATGGACTGAGAGATGCACAGAAACACAGATATAGAATTAAGAGAGAAAGAATTTAAATATCTAGTGTTTAATTCCTACATTGGCTTTTCCTCCCTTTCATCTTTCACTCTTTCCAGTCCCCCATCTCTAGTTCCTGGGATCACTTCCCAAAATACACACGCTGCATATAAAATAAGTAAAGGTCTAATGTTTTTAAGAAAATAAGATTGCCAGTGCATGTGATACTTGAAAAGTTCTGTTTATCCACTTTAAGAATATCTACCTGCAACATGCTTGCAAAAGTCAGAAAAACAGGTTATGTATAATCTGTGTATCAATATCATCTATACATTTATTATATATTATGTTACTTCAAGTGTATAAAGGTACCGATGTAGACAGAATGAGTATCTATACATTTACAGACAGAATGAAAGAATAATATGATAAAGCAAATACAGCAGAACAGTAGCAATCAGGGAGTCTGGGTAAAAGATACATGGATAGGAGTTCCTTGTGGTATTCTTTCAACTTTTCTGTAAGTCTAAATAACCTCAAAATTTTAAGGCTTAAGTAAGTAATACATTTTTATATTTCAAACAGATACACCTGGTACAAGATGATACTAATTTAAAAAGAGGCCCTACTCCACCATTTGCTCTCCTTCCCGGCACTTGAAACAAGAGCCCCATGATTGATTTTTGAATTCATCCTTTACAGTGCTTGTCACAGAATAACTTCAGATTTATTTGCTTATGTCTTTCCCCGAGCACAGAAATATATGGGACGCCTCCCATTTTGTTGCACAAGGCTGGCACAATCTTGCTAGCAGAATCTGACAAGCCTAGCACACAAAAATCCATGGACCTCTATGAATCTTAAATAGAGACACAAATGTAAGAAACAAAAATACTAGATATGCAATTCTAGCCATGTCTTAAAAGAAAATAATAAATCATTCATAAGGAGGTTTTATTTCATGATTAAAAGGTTAAATCAGCCTAGAAAATTGAGACAATTTAAAATAGATACTCCACATGAGACTCAATAAAGAGTGAAGAGACATTTTTCTTGAGCAATACCTTGTTGCAAACTAGGAAAACAGTTTTCTAATAAAAAATATTAGAAGCAAAGAAAAAATTTATCAGGGAGGAAACATCAGAGACATTACCACCCAAGCTAAGAATAAGAAAAAGGTATCATTATCTATCACTGCTACTATGCAACCCTGTTCCGAGGCTCTAGTCAATACATGAAAAGGAAAGGGAGAAACAAAAATTATGATGATTTCTTAATGTTATGACTACCTATCTAAAAACCCCAAAGAAGTCACCAAAAGTTATCAATTAATACAACAGTTCTAATCACATCCGATATAGACATATCAAAGCTGTTTTACAACAGGCATCAAGAGTTCGCAAACTTTATCCATGCAGGTCAGAGAGTAAACATTTTAGGTTTTGCGGGCCATATGGTCTCGGTAGCAACGACTCTTCTGCTGTGATGCGAAAACAGCCATTGATAATTCATAAAGGAATGGATGTGGTTGTCTTTCAATAAAACTTTATTTACAAAAACAGGAAGTGGGCTGGATGTGACTCACAATCCACAGTTTGCCAACTCCTACTTTATACCACAAAATACAAGTTGATAAAGTTACCATTTAAAACAGCAAGAAAACAATGACCTAGAAATAAGTTTCTAAAGGGTGATTCTACTATACGCAATAAAAATGAAACAGTGAATACTCTTTCAACACAACAATTTCATTTCTTGAAATTTATCCTAAGGATACATTGAGATAAGGCCATAAAGATGTGTAAACTTGGATATTTATTATAGCGTTATTTATAATAAGGAAAGATATCTACTGACATAATCCATGTCTGTGAAGAATACATCATTTGTTAAAATACGTGACAGAGGAGCCTGCATAATATCAGCTAATCTTTTAAATATATGGGTGTGCATATGAGATTATGTGTATGTATCCACGCATGGAAAAAAACCTGGAAAGATATATATTCAATTGCTGTATTAGCACTTTTTTCTAGAGGTGGATTTATGCACAACTTTCTTCTTACTTTTTGCATGTTATTTGTGCTCATTTTAAGTTTTACAACTGAGCTTGGAAATAAAAGTCCTCATTTTAAAAGTAGCAAGCAAAAACTAAAAAAAGAAACAACCCGCCCAAAAAAAGCTGTGCGGCCCTCAACAATTTATTCTTCTTTCTATGAATTGTAAGCCATGTACAGTATCCTCCTCAAAACCCACCAATATTGATTTAGGCTTTTGCTTTTGTGTTTTGCTTTGTTTTGTTTTGTTTTTGGCCACGCCCATGGCATGTGGAAATTCCCGGGCCCAGGATCCAAGCTGTGCCACAGCAGCAACAATGCCAGACCTTTAACCCACTGTGCCACCAGGGAACTCGTGATTTTAGTTTTTACATTAAGACATTCCCAGAAAGTTCTTTAAATTATTTTAACTGCTCCATGCCCTGAAGATAGAAATCTTTGGGCTATAACTAATATAAAAAGGATCAGCTATCTGGAAATCTTGACTTTTTCTTATCCTTCCGTGATAATGATACTTGTGTGACTGTGTGTGTGTCTGTGTGTGTGTACAAGCACACCTCTCTCTGTCTAGGAAGAAAAGAAGCCAGAGAAGGGAAAGAGGAAGTAGACAAGAATGGTAGGTAAAAGACTGACATGAGTGACTACCCTACAGAGAAGTAAGTCTCAGTAAATTCACGAGGTCATATTTATAGTTCCTTAGTACAGGAATCTCACCTGTTGGGTTATGGAAAAACTGTGACATACTTGCAAATTCTCATTGATAACTTATAAAGACTAAGTTTAAGCCTTCTAGTAGAAAATATAAATCCATATAATTTATACCTAGTTGTGAAATTTAAGCACATTTTTCCTTATGATTGACAATAGGTATCTAATTATTTTACCAATGGTTTCAGATGTTATAATGTACGTATAAATTGATATATAGTTAATTTTCATTAAAATTAATGAATTGAAAATTTTTAAAGTCTCGGGGAAAAGGATATGAAAAGAAAGAAAAATGATGATTCTCAGAAATTCTCTGTAGGTATATTACTCAATCCAAGTTATATGGCATAACTCACAGTTATCAGAAAGAGGAAAAAAAAATGCTATTTTTGCCTTCTCAAAAGCAATTACTTTACCTGGCCTTGAAATCTCCCTACTTCCATCCTGAAACACTTTTCTCCAACAGCTCAGCATAAAAATTGGATCAATTGGGAACAGAAGATCCCCTAGCAAAGACATTTCCAACTTCTGAACAGCGAGTGTGCATGCACGCAGATGTGAGTGCGTGTGTGTGAGCTGGTCGTTGCTAGAGAGGCCATGGGAGAAAGGACAGTCTACCCAGAGCCAACTGAGAAGTTAACAGGAACAATATGACAAACACAGGGTCATCCAGAGTTCTCAAAAGTGATGTCAGAAGACAATGAAGTGTTAAACACATTTTATAAACCATGGAAATCCAGGATAAAATCAACATGACAGACAAATAAGTATACTGATACAACATCATTTTTCATTAACTATTCCTTTGCTCCAACACCATCAAATGCTCTTTATCCTTCAGCAGCAGAACATACTATTATCAAACGCAAACATAATGAGCTTTGCTAGGTTGCACTGAAATCTGGAAGACTGAAATTCAGAATTTTCCTTTCAACCTTCCATTTTAAAAAATCTTGGAAATGAATTTAACATAGTTAAAAAATGAGTAGCCATGCTTCAAATCCAAAACTATATTTTCTGGTCAAATACTGCTCTCTATAAAAGTACACCACCAAACCCCAGAAGAAACTTACCCTTCAACTTGAGGTCAACATTACGTCTCAGCCAAGGATAAATTCCATAGCTTGGCATATCTTCAGGAATTGGATTACTGTTTATCCAGCCATCACAAGCGAACCGGAAGAAATTATCACACGGGTCCACAGATAGATTTACTTTACTCAAGATGGAAGCAGCTATTTAAAAAGAAAATGACAGGATTAATGGCAAGCACTGAACGTTGTGTACTGGTCTCTTCCAAATTAAACAACAATTTCATATCAAGCAGTTTCCAAGCCTTGGCTTTTACATTTCCCCTCAAATAACTCCCTGAATCAACTTCACTATATTAAACTATCACATTCAGGCTGAGTAGATAAAAGTTTGGTGGTATTATTGTTATTGGTTTTTTTGTGGCACCGGCCCTAGAATCGGTGGGACCTGGGACAGGAATACAAATGGATGGCATGGTAAATTGTATTTCCTTCCATCTCTTCCTTCTGCAAGGTGACTTTGCCACTCTTCCCACCAGGATCTCTTTCCCATGGCCTTGAATCTGGGCTGGCCTTATGACTTGCTTTGAACAACAGAGTAAACTTCATGAGTTTCAAAGCAAGGCCTTAAGAGGCCTTCCACCTTCCATGTTAACCCCCTTTGAATGGAGCTCTGAGTCTGCCCTTTGAAGAAGCCTCCTGGAGGAGGTGAAACCACATGAGGAAGAACCAAGCCACTATCAAATGCCAGACATGTGACTGAGACTATCATGGGCCTTCCAGGCCAGGTGACCCTGCAGCTGAAGGAAGCTCTCTGAATGAGCCTCGGCAATCTCAGCAGAGGAAGCGCCACCAAACCCAAGGCATCATAAGAAATATCACTCTTGTTTCAAACCTTTAAGGTTTGGGGTGGTGTGTTCCACAGCAAAGGTTAACTGAAACAGAGGCCCACGTGTCATGTCTAAATACTGAAAAGATCTATTTACAATATTCCTTCATAAAGACCAGGAGGGCCAGGTATGCATTCTTGAGCCCCCTGACATTCAGTGCAGCTCTCAGAGGAATCAACCCTTGGAAGAGACCCACGCAGGCCCTGAAAGGAAGCCTGGGGCCATCGAGCAGGGAATTCTGGATAGTGGAAAGAAAGGGCTGCTTCTCTGACCCCACAGACTCCTTGACAAGCAGCGAAGCATGGCCAGAGTGGGGCAAAGTGGAACATTCTAAATGAGGGGCCCAGGGCAGGGGCACCTCTTGCCCAGGTCTAGGGGCAGAAGTGGATATCTGTGTAGGTTAATAGAAAGACACAATAGACTGATCTGCCATTTTTTCCTCATTCTGAAGCCCACACTTGATTACATACGGAAGATAGTCAATCAGTGAGAAGTTTGTGCATATTTAAATATGTATCCATGAGCTTTAAAAAAAAAAAAAAGTCTTTCATATACAAAATGAGAAAGGTCCCCAAATCCCTAATATCGAACTCCAACTCTCTTCCAACTGCTGGCTACCACTCTAGCATAAAGCTATGCACCAAATGATTTTTTTCAAAAGGCAGCCAATATTTTAATGACATTGGAAAGATGACATCCTGGGTGATTTTCATACTTTAATTAATGCCAGAATACATTTCTGTTTGAAATAATGAATACCCAATGAGTTTTCAGATACATATGAATGACTTGCCAAAAAAGTATAATCTGCATAAATTTAGATAGGCATATTACAGTTTGGCTGTAAGTGTGGTTCCTCTAGGTTTAAAAGTAAAGCTACATAATTCTCTAGTCTAGACTTTCTATGAAAATTTCAAACAGCTTTTACAAATATCCTAATCGTAACAGAACTTCAAAATTCCCAATATTCTCAACCCTTTCCCATGCAAAAATGGAAAAAAAAGCAAAAAACTGGTCTAGAATCTAAGTTTTATAAATTTTAAATTGCCTTAATATTTTCATCTTTCCAAATTAGGTTGTCTCCAATTGTAATTTTACTTTCTGCAACTATTTTATTAATATTTAATATGCAAATATGCCAGGACAAGTAAAATCATTTTAGTTTCTATTTGTAGTTATTCCTGCTCTGCAGCCACAGAATGAATCTGCTATGTGACATCTCAGGGACATGGATCATACGAGTTTCAGTCCCACAAAGTATTGAGAGTCACACAGAGGAACACTCACACACATTTTTATTCACACAAGCACATTGTTTTCTGGCCACCTTCCCAAACGTCCCCCTGCCCCCAACCCTCAAATGAATCCTCTCCATCTTCTCAGTATTCTAGCAGGTACCTAAACTGCAAGATCAGCTCTGACCTCAGCCCTGATATAAAGTAAGGGAATACATCACTCACCCTGAATTTGGAAGTGAGCCAATTAAGTGGAAAAAACTCTAGCTTTAGCCTCTCCATTCATCATCCACAACTCACAGCTGGGCACAGGGCTGTACTTTCTGCAGGGAAACTGTGACTTCAAATTGCAAGGGACCACAGTTGTCAAGACACCAAAAACTCCTTTCCCCCTACTCAGCTCCGTGAAGAAAACCCAGAGTTTTGTTTTAATAAAAGAAATATGATGATGAAGGAAATCTATGAAAGGCCAGGCTATGTATTCCCTCAGGTCTTTGCATAGAAGGTCAATTGTCATGCAGTCTCCAGCTGGTGTTTATGTCCTGGAGGTGGAGACACCGCCCCATGTACCAGTCTGACTTTTTAAGTATAATCAGGCCTCAAGGTAGAGGGTGGTGGTAACAATTAAATCACCAGTATTGAGTGTTTCCTCTGTGCCAGGAACTGTGCTAAATAAGCCCCTTTCAGGCAGTATAGCCTCATCTCAGACTGGGAGCCAGACTACCTGGGTTTGAATACCAACACCACCATGAAAAAACCACGTAACCTTAGGCAAGTTCTTTGCCTCTATCTTCGTTTCTCCATCTGTAAAATGGGGATGATAATAATAGCACCACGTAGGATTTTCATGAGAATTAAATGAGTAAATATGAGTGACGTGCTTAGAACAGTGTCAGGCACATTGCCAGATAAATATGTTTGCCAGATAAAATACAGAATGTCCAGAGAAATTTACATTTCAGATAAATGACTATAGCATAACTACTACCAAATATTGCATGGGACATACTTGTACCAAAAAAAAAAAAAAAAACCTGCCATTGCATATCTGCAATTCAAATGTAACAGAACATCCTGAATGAAATCATGTAGCTAAATCTGGCAACCATACATATAAATTTGCTATTACAATTCCACAAATGCTTATCAGAAACTCTTGAGGCCAGATGTTTCGGAGCTCACAGATTCTAGAAAAGTAATACAATGCATATACTATAGATTCTATAATACCTCCAGCAGTGTCTGGACGGGCACTCCTGAAGCAAGCACAGTAATAATTCCATAGGGATAAATGCCTATTCTCTCAAGTGAGATGAACCAAGTCTAAAAGAGCCTCACATGAGTTAAGATCCAGTTTTGCCATCACAGGCAATGAAGTTGGGGCCAGTCTCGCCAAGTGAGCGTTTCCATGCTCTCTGCCTTAGGGGTGAAGGAGCAAGCATTATGGACACAGATTACCAGCACTACCACCATCACTTGAATTTTCTATTCTCACAACCAGTATGATAAGTAAACACTTATTCCCATTTTACAGAGGATGAAGCTGAGCCTTAGGATGATTCATTTATTTAGCCCAGGATCATGTGGCCTCTAAGTGGCCAAGTCATGCTTCAAACTCGTCAGCCTGCCTTCATCCACCATCGTTAGCATGCCCTTTCCTTGTTTCCTCATTTCTTTGTATTCTTTCTCCACCTCTCATTCACAGAGGGATTAGCATAGACAGAAACAGACAAGAGGAGGAAAGGAAAGCTAAGGAGAGGAGGCATCTCCTAAACGGTCCAGAGCATCCTTCTCCCGGAAAAGCTGATCTCTGAACTTAGATCCTGCTTCTCCATTCTCCGCCACTAAATAAAGCTTGTGCAATATCGACCTCAAAAAAAAAGAAAAAAGAAAAAACATCCCTCTCCTGAACTTCAACCTGCATGCACCCATGTCATTCCCACATAGGCACAGCAGAGGCTCACATTACACTAAAGAGGACTGCAGCCCTGGTGAGCCTTTTGCTACAGAACAACAAAAATATCTTTTTCAGTATTAGAAAGCCATTTGCCAAGGTGAAAATTAACAGGCCAACAAGGCAAAACACACTAGCTGGCAGAAGGCAACATTATCGGTGTCATTCTTTTTTTCACTTTATTTTATTTTTCTTCTTTTTCAGGCCACCCCCCTGGGGGAACGGGGCTATGAAAGTCCCCAGTCTAGGGGATCAAATTCAAGCCGCAGCTTCGCCCTGCACCACAGGTGCAGCAACGCCTGATCCTTAACCTACTGCACCAGGCCAGGGATCAAACCTGCCCCTCCAAAGAGACGAGCCGGATCATTAACCCACTGAGCCACAGAAGGAAATTCCTGTGTCATTCTTTAAGCTAAAAGCTTGTATTCATAATAAAGAGACAAAACCCATGAAACCAGTGACTCTTCATACAAA
Source organism: Catagonus wagneri (assembly GCA_004024745.2). NCBI lineage: Eukaryota > Metazoa > Chordata > Mammalia > Artiodactyla > Tayassuidae > Catagonus > Catagonus wagneri. Next base: position 2,151,735 of record PVHT020000194.1, read on the forward strand.
AAGTTGACTCAAAAATTTCAATTTCACACATCTGTGAGAACCTTTTCACAGCAAAAGCACAACGTGACAATACGACATCAAGTCTAAAACCTGTCCTCTGATAGTGCCACCCCTACTCCAGGTCACCCTCGCCCCACTGGGGAAAACCTAGGTCAGCTGCTCAAGCTGGCCACAGGAAAGGGCCTGGGGATTCCCACATCCTTCTCACCCTTTCAGGGACAAGATCAAAAAGCTGCACTGGCTGTCTAGACTCTGGCAGGTCTAATGCTAGGAGAAAAGAGCAAGACAGGACCAGGGTACAAGAGAGTTACCTGGCATGGCCTCTGGCACCACGGCACAGATGGAGAGGAGCCAGACATGAACTTGAAGCCCAGCCCTGCTGCCAACTCGGGATGTGACCCTGGGCAAGTTATTCAGCTTCTAGAAGTCTACATTTCCTCTGCGGGAATCCTCAACTTGTAACTGGGTCTAGTGATAGCACTGACTTCACAGGGTTCTTAGGAAAATTTTATGAGCTATAGCATTTAAGTCACTGAACACATTGCCTCCTTAAAAAATATACTGATCACTTCTGAATGGGACAAAAAAAAAAAAAACGGAACTCTAATAACACAATTATCTACCCCAGGACCTTTGTATAAGGCCTCAGAGTTTAAAAGCTCTTTCACCTAAGGCTACTCTATCTCAATAAACACCATCACCCAACTACCGCCAAAAATCTAAGCATCACAACATCACCTTGATTCTCTGCATTTTCTCACAACCCACATGCCATCTTTTGGCAAGCCCTCTATCTCCTAAACCCTCCAGTCTCCCTTCCCAACTCTGGAATTCAAAACAGTAACACCTCTTATCCGGCTGACCAAAATAACCACCTGCCTGAGCAACCCTCTTCCATTCTTGCTCCCTAGTCTCCTCCACCAGAAAGACTCTCCAGAGTCTAGCTCTTCACAGAGAGGTCATTTTAAGTGCTAATAAGATAGTATCTCTCTCTCTCTCTCTCTCTGAAAAACCCTCCAGAGGCTTCTAAGCACACTGAGGAAAACCTCAAACTCGCTGGCACCTGGGCTCTGTACTGACTCTCACCACCTGCGCTCTGCCCAGACCCAGAGGCTCTTCCCGTTTCTCAAGTCTTCCAAGATCTTTCCTCTGCGGGACCTTTGCCCCAGCTGTTCCCCTCACCTGGAAAGCCCTTTCCCTCATCTTCCCCTGCACTCCCTTCTCACTATTCAAGGGCCACTTCAATGTCATGTCCTCAGGCTTTTCAATATAGCCATCCTGCCACTTGCCATCACATTATTCTAATTTTCTGCATAACATGTACCACCAGCTGATATTTTTGTGGTGCGTTCATCGTCTTGGGTTTTTTGTTGTTTTTCTTCCCTTACCTCGTCATCCTACCTCACTGGTGTATTCCTAAAACCTAACTCAGTGCATTCAACCTTCCAAGCCCCTTCCTGATTTCCTTATAATGACCCAGAATACGGCTCAGCTGTTTTACTGCAAGGAAAAGGAAAACAAGAAACCTACATTCCACAACTTCACACCAAGACTTGAAAGTATACTTAAAATTTCATCGGAATTGTATTTCATACTTGGTAAACCTCAAACAAACAGAATACTAAAAATACCACCTGTTTTCTCTTCCACTCCCCAAGGTACCATAATTATAACTTGACACAGGATGGAAAACTGACTTACCAGCTTCGATGCATTCTGGCTTCAGGCAGTACTCAGGTTTAGCTTGGAGACTTAAGAAGCCTTGACTCACTGAAAAAACAGACCGAAATAAAGAAATGACTGGCTTGCAGCAGACCACCAACAGGTAACCCACTGTCAGGCACACACGCGAGACATTTGAAATCAGTTCATCCTCCGCAGTGTTGACACCGAATTCAAAAATCCACTGGGCTCAGTATCACAGAACCAGACTCTGGTCATTAGCTAAGCAACCCTGGCGGGCCTCTTGGCTGCTCTTAAACTTTGTTCTCTTGAACATAAGACGAGTGCTTCTTGGAGTGGAGTCCCTGGGGCAGGGGCAGCACAGCAACACCATCTAGGAGCTAATTAGAAATGTAAATCACCGAGCTCTACGCACGCCTGTACACGGACGTATGGAAGGACGCATGCACGCAGACCTTCTGACGCAGAAACTCTGGGGGTGGGGCTTAGCTATCTGTTTTAATGAGCCCTCCAGGTCATTCTAATACACCCTCAAGTTTGAGAACCGCTGGGCTAGAGTCTCTTCTATCTCCGATCATCTGTGGTTTAGGTCTCATCATTTCACTCTTTTTTGTTTACAAGTACATTCCCTTTTAGTGATGGGAAATATGAAAATCACATACTGTATGTCATTTGGAGCAAATCCAGAGTGGAATTTCAAGTTCTGCATCTTATCTAAACCATCCAAACAGATACGGTCCATAAAAGAGGGAAGAGTAAAACTCTGCTGTGCATAACTCAGTCAGCGAGCAAGAGAGCCATTATCTGCCTGCCCTGTACCCCACGCACCCTCCTCCCACCAGGCCCGGCCTCGCTAAGACAGCTGCATCTTGGTGAACCAAGTTTCCACCTACTCCCACCAAGGCAAAACCAAACAAAAACCCTAAAAGATAGAAGTAGCTTTTCACCAATTGCTTAATTTCCCCCATCTGGCTGGTAACATCATCTAATTGGATTTCTGCAGAAATACAGAAGGGTGCCTATGTGTAAACTTCAGGTAGCATTAGCGGATATGAGTTTAGACTTCTTGGTAGGCGAGGAAATTGTGGAGAATTCATTGTTGTTTTATTCCGTGAGCAGAAATATGGGATCATTTGGAGATGTGGCTTTGGAAGATGGATGGTAGAGGGGTGACGGGGGTGGGGGTGGATGACGGGGGATGGGGGGGGCCAAGGCCTTTCGTGTCATCTTCAACAGACATACGGGATCAGAGAGCATGGCGGTACCTATATTTCTGCTAGAGATGGAAGACCTGTACATTACCTGCCAGTGTGGCAACTTGTATTATTTATTAATCCACATTCTAAGAGGAGCCTGCTTTTTCTTTGTTCTTTTCTCTGCTGCCATCCTCCGAACAGCCTTTTTACCTGTGTTACATTCAAGATTCAAGAAAACTGCCTAGGGAATATCTCAGGCCTATTTTTAAGAAAAGTATCCAGCAAAAAAAAAAAAAAAAAAAGCAAAAATATCTATGTGGGGCATAAAAATTAGTTTGGAATATTTCAATATATTTTGGTGTTAGAACTATGGAGTAAATTTCCCCCTCAGTCTACTTCTGTATGTTTCCAAATGTTCTTTAATGAGCATGTATTTTTTAATAATGGAAAACAAACTTTATTGTAAATAATAACGTTTTTATGATTCTGGACAATACCTTCTTGATATTAATTTTATTTTGGAAAAAAGATAATGAAATAGTCCCTTTCAGGATACAAATTTCGTTATAAAATAATTAAGTCATGGGGATATAATGTACAACATGGTGACTATGGTTAATAATATTGTGTATCTGAAAGTTGATAAGGGAGTAGATCTTAAAAGTTCTCATCACAAGATAAAATGTCTGATGATGGATGTTGACTTATCATGGTGACCATTTTGCAATATATATAACCACTGTATCATTATTTGTACACTTGAAACCAAAATACTAATATTCCAGGTAAATTATAACTCATCTTTGAATTTTTTTTTTTCTTTTTAGGGCAGCACCTGCAGTATATGGAAGTTCCCAGGCTAAGGGTCAAATCGGAGCTGCAGCTGCCGACCTACACCACAGCCACAGCAACACCGGATCCAAGCTGTATCTTCAGCCTACACCACAGTTCGTGGCAACACCAGATCCTTAACCCACTGAGCGAGGCCAGGGCTAGAACCCACATCCTCAAAGACACTATGTCAGGTTTTTAGCCCGCTGAACCACAACGGGAATTCCTCATTTTTTAAAGGTTTAAAGGTTCTTCCTTTCATGGAAAAAATTTTTTTTTGTCTTTTTGCCTTATCTAGGGCCACACTCGCAGTATATGGAGGTTCCCTGGCTACGGGTCTAACAGGAGCTGTAGCCGCCGGCCTTCGCCACAGCCACAGCCACAGCCACAGCCACGCGGAATCCGAGCCGCGTCTGCAACCTACACCACAGCTCACGGCAACGAAGGATCCTTAACCCACTTAGCGATGCCAAGGGATTGAACCCGCAACCTCATGGTTCCTAGTCGGATTCGTTAACCACTGAGCCACAACGGGAACTCCTTTACCTTTTTTTTTTTTTTCTCTCATGGAAAATTTTGACTCAAAACCTCTACGGAAGCAGAACCAAAATCTAATATCTTTATCTGGTAATGAGTAAAAGAAAAGTTTAAGCTAAATCAAATGGGACACAAACAAACCCAATCCCTTAAGGAAGAGCATTCTTCCATGGGAGGAGGGGGGTCATCTTAAGATCTTGCAAATAAAGAAGGTTCAACAAGCCCAGATAATGTGAAAGTTGACATGACTGAAATAGAGACAACAAAGAAAATATTTTTAATATAAAAAAGGAAAATGTCAGAAGTTCCCATTGTGGCTCAGTGGTAATGAATCTAACTAGTATCCGTGAGGACATGGATTCGATCCCTGGCCTCGCTCAGTGGGTTAAGGATCCGGTGTTGCTGTGAACTGTGGTGTAGGCCAGCGGCTGTAGCTCTGATTGGACCCCTAGCCTGGGAATTTCCATGTGCTGCAGGTGCCGCCCTCAAAAGCAAAAAAAAAAAAAAGTTACTTTTTGCTGGTCAGGAGCTTCAAAAGAAACTTAAAGATCAGTTGGGTTTCTCAGTTTACATTTCTCTATGATCAGCAGAAATAACCTCAGAATGCAGTGGAGTCATCCACAGGTAAAGAGCACCCGAATGACCATAAAACGGGGGTCAGCAAACAACAGCCCATGGGCCAAGTCCAGTCCATTGACTGTTTCTGAACGAGCTGTGAGTCAGGAATGGTTTTCATGTTTTTTAGTAGTTGGAAAAAATTATAAGATTTTATGACATGTGAAAATGACCTGAAAGTTAAATTTCAATGGCGAGGAATCAAACTGTACCTGAATGTAGTCATGGCTATTTTTGTATATATTGCCTATGGCTGCTTTTGTGCTACAACAGAGACAGCATGGCCCAGGAAGCCAAAAATATTGTACACATGAAATTTATATAATGTTATAAAACACTGTTACCGCAATAAAAAAATAAATTTAAAAGAAAAAATAAAATACAATAAAATAAACTGCTTAGAGGCATACAGGTAAACCTGATGTCTTAAATCCTAGTGCTCTAGGGTCTCTGAAACCACCTCAAGCCAGTGGCGCTCACTCTTACTGTTCAAGGACTAAAGTTTAAAAAAAAGAGAGAGAGAGATTATCAAAGAACCTAAAATATAGAGGGAAGAGGAAAATGCCAGAAATTGCAAACATGTGACTGAACTTGGGGGCAGAAAAACTTCTACCCGGAAGTGCCTGGAAGGGATAGAATTTTGTCATAAAGAGCACTGCCTGGCAGGTCCCAGAAGACTCAGACAAGGACTTTGCTAGGTGCAGGGTGAAGGTGGGCAGCAGAGGCTGTGGAACTAGGCAGTGAAAAGGGATGGCAGGAAGGGAGTAGTCAGAAATAGTGTGGGACATTTGACAAAAATTAATTTTCTTTTTGTCTTTTTTTGGCCCCACCTACAGCATATGGAAGTTCCTGGGCCAGGGATGGAATCCCAACCACACCTATGACCTGGCAATGCCAGGTCCTTAACCCACTGCGATGGGTAGGGGAGTCGAAGCCATGACCACACAACGCTGGATCCTTAACCTGTTGCAGCACAGCAGCAACTCCTGCAAAAATTACTTTTTAATTTGAGGGTGTGCATTTATTTTGAAGTAAATGTCTCAGAATATATACCTCCAAAAGGACTTGGTCACCTGAGGCCAGGCTTCTCAAACTTGAATTTGCAAATAAATCACCTGGGGATCTTGTGAATTCTGAATCAGTAGGCCTGGGGTGAAGCTCAGGCTCCCGTGATGCTGATATTCTGATTCATGGACCACACTTTGAGTAACAGCAGCTCAGAGAGGCCACACCCTTTTTCTCTAACACAGTGAAAGCTCCTCTCAAAGATCTGGAGTGAGAGAGAGCCAAGTTACTGGGCACATTGGAAAGTTTTTTTTTTTTTTCTATTTTATGCAGGCCTCCTTACCCATAATAGCACTGCCTGGCTTGATGAATTTTACTGTGCTCTAAAAACTTTAGAGCGCATCCCGAAGGATCATCTTCTCTCAAAGAATAAAGATGTGCTGCCATCAAGAATATTCCTATTGGAGTTCTCTCATGTCGCAGTGGGTTAAGGATCTGGTGCTGTCACTGCAGTAGCTTGGGTGGCTTCTGTGGCACAAGGCACAGGTTTGATCCCTGGTCCAGGAACGTCCACATGTCAAAGATGTGGGCAAAAAAAAATAGAATATTATGATTAATATGCTACAGCCTCAGAATGTAATCATAACAGTGGAATTTCAAAGAAGTTTTGAGCAGTGGTAACATCATTAAAAAGAGCACATGTTGGAGTTCCCATCATGGTTCAGTGGAAACGAATCCGACTAGGAACCATGAGGTTGTGGGTTCGATCCCTGGCCTCGCTCAGTAGGTTAAGGATCCGGCGTTGCCGTGAGCTGTGGTGTAGGTTGCAGACGCAGCTCGGATCCCACGTTAACTGTGGCTGTGGTGTAGGCTGGCAGCTGTAGCTCTGATTAGACCCCTAGCCTGGGAACCTCCACATGCCATGGGTGCAGCCCTAAAAAATGACAAAGAAAGACAAAAGAAGCACATGTTTTTACATAAACAATAATCATTTGGAGTTTTAAGTTTGCAAGTGTTTGCAAAATACAAATAGTCTAACTTTGTAGTCACTTCCCACACAGTACACAGTCCCTTGGCATGCCCATACCATTTTTCCTCCAGTTTTGAATTTCAGGGTAGGACACTTGCCTAAACCCCAAGTGCCAAGAAATCTCACAACAGTTTTCAAGAGCTTCAAGTTCAGTTGCAGGAGTAGGAGGTTTAGCTTTACCAGAAAGTAATAAACCCATCTAATTTCTTACATCTTCAGCCACAGAAAACATGGAAAGATGGTGTGCTCATTTTAGCACAGTTTTCAACCACACAACCCCAATTCTTTTAAAGTTTAATTACTGGTTTTCCCAGGCCAAGGTAAACATATGCGACCTGCATTCTACATGTGCATGCAGGCCTCCTGCTACATGTCAAACTGCACCTAGAATCTCCTAAGTATCAGGCTTGGTCCCACATAACTCCAAAGCTAAAGAAATAGCATGGGCCGTACGAGAAAATACAAAGGAGAGTGGTCAAAGGTTCAACATGCCTGTAATTTTTTTTGGCCACGCCTGCAGCATGTGGAAGTTCCTGGGCCAGGGATGGAACCCGCACCACAGCAGCAATCCAAGCCCCTACAGTGACAATACCAGATCCTTAACCCACTGAGCCACCAGGGAACTCCCCAAAATGCCTACAATTTTAGAACATCCCTCTCCGTATGATATTTTTCTTTTTCATAAGAATATGCTTTTATCATCATATATACTCTCTGAGTACATCATTCTTACCAAAAGTCATTCAAATAAATGAGTCACAATACCTTTCAAATCTTGGGAGGAAAACCTCTGTTTTCCTTCACATTAATTTTTAAATCTGATAGAAAGGCAGAGGTAAAGTTTTATTTCACCAGAGCCCCTGGATTAGAAAAGAATTGAAGAATGCCATTAAAGGTGCATTTTTAAAGACTGATTTGTAATTTGTGAGCTAAATTCCATGATTCATTCAGGCAACATTGACAAAAATCAGACAGAAAGAAATTCCAGCATGGTCTGAGCACAACATCAAATCTTTCCTCCTTTCCTCCCAAAATAAATGAAAGTTATCTGACGATGAATTCATAAACACTCATCTTGCTAAATATAATGCATAAAAAATGTTTGCCCATGCAAATGAATCCTCTAGCCACTCAAAGCCATTTTATACCCACTTCACATTCTGGACTATGCTTTTGGTACTCGGGCGTTTTTATTTATTTACCCTCCTAAAGAAAAAGCTTCATTTCATTTGCATTTGTAATAGAAACTAAGGAGGCATCACCTACTAACACAAGCAAACAACGTGCATCCTGACAAGATCTGCCAGAAAAAGGCACAAGGAAACTTCACCGCGCTTGCCCCATTCTCTGGCCTCTGGTACCCCCACTTACCTAGAAAGAGGACCGTGCCCAGCACCAGGGTGCCACCAACGAACACGGCCAGGGCGATTTGAGTGCCTCTGTTGGCCTTCTTTCCACTCTCCATGCTGCTTCCCGTTTCTGCCTCCATCAGGAGAGACGCAGAAGTCAGGCAAGAAGAAAGTCGCTTTTTGCGGTTGGGTGGCTGCTCTCAAGAGTCTGTTAGGCGTTGACATCCAAGGTTCTCGTGCTCTTCTACTAATGGACAGGTTAAAAAAAAAGGTCCTGTCAGGAAATGTCCTCTTGCCACCCTTTCTCAAATAGTTCTTCACAAATAAAATAAAAGAAACCCAAAATATTGGTTGCCTTGGCTTTCCCCCTGACTAGACAAAACAAACACTGGTTGCTTTATCTCGGTGCTCTCCCCCCAGCAAAGTCCCTCTCAACCGATCGTTTGGCAGGCTCTTCTCTCAGGCGTTCCGAGTGGACGTGTTTTACTATGTGGCTGAACAGATGTTTTAGCTATTTAAATGTATAGTCACTTGGGGAGGAAAAAACAATTGTCTTTATCAAAACTGGATTCTCGTCAAACTCCCACAAACCATGATAAGTTAGGTGGCAAAGGATTCTCCGGACCCACTTCAAGATCTCAATGAATCACATCATTCTTTTGCAATAATCTTTCTCCTCGCCTGAACTGTCTTCATCAAAGATACTCTTGCAGTTTGCGAGCCCCTTTTTAAAGCCTTCTAAGAGTTCCTGGGATATCCTGGAGCATTTTATTTTAAGAACTTTGTGTGTGACAGCATGTGCCAAAAATCAGAGTCATAGCCCAGTGCAGTTGCAAAGTAGCAATTAAGACAACCTACAGGGGCTGATGGTTTGGACTGGAACCTTTTTTTAAGGAAGAAGGAAAAGCACTTCCTTTCTGTGGTGCTAAGAATTGTACAGAAGGTGGGTAAGTGTTGGAATTAAGCTTATTAGCAAGCACAAAAAATACGGCAAAAGGGTTTTGCCCTGTATGTTTTAATGAAAAGTGCACCCGTGTCTTTTGTCCTCCAGTCCCACCTTTGGTTAGTTCGTTTTTGTGTTTTCATTTCAGCAGATTCTCCCGAATGAATTCAGAGGCCACTGGTTTCACTGGAAAGACCAATTCATGACCATACTCATTTCTTTGAACATACTAACGATTTAAATTATGAAAATCTGCTTTCTTCGTGGGGAAAGGCAACTGATATTTCCACGTTATTGAAATTATATAGATTTTATTTTCCAAGGATACAGATATCCTTAATTGGCAAAATGGTTCCCACCTACCTTTCTTTGTTTTACTGGAGGTCATAAGACAGTGGGAGTGGGGCCAGAGGACTCAGCTAGAAACCAGTCGAGCACTTTTCTAATGCAAAACTTCTGCCCATGGCCTTGGGGTTCATACCGGTGCTCAGCAGACACTGAGGAGTCCAGTATAACACAGGCACACGTTCATGGTCCTGTAACACATCCTTCCTTATTTTCTGCTCATTTCATGTTGCCCCCAAGCCAGAGAAGCATAAGACTTTGTCCAAATTATGACATCATGGCATGCTGTAGACATTATGTGCTCATTAGCTGTTGATGTTATTTCATTATTGTTCCGTAACACATCCTAACAGGTCTTTCGCTCCTAGGATGGGATCCTCCCAAGAGTTTTGGGACTTGAGTCCGTAATACTTCTTAGACTGTGAGCTCCATGAGGTCAGAAATCATGTTTATCAAGTTCAATGCTGCAGTCCCATCATCTAAAGTTTATGGCCCATAGCAGTGAAGGGAGAAATATGAGCAATGAAAATTACACAAGTAAGCCCAAGCCATGTATTCTTTTTTTTTACTTTTTAGGGCCACACTCATGGCATATGAAAGTTCCCAGGCAAGGGGTTGAATTGGAGCTGCAGCTGCCACCCTACACTGCAGCCACAGCAACGCCAGAGCCGAGCCTTACCTGCTGCCACCCTACACCACAGCTCATGGCAACGCCAGATCCTTAACCCACTGAGCGAGGCCAAGGATCGAGCCAGCCTCCTCATGGATACTAATCGGGTTCATTACCGCTGAGCCACATTGGGAACTCCCCCAGCCACACCCGCGGCATACGGAGGTTCCCAGGCTAGGGGTCCAACAGGAGCTGTAGCCACCGGCCTTCACCACAGCCACAGCAACGCAGGATCCAAGCTGTGTCTGCAACCTACACCCACAGCTCACGGCAACGCCGGATCCTTAACCCACTGAGCGAGGCCAGGGATCGAACCCGCAACCTCATGGTTCCTAGTCGGATTCATTAACCACTGAGCCACGACGGGAACTCCCCCTTCCCCCAGCCACTTATTCTTAAAAAGCAGCTTCAGGAACCTCAGACGCTACTGTCTGGGGGGATGGGGGCCCTTCAGCCTTGTAATTATTCAAATGATAATGACATTTCACATGGGTATAGCACTCACATATCCCATTTTAACCTCAAAGTGAACCCATACACTTGCTAGCAAAGGTATTTCTATCTCTGTTTTGCACCTAAGAACACTCAGACCCAAGGACCGGCCCCGGGTGACATAGGAAAAGCAGGAAATGGAAGACAGAGAGGGGATCGCTGCCACACACTGCACGTCTCCCTGGGCACAGGGGAGAGGACATCCACAGAAGCATGACATCGAGACCCACCAATTCCCTCTTTCCCTCCTTCTCCAAATCTCCTCACACCTTTCCAAGTCCAGACTGACATGCACTGGTGACCATGGATTGCCAGCCAGAGTAGCCTTCATCCACCTTGGACTGACAGTTCCCCCAGAGGTGAGGGCAATTGGGACGTATCCTGAAGTACTGTGATCCATCACTGAACCACATGAATTCACTACTACTGCAAAGGGAAAAGCCACTAAAGCAAAAAACACCTCCACTCATTTTAACAGGAAAATTATGATGCATTCATCCCAAACTGGGATATGGAAGGGCAGATAGAAAAAAATGTACTAAATGAACAAATGAAAATAAGTCTATTTCAAGATGCTGAAGACAAATAGAGTTTGCTCATATAATATAATGTAAGGAAGGTTTGTTTTACTCACCAAAGGACTAAAGGAAGACTTGAGAGTGAGTGGGTTATGGTAGATGAAAGGCTGCAGGTGAATCATTCATATCTTCAGGTGCACTCTTCATTCTCTGCCATTTTCTGCATTAATTTTTCAACCTTTTGGGAGATGACCTTTATTTTGCACTTAAACTGCACTTAAAAGTTGTAGCATAGAAAAAACTCTTTAGAGCAAAATAAACGAATTCAAAAAACAGAGAAACAGTGAGTGCTCTCAGGGGACAAAAGCAGGGATCTGGGAGTTCCCACTGTGGCACAACAGGATCGGTAGCATCCCTGGGTTGCCGGGACACAGGTTGGATCCCTGGCCGGCCATAGGAGGTTAAGGATCTAGCGTTGCTGCAGCTGCAGCATAGATGGCAACTGCCGTTCAGATCTGATCCCTGCTCTGAGAACTCTATGTGCCGCAGGAAGCCAAAAAGAAAAAAAAGAGGGAAAAAAAAATCAGGGGTCTGCAAACTAGAGCACGTGTCCCACTGCCCGTTTTTGTGAATAAAGTTTACTGGAACGAAATCATGCCTATTCACTTATATATCATCTATGATTGTTTCATGCTACAAAATCAAAGTTGAGTGTCAGGGAGTTCCCACTGTGGCTCAGCAGATGAAGAACCTGCATAGTGAGGATGTGAGTTTGATCCCTGGCCCTCACTCAGTGGGTTAAGGATCCAGCGTTGCCTCAGGCTGCTGCATAGGTTGCAAATGCAGCTCAGGCTGTGGCACTGCTATGGCTGTGGCATAGGCCGTCAGCTTCAATTCAACCCCTAGTCCAGGAATTTCCATATGCTGTGGGTACAGTTGTATTAAAAAAAAAAAAAAAGTGGAGTTCCTGTCATGGCTCATCAGAAATGAATCCGACTAGGAACCATACGGTTGCATGTTGGATCTCTGACTTCGCTCAGTGGGTTAAAGATCCAGCGTTGCCGTGAGCTGTGGTGTAGGTCGCAGACGTGGCTCAGATCTGGCGTTGCTGTGGCTGTGGCGTAGGCCAGCAGCTATAGTTCCAATTGGACCCCTCACCTGGGAATTTCCATGTGTCGCGGGTGCAGCCCTAAAAAAAAAAAAGCAGAAAAAAATTTTTTAAAAAATGTTGGGTGTCAGTTTGTGACACAGCTATTATGTGAAGTTTAGACCACTTACTCTCTGGCCTGTTACAGAAAAGTTTACCAACTCCTGGACTAACCCATCAAAGATGCTGCCTCTTCACCCCACCTACTTGGCACACAGACACAAAGCAATATGTTCATCCACAATTAACCTGGTTCTCGAAATCGTTCCATTTGATGTTTTCTAAATATAAGCTATTAGGTCAGGGAAATCAGTAAATGTATCTTTGCCTGAAACTTTAACATTGAAACTACAGCATATTATTTAGTGTTTGGGGATGAAAAGTCATTATTCTGGTATAAAAAGGGGAGAGGGGCTGCCCAAAAAATTCGTAATTTCTCAAAAGCTGTAAAAATTAGTTAACTGAAAAAAGTCATTATGCAGATAAGTCTATGAATAGTCTGATCTGCACCCACCTGTTTCAATTAAGAAGCTTCAGGAGTTCCCACTGTGGTGCAGTGCGTTAAGAACCTGAGCACAGGAGTTCCCATTGTGGCTCAGTGGAAACAAATCCATGGGGATGCAGGTTCAATCCCTGGCCTCACTCAGTGGGTTAAGGACCTGGCGTTGCCATGAGCTGTGGTGCAGGTTGCAGATGTGGCTCAGATCTGGCGTTGCTGTGGCTGTGACATAGGCCAGGAGTTGTAGCTCCAATTCGACCCCTAGCCTGGGAACCTCCATATGTCTCGGGTGTGGCCCTAAAAAGCTAAAAATCTGAGTGCAGTGCCTGGGGGTCACTGTGGAGGCATGGGTTCAATCCTTGGCCTGACAGACTGGGTTAAAGGATCCAGTGTTGCCGCAACTGCATCATAGGTCACAACTGCAGCTCAGATTCCACCCCTGGCCCAGGAACTTCCATAGGCCATGGGTGCAGCCATAAAAATAAAAATTAAAAAAAAAGGAAGCTCTAGGACTATCATGAGCCTTAACTGGAACCAATTAATAAATCAACAGAAGTTTCTGGAGCAATTCTCAGGTGCCTGGCCCTGTGCAAAACCTGTGAGGCTAAGCCAGAGATTCCGGAGTGATAAACTGGGCTTGAGCAGGAACTTGCAAAACCCTTGGCAACTTAGGTTACACAACACTGAAGACCGGTAAGTGTCCAGAGAAATAGAAATCCCCAGGCAGCGGATTTGTTGGGCAGGCTTCCAGAAGGACTTGCAAGAATGGACAGCTCAAAGGAAAAAAGGAAGTCTTCCTTCCAGATAATCCAGACCCCACCCCGAGATGGGACTTGCCTGGACATTCACATCTTGGCCTGTAGGACTCACAGGTAAGACTATTTATCCAGAGACAAGTGACTCTTGCAATCCCGGTTCAACTCCAGTGGCCGCCAGAACAAGTGAAGGCGAGTCTTTATGCCAGACATGAGTGCATCTGGTCATACTTGGATATTCGGCATCTTCTGTTTCTGGCAGTAAAATCCCACGTGGGCCACAATTTCAGGGAGAAAAAAAGGAAATGATTCAAATCCTGAAAAATGTATTCATCCATCCCCTGCAAGTAAGAGGGAGGCAGTGAAGGGAGAAGAGGGAGCCAGAAGCTAAGGGCTGAAAAGTCAGAGCTGGGAGCTAGGGCAGCTCTGGTGCTCATTGACAAGTCCTTCAGACTAGGGAGGGGTCAAGTCCCTAGGCCTTCAGCTAATGAGACTCATCATTTACATGACATCTGATCTTTTGAAACATCTTTCTTATCTAGATAGATGTTCTATGACCTTTTATAGATGAGGAAACTGAAGTTTGAAGCTATTAAGCGATTTGTCCAAGGTCACTTACCAGGTATTTGTCTTAAGGCCTGAGAGATTTCAAATTCCAAACTTTTTTTCTCTGTGTTGGGTTACTTGATAAATCTGTTTATCTACCTCAGGTAATTAGCAGAAGTAGGTACAGCATGTCCAAAAGACACTTGAGCTGAGGAGAAGGGATAAACTATGCTTCCTCTAATTCTCTCCTTGAAAAGACTAATTATCAAGTTTTATTTTCTGAACGGGAACAGCAGTCATCATTTAATATGGTGGAAAAAAGTTTTTGAGTTGAAGAACAAAAATAGCAATACATAAAATATCTTCTGATTTCCTGCTGCTAGTAACTGAACATTAGGGAAGATACATAAATTTGAAGTGTTATGTATCCATGTATTGTGTTTACTTCTGAGCCTAAAGGGGAATTTTATTCCGTAATTTTTTTTACCTCCTGGTCTATATAGCTACTATGTCTTCAGTATGCACTCACTTTCTGTGTATTTTTTTTTTTTTTTGGCCATGCCCAGAGCATATGGAAGTTCCCAGGCCAGGGATAAAACCCACACCAGAGCAACAACCCAAACCACTGCCGTGACAATGCCAGATCCTTAACCCACTACACCACAAGAGAGTCCTCACTCTATGTGTATTATCATCAGATTTTACTGGGTTCTATGATACAGGAATATTTTACTGGGTTTTACAGATCAAGAACTAAAGCTGGCAGATGATAAGTAATATTCCCAAGGTCATCTGAAGGGTAAATGACAGAACCCAAATGGAACTCAAATCTATCTGGCTCCTGTTTTGAAAGGTACCTGGAATTGGTTCTAACAGGTATGAGTTCCCATTGTGGCTTGGTGGTAACGAACCCGACTAGTATCCATGAGGATGCAGGTTTGATCCCTGGCTCTGCTCAGTGGATTAAGGATCCAGCGTTGCTGTGAGCTGCAGTGTAGGTAGCAGATGGAGCTTGGATCTGGTTTTGCTGCGGCTGTGGTGTAGGCCAGCAGCTGTAGTTCCATTTCGACACCTCGCCTGGAAACTTCCACATGCCGTGGGTGCGGCTCTAAAAATACAAATAAATAAATAAACAAACAAGTATGATAAGATGACAGACATAGAGATATGCTTCAAAGGTTTATTTTTTAGGGAGTTCCCATTATGGCTCAGTGGTTAACAAATCTGACTAGGAACCATGAGGTTGCGGGTTCGATCCCTGGCCTCACTCAGTGGGTTAAGGATCCAGCGTTGCCGTGAGCTGTGGTGTAGGTTGCAGACGCGGCTCGGATCCCGCATTGCTGTGGCTATGGCGAAGAGGCCTGCAGCTACAGCTCCTGTTAGACCCCTAGCCTGGGAACCTCCATATGCCGCGGGTGCGGCCCTAGATAAGGCAAAAAGACAAAAAAAAAAAAAGGGTTTTTTTAAAAAGAAGAGTTTATTACTTATAGTTTTCAAGATGAAGGGGCACGCCGTGTCACACAGGGCCATGGGGGAAGCATCAGGGCTGTATGCTATCTTTAGGAATTATTTAACCCTTGGAGGGTCAGTCCCTCCCTGGATCTGAAAGGCCTCAAGAGGTCCAAAAAAATATGAAGTATAGAAAATTTAAAAACATGATTAAGGAGTTCCTGTCATGGTGCAGAGGAAATGAATCTTACTAGGAACCATGAGGTTGTGGGTTCAATCCCTGGCCTTGCTCAGTGGGTTAAGGATCCGGCATTGCTGTGCCTCTGATATAGGCCAGTGGCAACAGCTCCAATTCAACCCCTAGCCTGTGAACCTCCATATGCCATGGCTGTGGTCCTAAAAAAACAAAAAGAAAAAAAAAGACAAAAACCAAAATAACAAAAACATGATTAATAGCTGTAAAACCCATAATATCTTTTCTAAAGCATTCTAATGCAAAATACTTCGATTAAAATATAATAACTGTGGTTTCAATCCCTAGCTCGGGAACTTCCGCATGCTATGGGCATGTCCAAATATACATATACATATATAAATATATATACTATATATAATAACTGTTTATCCAACCAGTGCTTACATGCTAAATCCTCAAATTGATCAGACCCATCCTGACCTCTCGTTTAAACTACTAAGCTGTAGAAGTTTGACCATCTCCGATTACTGCCAACTGTAAGGATGGCTTACGCAGATGTTTATGAAGGCAAGAGGCATATAGAGAAGTGATTCTCAAATGTGAGGGGTCAGGTACCGGATTCTTCTAGAGGGCTGGTCTGAACCAGTAAGTCTGGGATGGTCGGAAATTTGCATTTCGAACAAGCTCCCAGGTGATGCTAATACTACTGGTCTTTGCACGACATCTTGAGAAGCACGGGCTTAGAGCAATCGTTGACTCTCTTTACAACGTAGGAAAGTAAACTCAAGAAGTGACAAAACTAAACATTCAACTTATGTAGTGAAGCCAGGGATGACACTCAAAATATTTAACAGCCAGGGTGGCGTGGCACTGACCAGGGGACTGCGGCCAGCCTCAGTGGCCCCAGCTGTGGCGAGTGGTTATGTCTTTGTGACAGTAACATTTGTGAAGTGCAGCACAGCGTACTGGCTGGTGAACCCGGTTAAACAAGAAACCACAAGAGAAACTGAAACAGAGTTTATTACTCACAGGTCCTGGAGGAAGTACACGGCACACACACCTCCACTGGCCACACAGGGAGGTGAAGGCAGAGTGCAGGCAGAGAGAGGCAGGACCCAGGCCGCGTGCCTTTCCTAGGGTCCTTGGGTGGAATGCTTTGAAGTTCCTGAGCTCAGGCCAGACTGGTCACTTCAAACGGAAAAGCGCAGGGTTGTGGGAGGCTCCACGGGGTCTTATTTAAGGGGCACACAAGGGGCCGGCCCAGGGAGGTGGGGACACTGTTAACCACAAAGGCTGCTTGTGTCTCTGTGGGCTGTTATCCAGGGCACACACTTGTATGAGGGGCGAGTGGCAGTTTAAGGCCCTCAGAGACTGCTTGGCCAAACAAAATAGAAGCTGAGAGAGCAACACGGTGGCGTAGCGTAGCTAAACACTCGATGTCAGCGCTAGGCACTCGGTCTTGATGGCTGGATCTGGAGGGTCCCGGGAGAGGACTTGGGGTAGATGAGGAGGCTGCAGGGGGGCCCAGAACAGCAGCTAGCCACAGCTAAGCAATGGCGTGTTGAAATATTTAATAACAGCTGCAGCCACAAGGCTATGAAGCAACTGAATTACCGTCCTGACTCAAATTTCAAGTGGACTTTTGATGGTGCTTCAAACCCTTCAGGGCCTGCTGTTAGCTTTTCAGAAGATGTCAAAATGCTTCACGTGGAGGCCCTGCAAGGTGAACCCCATGTAATCCTCATGAGACGGCCCCTCAATTTATGCTGCACACGCCAGTCATTCCAAATGACTTCAAGTTCTCAAACATGCCCGACTTCACCCAGCCTTTGTGCCCCCAGAAGATTTCTCCTTTTGCCTGGAAAAGCATTTCCTCAGGAAACTCAGGGTCATCTTTTAAGACTCAGCTCAGGAGTTTCTGTGTGGTGCAATGAGTTAAGAATCTGACTGCAACAGCTTGAGTTACTGCAGAGGTATGGGTTCAATCCCCAGCCCGGCGCTGTGGGTTAAACGGATCCAGCAGTGCTGCAGCTGCAGCGTAGGTCGCAGCTGTGACTGGGCTGGAACTTCCATATGCCCCAAGTGCAGCCATAAAATTTAAAAAAAAAGACGGAGCTCAGATTCTGCCTCCTCAGGGAAGGTCATGGGACAATCCGTCATGTCACTTATATTCCATTACGATCCTCTCTAGAGGAATTCATCCCATTAGACTACAGGTAAGTTGAATGCAGGCATTTACTATATCGCATCAGTTTTAAGGGGGACTTTTTTTGTGAGGCTTGAACATCTCTAGAAGCTGAGTGTACCTCACGTCTGGCAGTGTAGCAGAATTTGACAGTGTTTTTCTTTCTTAATGGTATGCGGTATTGTGGTACATTTTACAACCAACTGTACCTTAGATTCAGTGAAATAAGCTTTTTTCTTCCCCGTATGCACATCTCCTTGTGCAATACTGTGCATGTAGGATACACAGTGACGCTCAGCATCCCTCTGACCTTCTAGCATGTTTAATGTGAAGCCCACCAACTACATTTTCCAGGCTCCTTTGCCAGCTGAGTTCCTGTCAGACTCTGTCAATGGGAGGCCTGCATGGCCCATTGGAAGGAAGGAGGCAGGAAGACACTGCCTCTGGTTTTTGTTTACTGCTCCTGGTTCTTGCCCATGGCTCCAGCAGGCTCCAAGAGCGTCAGCGGGACCGCAGCTCCTGGAGTCCCACTCAGCAGCCGCTACCGCAGGGGTGAGTGTCCTGCAGACCCAAGGTCAACGCCGTTCCCCCGCTTGTGGTGGCAACAGATGCAGCAAGCAGGTTTCTACAGTTACTGAACTCTGGGTAACATCGTCCCCTGTCTGCTCCTTCTGCCAATTGGCTTCAATACCTTTGGAACCAATTCCCTGGATTAAATACACTCTTTTTGGGAAAACCAGTATATACAGGATGGATAAACAACAAGGTCCTACTGAACAGCACAGGGAACTATATTCAATGTCCTGTGACAAACCATAATGGAAAAGAATATGAATAAGAATATATATACATATATAAACGGATCACTTTGCTGTACAGAAGAAATTAACACACTTTAAGTATACTTCAATAGAAAAAGATTTAAGTAAAAAAAAAAATATATATATATATATATATATACACTCTTCTAAACAACTCGAGTGGTTTCTGCTTTCCAGACTGAACCTGGCAAGCTACAGTTCCCTTCTCTTTTCTCCCCTCCGTAACCCTAGTGGCACCATTCAGGGTGCTGCACATTTCCATGCCGCCAGGCGGTACAGCACAGCAATGACCAAGGTTAAGTGTATGGTGGCCACAGTCCAACTCCCCAGGCTGGATTCCTAGAACTCAATGCCACTTACTTCTATGTGACCTTGAGGAAATTGCCTCATCTCTCAGGGCTTCAATTTTGCCACCTGACAAGTAGAGATAATAAAAGTATCTTACAGAGATATTATAAGATGAAATGCTTAAAACAGTGTCTGAAGAAACATTAAGCATTATTATCACTGTGCTTATTAGTATTTCATGTTTCATCTCCCATAAATATATCCAGAGATGCTTCCTATTGGTTTTTTTTTCTTTTTTTTTGCCTTTTGTCATTTTAGGGCCGTACCCGCAGCATGTGGAGGTTCCCAGGCTAGGGGTCTAATCGGAGCTGTAACCACTGGCCTACACCGCAGCCACAGCAACGCAGGATCCGAGCCACGTCTGCGACCTACACCACAGCTCATGGCAACGCCGGATGGTTAACCCACCGAGCGAGGCCAGGGATCGAACCTGCAACCTCATGGTTCCTAGTCGGATTCGTTAACCACTGCGCCATGACGGGAACTCCTTCCTATTGGTTTTTGTTTTTGGCCACACCCACAGCATATGGATGTTCAGGTATTAAATCTGAGCCACAGCTTCGGCCTATGCCACAGCTGCAGCAATGCCAGATCATTTTAACCCGAACCACTGCACAGACAATGCTGGATCCTTAACCCACTGTGCCACAGCAGGAACTCCCTGGGTTTTTTGTTTGTTTGTTTTAATTCAGGGGGGTCTCTAAACCTATGGTAAGTTGTCAGGGCAGATTTGCTAGATAAGGAAAGGAGGAAGGGAGGATGAAAGAATGGAATGAAAAGAAAGAAAAGGGAAGCAGAAAACAGAGGAGCGGAAGAAAGTGCGAGGGCTGATGCAGTGGAAGGCACTGAGGCTCAGAGCTGCAGCTCCTTTCCAAGAGGCATAGAATTATTGCACTATTTTAAGACTCAGCTTAGCCACACACTTGCTTACCTGGCTCCCTTCCTCATTCACCATCTTAAAGTCACACCAGCTTCTGCTCTTCTCCAACACAAGATGCACAAATTAAATCTGTCAAAGGCACTGCTGATGGTTTTCTCTCTGCCCGGAAGGTATGTCAAAACGGAGCCTGTCCTTCACACCCAGAATATATACAGAACATGCACGAAAAAGTAAGGAGAAAAAGATCACCCAAGAGATAAAGTGGACCAAAGACTTGAACAGACACTTCAAAAAGAGGTTATCCAAGTGACCAATAACTATATGAAAAGGGGCTCAGCTTCATGAGTCATTAAGGGAAATGCAAATTAAAACCACAACAATGGCCCATCTTCTCCCCACAGACCCTGGTCCAGCCCCCAATCCTAATTTGTTGTGTTCCCACTGGTAATAAGAACAGCTGGATGTGAACATACACCTGTCTTTGAGCCGCCTGAGGGCTGGGACCCTGACCTGGATGTCGTTTTAGCCCTGGGACCTGAGCAAGAAGGCCTTTCATACTGCAGGATGAATGCAGCTGAAATCCCAATGAGATGACAGAAGTCGGCCTGAAAAACTACATTCAGAATGTGATTTTGCAGCCAAATGAAGACCAAAGACTAGACAGGAACAGCAATGGAGACTCTCTCTGAAGATACTAGACATGATCAAGGACAAGTGGGAAATCATTTCTTTCAAGAGAGTGGCCAAGGCATACTTGTTCACGTCTCCTCAGCCATAACTCCCCACTGCATTCCTTACTGTCAAGTGCGCACTGGGTGACCAAGCCTGGACTTTATCATGAAGACACAGCCCTGCATCCTAAAACTTTCTGCCAATAAAGTACTTGGTGGAAATTTTTTTTTAAAAAAAGATGGGTGCACATTAAATAGGATATGTTCTACAAATGGAGGAAGGGAACAAAGATTTTGAAATTTCAACGGATTATTTTCAGTTTTGTAATGTGTTTGAAAGTCCTGTGGGGTATTTATTTATTTTGGCCATGCCCATGGCATATGGAAGTTCCCATGCCAACAACTGAACCCTCACCACAGCAGTGACAACACCAGGTCCTTAACCTGCTGAGCCACAAGGGAACTCCCCTTTGAAAGTTTTTTACTCTTAAAGGAGCTCATTTGATACAATATACTATTTGCCATTATTCTTCCAAACAGTGAGTACTAACTGTCTGTGTCTTTTAAAAAATTATAATACACTTCCTCAAGCCCATTTCTACATTTTGAGACAAGAGTACAAATGTAGATCTATCTACATCTCATTTAAAGCTGGAAATCAGGCTACAAACTGTTAATTAAAGTATATCCTATCCCCGTCACTTGTAAATATTCCTCTTACCCACCTGGGTGGCCAGGTTCCAACGCACAATTCTCAGACTCTGTGAAGGGCCATGCAAAAGCGCGTTGGCGCCCCCTTTTCTCTGCTCACACCCCCACCACCAGCAGCCCCCTGAGCCAGGAGGAGTCTTCCATCAGCCTGTAGGACGAGAAACTGAAGAGATCCCCATGGGCCCAGAGCAGTATGGACAGGGAATTTCATGTCTTGGGGATACAGAGTGTGTTTTATAACTGGACACAGAAATGTCCCCTTGTCACTTCAGAGCCCTCCCTGGTGGTGAGGGATGCAGCTGGAGGACAGCCAGAGTCAAGCCCTCCTGAAACCAAGACTGAGGGCAGGTCCCCTCCCAACTAGCTCTCAGGGCAAAACTGCAGCCCTTGGCGGACAGCTGCCAACTGAAGTTTTTTCAATCACAACCTTGTAAATCAACTATACTTCAATGAAACTTAAAAAAAAAAGAATAACATGGCTGGAGTTCCCGATGTGGCTCAGGGATTAACGAACCTGACTAGCACCCATGAGGATACGGGTTCAATCCCTGGCCTCGCCCATTGGGTTAAGGATCCGGTGTTGCCGTAGGCTGTCCTGTAGGTCACAGACACGGCTCGGATCCCGCGTTGCTGTGGCTGTGGTGTAGGCTGGTGGCTGTAGCTCCAATTGGACCCCTAGCCTGGGAACTTCCATGTGCCACGGGGTGCGGTCCTAAAAAGACAAAAAAGACAAGACAAAAAAAAAAAGAATAACATGGTATGTTAAGAAGCAATATTTTAACAACTGCAACAAAAGAAATCCTTTTATATCCAACCTACTCCAATAGATTTAAGCAACAAGAATTTTTTTTTTTAATTTAAAGAAGAGAAATATAGACCTCAAGTGCTAGGGATGATCCACCTACTGCAGCCAAGGACCTTGACAGCTAAGGCCAGAGGGAAAAGACCTTATTTAGGCGTTCTTAAATAATCTATGCGAGTTCATTTGTTTAAGGAGACAATGTTTTTCAATGTGTCGAATTCTGGGAACATTTTATTGGGTTTAGTATTGCATAAAATTCATGAGGTGACATATGAATTTCAAAAATATAATACATTATACCAACAGGAAAGATCATTTGTCTTCCTAAGGAGGTGATAAACACGACATTACACAACAGACTGCCTCACTGATATTATTAGCCAGGAACTTCATTTGGCATTTACTGCTCATCTCAAAGGTTTAGCATTATTTAACTGTAATAACTCCCCATTGTAACCACTCAGACGATCAATTCTGTTTAATCACTGATGTTCCTGAAATGATGAAAGGGCTGGATTATTTTTGTTTGAAGCTAGCACATCAAGTCCCAGAGTATGTTATAATTAAGAACAACTGTTTACTTTTTCTTAAATTCAACCCCCCTCACCCCCCACCTCAAAAGCTAGACATTAAAGTACTAAATATAATGATCTTGGTAAACCAAATTGCTATGTTCCTGGCAGCCCTTCCCTGCTGTTTCCCTTAAACATTTCTATCTGAAATGATGACGAATAAAAAAAAGAGAAAAAAAAAGAAACCTGGAAAATATACAGCTATCCCTTCACTCTATCTTCCACCTAACCATCAGTTTCCGTTCCCGAGCTGAAAAGCACTCCCTCCCTCCTTCCTCTCTCCCTTTTGGGCCATTTTAGATTGTTACTTGCACTGTTTCAAATGTCCTTGGGGCACATCACATAGGGTCATGGGACACCAGCCCATTACTTCAGTTCTGTGAGTTAGTTTCCCCAAGTAGAAGTAGACTGGGGGGCATTTTTGAGGGTCTTCAGTCATCTTGGTTTGCTGGGTACCCCACCAGGGCCCGACACACACAAGTACCCATAACGTTACTGAATAAACAAATGATCACCTTGTTGCCCTCATGAACTATGCAGTCGTCCTGAGAGTTATCCTGGCATAAACAGTATCAAAATCAATTCCCCACAAAAGTGGATTAACCCAGTACATTACCACTATAAACGAGAAAGTCTAGATATAAGATCCAGGATGATTCCATTCAAATCTCACCAGGTAGGGAATGACACGCAGAAAACTCCCAAAACTTAGTGGCAAAGACATGACTGATGAGGCAGGCCCTTGTAAAATCTTTCTGAAGATGCATTTTAATTACATTTTATAATCATCAGGAGACCGGCTTTGGCTATACTTTGAGAAACTATACAATCGAAGATTATTTTTCAGAGGTGAAACTGAAAAGACATCAGATCCTGGAAATGCTCAGAAAATCATTCTGAATGGTGTTGGAATATGTGATCAACGCAATATGGCAACTGATTCTTCGCATCTCCTTTACTCTCAGCTGTCCTCTTTTATTTGTCTTTTGCCACTTTAGTGCTGCACCCGCAGCATGTGGAGGTTCCCAGGCTAGGGTTCTAATTGGAGCTGTAGCCGCTGGCCTATGCCACAGCCACAGCCACGCGAGATCCGAGCCGCATCGGCAACGTACACCACAGCTCACGGCAATGCTGGATCCATAACCCACTGAGCGAGGCCAGAGATCGAACCCGCAACCTCATGGTTCCTAGTCAGATTCGTTTCCACTGAGCCACAACAGGAACTCCTCAGTTGCCTTCTTTTATTTATTTATTTGTTTATTTATTTATTTTTTGCCTTTTGTCATTTTATGGCCGCGGGCTTATGGCCGCACCCGCGGCATGTGGAGGTTCCCAGGCTAGGGGTCTAATCGGAGCTGTGGCCACTGGCCTGCGCCGCAGCCACAGCAACGCAGGATCCGAGCCGCGTCTGCAACCTACCCCACTGAGCAAGGGCAGGGATCGAACCCGCAACCTCATGGTTCCTAGTCAGATTCGTTAACCACTGCGCCACGACGGGAACTCCTCAGTTGCCTTCTTTTAAACCAGTTTTAACATTGTGAGTGGCCTCTGATCACTTTGGAGAAAAGACTGGTTATAAGGAATGAATCAAGACCAGATAACCATGTAGATTTCATTGCTTAACTAAGCACAATTTTGTGGTCATTACTAACCAAGTACTGTTTCTTTTTTAAGGTGGTATATGGGGCCTGGCTTAACACATCTACTATCTTAATTGTACCCGAGATACAGCTTTTTTTTTTTATTTGGATTTCACATGCTGAAGTGTTCTGTCCACAAACCTGATATTCTCAGATATAAATATTACATTTGATGAAATATTTTAGTCAGTGCATCTCTGTAATTTGTTATAATGCAGTTATTTAGCCCATGATAACTGATCCCACATAACTTAGCAACTAATTTAAATGTTTAAATTTAATTTTTAAAAATAAATTATATCATGGCCATCAGAAAAAATTTCATCTAGACTGTGATCAGCATATTCTTCCTTTTTGTAATGTTCTAGAATGAAATATAATCCATTGGCATTCTGTGGCCATCTGTACATCTTTTTAGAGTACATTTCTGGCATAGCCCCATCAACTATCACTTTCTCAAAGTCCAAAAAAGCTGTTGGACCCAGAAACAGGCCCACAAATAAATGAATAACTTAATGTAGAAGAACAAATGCATTTCAAATCATTGAGGAATGAAGGGACAGTTTAATCAAGAATATTGGGACAAACGGTGATCACAATGGAAAAAAATGCACTCACATTTCACAGCATACTAAAACCAAACAAAAACTCCTCTTCATATTCTACCAGAAAAAGGGAGTGGGGAATGTCAGCTGAATGAAGCACCTAATTAAGAAAAGCAAAAAATGTTTAAAATGCTGAAACAAAACTATACATGAGAAAATCAGGCCGTGAAAAGTTTCTTAAAAAAAGCCCACAATAAACAGAAGCCATAAATGAAACAATCTGAAATTTGTGACTTTGTTAAAATTAAAAGTTCATGTTCATCAAAAAATACAATTAATGGGAGTTCCCATTGTAGCTCAGCAGGTTAAGAACCTGACCAGTATCCATGAGGATGCGGGTTCAATCCCTGGCCTCATTCAGTAGGTTAAGGGTGCAGTGTTGCCGCAAGCTGCAGCATAGGTCACAGATGGGGCTCGGAGCTGGTGTTACTGTGGGTAGGCTGGTAGCTGCAATTCCAATTGGACCTTTAGCCGGGGAACCTCTATATATCACAAATGTGGCCCTCCCAAAAAAGAAAAAAATAATAATAAACAAAAAGACCAACTATAGCCAAGGTGGTCTCCTGATGATTATAAAATGTAATTAAAACAGTGCATCTTGGAGTTCCCTGGCTCAGTGGGTTGATGATCCAGTGCTGTTACTGCTGTGGCATAGATTGCTACTATGACGCAGATTCAGTCCCTGGCCCGGGAAATTTCACATGCTGCAGGCATGGACTATATAACTAAATAAAATTAACTTTAGGGAGTTCCCATTGTGGCTCAGTGGGTTAAGAACTTAAAATAGTTGTGAAGATGCGTGTTTGAACCCTGGCCTTACTCAGTGGGTTAAGGATCCGGCATTGCTATAAGCTGCAGTATAGGTCACAGATGCAGCTCAGATCCAGTGTGACTGTGACGTAGGCCAGGAGCTGTAGCCCTGATTCAACCCCTAGCCTGGGAACTTCTACATGCCGCATGTGCAGTTGTAAAAAGACCAAAAAAACAAAATGCATCTTAAAAAGATTTCACAAGGGCAGACTGAGAGTAGGTTCTCGTAACAATATAAGCAACACAGGACGATTATCCTGAAGAAGTAAACACAATAGATCAGTAAGAATATAAAAGTCTAATAGCTAATGGACAGAAGACAGGCATTTTTCCAAAGAAAAACACTGGCTGGCCAATTAACTTATAAAAATGTGCCCAACCTCATTAGTAATCAGGCGAATGAAAATTTAAACCACAAGAAATTAGCATTTCACACCTCCAGATTGGCAAAAATTTAAGTCTAACAATGCCAAGTGTTGGCAATAGAACGACTTCAACTCTCATGCCCTGAACACAGTGTGTAGGTTGGTACCCCAGTTTGGAAAGCAATCTGGCAAGAGCGAACGAGGCTGAAGCCTAGAGAAGCAAACATGTGGGGAGATTCCAACACCTGATTTCTTTTAAAAGCAGCAGTAGCTTAACATAGCAGGCAGTTTGGCTGAATGAGTATAAACTCCGATTTTGCATAAGTCATTTTTGAAACCTGATTCTTGTTGGTAAATATAAAAGCTAACATTTGAGCACTTACTCTGTGCCAGGCACCACTCTAGGCATAGACTCTTTCATTTGATGCTCACAGTGATCCCGAAGGGTGTTGCTATAGACTGAACGTTTAGACATCGCCCAAGTTCGTATGCTGAAATTCTAACTCCCAATTAGGTGGTATTAGGAGGTGGGGCTCTTGATAGTGACTAGGTCATGGTCATGAGGCTCATGAACAGGATTAGGGCCCTTATAAGAGAGACTCCAGGAGTTCCCACCGTGATTAAGGATCTGGTATCACCACAGTTGTGGCGTAAGGTCACAGCTGTGGCTCAGATTTGATCCCTGGTCTGGGAACTTCCATATGCTGCTGGTGCAGCCAAAAGAGAAAAAAGAGAGAGAGAGGGAGAGACTCCAGAGAGCTCCTTGACCCATCTGCCAATGTGAGGACACAGAAGGAAGACAGCCACCAGTAAGGAAGACGGTTCTTGGACCTCCCAGACACTACAAGTATGAGTAATAGATTTCTGTTGTTTATCAGCCACCCTGTCTGTGGTATTATTATAACAGCCCAAACGGAATAAGACAAAGGAGCCGTTATTATCCTTATTTTACAGATGCAATGAGGGCCGAGGTTCCAGAACCAGGCAGTAGCAGAGCCAAGATATGAATCCAGTGGCTGGGCCCACTTTTACATCCTGCATCCCATGAGTAAACAGTATTTACAGGAGTCAGCATTGCTTGTCCTGAACGTGGTGAGAAAATTGTATCACTAAGTATGTGTGAAGCACTACTGACTTTGTCTGGAAGTTCGGAATGGTTTCTCCAGCCAGTGCTTTTTTTTTCTTTTTTTGGTCTTTTTGGGCTCATACCTGCAGCATATGGAGGTTGCCAGACCAGGGGTCGAATCAGAGCTTTAGCCGCTGGCCTACACCACAGCCACAGCAATGCGGGATCCAAGCTGCATCTGTGAACTACACCGCAGCTCACGGCAAGGCTGGATCGTTAATCCACTGACGGAAGCGAGGGAGGGAGAAAACCTGTGTCCTCATGGATACTAGTTGGGCTCATTCTACTGAGCCACGACAGGAATTCCTCAAGCCAGTCCTGATACTAGTACTGAAAGCAAGGCGTGGAGAGAAGGAATTAGGCTTGTAACTCTTCACTTCCCTCTCCAAGGAGCAAATGCAATCACGTCTTGTGTTTCATGTTCCCTAATTACCAGAATATGTTCGCCAAATGACACCTTTCCTAAGCTTCAAGAATACTGTTCCTTCCAGGAAGCCAAAGACTTTGACATCTCCTACCAAGTTAGGATGTCCGTGAAATTCACAGTATTATTTCACTTGTGAGGTACCTCTTAATGCTTTGCTTATTTCCTTCAAAGACTTTACTATCTCTTTGCTAATATCTCGACTGATTCACTCAAAGTACCATACAGGGGTGTAATGTTTGTCACAGTCAAGGTGCACAATCTGTATTCTCTCTCATTAAGAAATGCTTCTCTTTCCTTAAACACCATGATTTCTGAAGAGGAGGCATTAAGCACTTCTTGGATTTTACATTAAGTTCTGAAATCAAATGGGGGTAGAATGAGTTATTGTTTTCAATTCTTCACTCTCCTGTTATCCATATCCTGGCCATGGCCTCATGGTTGACAGAGCATACTTCCTTGCCTCTCAGCCTTGGGCTTGGCCATGCAATGGGACCAATGGAAGAGTGATGGGCAGGGCACAGACAGAGGCTGCAAATGTGCTTGTGTCATAGTGCTTGCCCTCCTGCACTCCTGTCTTTCATCAGAAGAATATGTATCAAGTACCACTGACCCAAGGAGGAGGAAAGACACGTGGAGCAGACCTTGACCCAACTCAGAGCTTAGAGCAGAGCCCAGCAGAGCCCAGCCTGGATCAGCTAAACCCCAGCCAACCACAGAATGATGAGAGAGAAGTCAACACTCGCTGCTATAAGTTGTAGAAATTTCAAGTTTGTTATGCAGTATTGCTGAAATAATAGCTGACTGACACATAAACCCTCCTCCACCTGCAATCTATTTTGAAGACCATCTGTATTAGTCTCCTGGGATGAATAGGACAAAGTACCAAAAAATGGGTGACTTAAAAGAAAGGTATCGTCATAGTTCTACAGGCCAGAAGTCAGAAATAAAGGTGTTGTAAATAACAGATATTGGCGAGGATGTGGAAAAAAGCGAACCCTCATACAGTTGGTGGGAATGTAAATTGGTGGAGCCACTGTGGAAAACAGTCCAAAGTTCCTTAAAAAGCTAACACAGAACTCTCATATGACCCAGTAATTCCACTCCAGAGTATACATCCCCCCCCAAAAAAAGACAAAAACACCAATTCAAAAAGATACATGTACCCCAATGTTCACAGCAGTATTATTTACAATTGCCAAGGTATAGAAGCAACCTAAGTGTTCATCAACAGATGAATGGATAAAGATATGGTATATACCCAACAGACTACTACTCAGCCATAAAAAAGAATGAAATTCTGACATTTTCAGCAACATGGATGGACTTGGAGGGCATTATGCTAAGTTAAAGAAGTCAGACAGAAAAAGATAAATACTGTATGATATCACTTATATGTGGAATCTAAAAACTAGAACAAACTAGTGAATATAACAAAAAGAAGTCAACTCACAGAATACCAATGGCGAGAAGGAACAGAAGGAAGGGCACTAAAGGGGTGGGGGATTAAGAGGTACAAACTATTAGGTATAAAATAAACTACAAGTATATATATACTGCACAACATGGGGAATATAGCCAATACTTTATAAATGAAGTATAACCTTCAAAAATTGTGAATCATTGGAGTTCCTGTCGTGGCTCAGTGGTTAACGAATCCAACTAGGAACCATGAGGTTGCAGGTTCGATCCCTGGCCTTGCTCAGTGGGTTAAGGATCCAGCGTTGCTGCGAGCTGTGGTGTAGGTCGCAGACGCGGCTCGGATCCCGCGTTGCTGTGGCTGTGGCGAAGGCCAGCAGCTACAGCTCCTGTTAGACTCCCTAGCCTGGGAACCTCCACATGCCACGGGTACGGCCCTAGATAAGGCAAAAAGACCAAAAAAAAAAAAAATTGTGAATCACAAGTTCTCATCATGGCTCAGAAAGTTAAGAACCTGACATAGTGTCCGTGAGAAGGTGGATTTGATTCCTGGCCTTGCTCAATGGGTTAAGGATTTGGCATTGCCACGAGCTGCGGCGTAGGTCACAGATGTGGCTCGGAACCAGTGCTGCCATGGCTGTGGCGTAGGCCGGTACCTACAGCTCCAATTCAACCCCTAGCCCAGAAACTTCATACGCTCAGGTGCAGCCCTAAAAAGAAAGGGAAAAGAAAGAAAAATTGTGAATCACTATGTTGTACTACCTGTAACGTATAATATTGTACTTCAATTAAAAAAAAAAAAAAAGAAATCAGGGTGTCCACAGGATTGGTACATTCTGAGGGCTATAAGGGAGAACTGGGTCCATGCCTTCCTCCTCAGGCATTCCTTGGCCTATAGAAAGAATGGTGTGCTCCGTGTCTTCTCATCATATGTGTCTCTGGGCCCAAATCCCCCCCATTTTTTGCCTTTCTAGGGTTGTACCCATGTCATGTGGAGGTCCCAGGCTAGGCGTCGAATGGGAGCTATAACTGCCAGCCTACACCACAGTGCTGGATCCAAGCCACCAACTGCAACCTACACCACAGCTCACAGCCACACCGTATCCTTAACCCGCTGAGGGAAGCCAGGGATCGAACCCGTGTCCTCATGAATACTAGTTGGGTTCATTAACCACTGAGCCACGATGGGAACTCCAAATTCCCCCTTTTTATAAGGATACCAGTCATTGAATAAGAGCTGACCTTAATGACCTCATCTCAACTTGATCATCTGCAAAGACCCTATTTCCAAATAAGGTCACATTCACAGGTACTAGAGGTTAGGACATCAACATTTTTGGGGGGGACACAACCCGTAACAGGTATCTTGCTGGTGGGGGAATATTAGACTAAAAAGGCCTTGTGGCCTTTGGGTTAATGGACGATCTAAGAGCTTATCTTTGTATATACCTGCAGAAGAGATAAATATTACAGCTGACACGTGAACACCTCTCAACTGCACAGGTCCACGTATACACAGATCTTTTTCAATGGTCTACACCACAGTCCTACATTGGGGTTGGATGAATCTAAGGATGTAGAACTGAAGATACTGAGGGCTGACTGTAAAGTTATACCTGGGTTTTCAACTGTGGGAGGGGGTCGGCACCCATAACCCCTGCGTTACTCAAGGGTCAACTGTATTGGGTTTTGCTGTCTTCTTTTAAATGTTTGGTGTTTCCTAAAGCACATGCAGTCAGTCACCAACATCCCTACTCATCCTTTACCTGAAACACGTGTGATTTCTTTATACTCTTCACCTTAGTAAACCAACACTTATTCCTTCATGCTTCTCTTTCCAGCAGCCCTCATGGTGTCCTGTTGCTTCGGGCTGGTGTTTTCTGCTTATTTTTCTTCGCTATTTAACAGGTCGCCTACATGTTCTTTTCCTCTGCACTTGGCCCTAAATATATCCCAAACATTGTCTTCTAGGACCCCCTTCCACAGAGGCTGCAGCAAAAGTGGCCAATCACTGCTACTGAGAGCTGTTCCAGTACAATGTCAGGACGGAGGCACGTAACCTCCAATCCTTCCCTTTAGTCTTTGTATTTTGAATAAACTTGCAAAAGACCCAGCACAAATTAAAATTTGTTCTGGTTTTACTCTCCACAGAAAAAAACAAATTTACCTAAACCCATGAAATCCAAGCACAATCCAGGCATCAGCAAGTTGCATGCTTAGTCAAATAAAAAGTATAATCCCTGATCCTGTAACTGAGCAGGGCCCCGTGAGGCCCTCCCAGAGTTGACCCGCACTCATGTCCTCCACCTGCCTTTTTATCTATATAAAAACTTTAGTCAAAGAATCAACTTAGTCAGAGAAGTGAGAAAATACTCAAGAAAAGGACAAGCAAGACAGAATAATAATAGCGTAGCCACAGCCATTCAACAAAGTCAAGGACCTTGAGTTAGTTCTTCAAGGACTATAGATAATATTCTGAGTCATGTCCTTGGAGCTGTTTTGAGGGTGCTAAAGCCCCCACTGGGTGGAAGAAGTCAAGTGTATGCTGCCCACAAGCACACAGACCCCAGACTGGTGATGATGCTGACTCCCAATGACCTCACCACCCACCAATCAGGAAAATGTCCATGAGCTGATCACACCCTGCTCCTCAAACACTGTAAGACAGCTCACTACCCCCCCCCGAAAGGAGGGAGGGGGCAGAGTCCTTGAGGCACTAGCCTGCTGTGTTCTCCTCTTTGCCAGGCAATTGAAGCTACTTCTGTTTCCTCCAACTCTGTCTCCACGTCTCTATTTGGCTTCAGTGTACAGAGGCAGCCGAGATTTCACAAACAATCCTTGTGCTAAGAACCTTCCTTCTAGCTGTCGGGGCAAGGTCTGCACACTGAACAGGGTCTCCACCTCCTTTCAGAATTGCAGGGACAATTTGAAAATGTCTGCACTGGTCACTGCTTCAAAGTCTCCACTCAGTGGCCTCCACCCACTGCCAGTTATGTAATTTTTCAAATGCTGCGGGGTATAAATGCCCTTTGGGGAGCACTGAGGGGGTTAAACTCGAGGCCCAGATTAATGGTTTATCCAATTGCCTTTTTTAACAAAATCCTTGAGAACAGGACATCCAGCCTGCGAGTAGCCTACTTCCCTGTAGCTGGCAGTGAAAGAAAGACTTAAAAATGGGTGGCTTAAAAAAGGGCAAGATTTTTTCGGAGTTCCTGTCGTGGCTCAGTGGTTAACGAATCTGACTAGGAACCATGAGGTTGCGGGTTCGATCCCTGGCCTTGCTCAGTGGGTTAAGGATCTGGCGTTGCCGCGAGCTGTGGTGTAGGTTGCAGATGCAGCTCAGATCCTGCGTTGCTGTGGCTGTGGCAAAGGCTGGCAGCTACAGCTCCTGTTAGACCCCCTAGCCTGGGAACCTCCATATGCCGCGGGTGCGGCCCTAGATAAGGCAAAAAGACCTAAAAAAAAAAAAAGGCAAGATTTTTGTTCTGAAGTGTACCCAGTGCCGTATTGTGGAAAAGTGAGGCAAGCATTAGACTGGGCCAACCTCCATGGTCTGTTTAGGTGGAAGACAGTCAGCCTGTTGGATTCTCTTACACAGGTGCCAATAAGAACAAAGGCATCATCTGGGGAGAGGAGATACTGATGGAGCATGTGGAGAATCCCAAGTACATCCATCACTGGAACAAAAATGATCCTAGCTGGCACTAAGAAGGGAGAAAGGGCAGACTTGGTGTGGTAGCTTAACTCAAAAAAAATTACTAATGAGTAATCGTTGGCCACTGCCTTATTTATTCCAAAACCCAAATATCTCATGACTTTTATATATCTACCGTATTTAAATTGATCTCATACACAAGAATTCAGATCATGAATGCCTGATGGAATGTTTCTGTTAAAAGTCCTGATATCAGATTGGCTTGTGGCTAAACAAATACGGTCAACTATTTGAATTTTAGTAGTAACTGCAGTTCAACGGGTACCAACACTGTTTTCCCCTTCTAACGATGATTAATCTTGAATCAAGAATGTTAAACTTCTCAGGAAGACGGTGAATACCTTCTCAAAGCCTATGGGAGATTGGTTTTATATTTAGATTTCTATAACTGGTTATATTAATATAGTTAAACACTGGGAAGATCCCTTCACTGTCTCAGAACAGAGCATGATTCACCTGTTTTAACTACAATGCACCTGGATTGCCTCCTGTTAAAGTAAGAGCTGAAGATAAACTAAATGTCCACTTTATCTTTTTGGTGTCCACTATGACAATTTAATTAAAATTCTCGGTGCCTAAAATATTGCTTTTTACTTATTGAAAGGCATTTTAGAATGGTTTATGTACAGCATCAAACAATGCTTAGCACTTCTCAAAAATAAAATCCATGAGAACATTCCTAACCCTTGGAAATCAAATAGAAACTCATTTGAGCAATCACCAGTGTAACATCTAGCACTTTCAAAGCCGCCCATAACAATGTTGATATTTAAAACATTTCAATTCAGCAGCAGTTCATGCAACAGCTTTCTGCATGTTTTTCTGCAAGGCCATCCGCCTGATTTTCCACTCACCAGTACTCCAGCTCTGTACTGCTCAGTGTGGTCCATAGACCAAAAGGCAGCATCAGCTGATTGGGCCGTGAGGAATGCAGGATCCTGGGCCCTGCCCCAGACCTCCAGAATGAGGCTGTATTTTAAGGAGAGTCTCAGGTACTCCTTATATGCACATGAGTTTGAGAAACACCGCCCTAGTTTTTCTATTCCTATTTCTGACTAGCAGGACAACTATGGTTCCTTTTAAATCCTCAGCCAGTTTTTCTCATTAGACTAAATGAACAGCTTTTTGAGGTGAGCCAATTTTCAAATTTAAAATATTCTAAAATGGGGCTTTTTGCCTTAAGTAAAAATGTTTCGGCCCCACTCTCGCTCTGCATCCCTCTGCTGCCATGTACACTGGGGAAGAACAAAAAATTAACCCTCCATGCCCTCCAGTGTCTTGGCAGCTCAGGAACATCTAACAGCGAAGAAACTGCAGGGTCTTTGAAGCAAGGTCTTCGCCAGGAACCTTTTGTCTCTAAGTCAGTGGGACCCATACGAATCCGAGGGTGGACAGGGACCCACCAGCCACACCATCCCAAGTCTTACCAGCACCTGCATTTAGTTCTACTGCGCAGATAGCATGGGCAGGGCTCAGCTCCTCTGAGCCTCTGTGATCTCCTGCAGGAGCCCCCGAAGGTAGGGTTTCTTTGTGTAGCAGTTAGAAAGCCTGAAAGACATAATTCAGCCACTAGAGCTCAACAATGGCCCTGAAGGATGTCAATATGCTAATCCAAGAAACTCATGTTACCTTATGTCGCACAAGGGACTTTGCAGGTGTGGCTGAGCTTGAATTGGAGAGAATATCATGGATCGTTCAGATAAGTCCAATGTGATCCCAACAGGGTCTTACGACAGGGATGAGTCAGAAAGGTAATGCCACGTTGGAAGCAGAGATTTAAAGGTGCTGTGCTGCTGACTTTGGCACTCAAGGGCCCAGAAGCCGAAGAATGCAGGTGGCATCTAAAAACTAGAAAAGGCAGGAAACGGACTCTCCCCTAGTGCCTCCAGAGGGCACCAGCCCTGCCCACAATCGGATTTGAGCCTGTGACACTCATTTCAGACCTGTGACCTAATAAATTCATGCTATTTTAAACTAAGTTCTTGGTAATTTGTTCAAGCAGTGACAGGAAAACTGATATGCAACGCAGAAGCAATCTGTGGAAGACCCTTGCCAAAACATCCCCCCAGATTTTACATGATTCTTGTAAAATGATTCTTGCCTAGGTCTTCACCGTGATGATTGCCAAATGCCATTTTCAACTCCAGCATCGCCTCCCGCTTAGCTCGTTGACAGCCAGTAAGTGCCTCATCTATTCGTATATTTGTGTCCTCCATTTACTTATCTGTTTATCTTCCATACGCCCTCATGACTCCCAAATTTTTTTCAATGGTTTATAATTTTATTATTTGCTTCACTATTTTAGGGCACAAACCCTTCTGGACTTATCCAGTGGGAGCCAAGGACCAGGCACAAACTAGGCACAAGGGGCCAGGATCAGGGTCTTGTGGCCTTGCTCCCTGGCCTCCATGGTGTGGCGTGGAAACCCAAGCCACAGTCCCCCGTAGGCTGACCTGGACCAAAACAGAGACCTAGTATGCGAACTCCACCCCACAGCTAGGGAGTCACAATGCAGAGAGACGTTCAAGAGCACCCGGGTTGACGGTGGAGAACAAACACACAAGAGAAAACTCACAGCAGTGGCTGACTCCCAGAATGGCCGCAGATCCTACACCCTGTTCCAGTTTTCCGGGCTGGATGGGCTACACCTCCCCGAGTTTCTGCTCCTCTTCAGCTTTTGGGGGCACCAAGAAGGAACCCCAAAGATGCAAGCCCTGGTGAAAGGACCCCATCCACCAACACGGCACTTCCACCCACACCGAGACTACACCCCCGAGGGGGCCCGGTAGACATCCTTGTTCCTTCGATGCAAGAAGGTTCAGGGACGTCTCCCTTTGTCACCATAGGCTGCTTTTCCTCTTGAACATGCCCAACCCTATGTAATTTATTCACGCCCCTCTGTTTCTTCTATGTTCCACTTGGAAAATGTCATTCTAAGAGCTCCCTTTTACAATGCACTTTTTAACTCCATGTACAAAGCATCAGACTTGAACAACAGGTACTCAGCGGTGGCCTGTGGAGTTTATATTCAAGCTATCTGTCAGCTGCACTTGAGCTGAAGGGCTCGCTTCCCCTGCCTCCCCCGCACTTCAGTTAAATGCTTCTACCTCTTAGGGTGTCAGTCAGAAACTGCACTCACGTGTTTCTTTCCCACCAGGACGCATTATCTCTTTAAGTTAAACATTTAAACGTATATGGACAATAGATAAGGGATGAAGACTATTTAATAGGACAGGATAAATAACAAACACTGAGTTTGAAAGGAGCACACAATAAACACATAGAATATGTTGACAGAAGGGCCCCCTTAGCCCCAGGAGGAGGGAGAGAGGGCTAACTTCCAGTATCAAATTTAACTCGGACAACTGAAAGCAGACAAAGGCAGAGATGTCTGGAAAGTAGAGGACACAGAATGCAGTCCAAGGAGCATTTCTGTCCCTGTGCAAAGAACTCAGAGCTGTCAGAATCACTTACAGAGAACCTAAGTTACCAACGCAATCATTAACCAATATGTAAGACTATTATAGAATTAAGACAGGGAAAAAGGATTTCCTAATAGGTAGAGCCAGGAATGATTTCTAAAAAGCTAACTCCAGTGTCAAAGTGCACATCTGCAGAGAACTGCCCCTTGCAGTCTTAACAATCTTGGGCTTTCATCTCTAGGCCATTGGGTGGCAACCGCCCAGTCCTCCCTCTGCACACTGGAGAGCTTGTCAAAACCTGGCTTGTTAATAAGCTGGCTTTACCCAGGAGAGTCCCTGACTCATTTATTCTGTTTCATTCCCGTGCAAAGTTGCACAGAGAAGGGTCTGTTTCCTAACATTCCATCTTAAAGGACTCACTCAAATTGAAATGACCACCATGTGACTGGTTTTTACCCAGGAATGCAGTCTGCATTAATGAGCCAGCCGGGGCATCACTGGGACCTCCAGACACAGGAGATAAGCATACCTGTCCAGTTACATTTATCCTGATTGCTGGGGGAAATCACATCCAAGAGTATTCCAACTGCCTTCCAAAAGCACTGGGCTATTTCTTGTCCATGTTCTAGTTCCCATTTTTGAAATAATGAGTAAAGCAGAAAGCAGTGGAATGACTGCATTAGGTAATTGAGATTTTAAATGGTTCTGGCCGAGGAGAACAGATCTGCCAGTACTGATTTGAAGCTGTGACAGCAGGGAAAAGGGACCCTGCTACCCTTCCCCACCATCTAAATACAAACAATGGAAGCAAAAACTGGTATCTATGGGCACAATTCTTTGCAGCCTTGAACTTGGGTGGAAAATCCTTTATTTTTACTAACCCTTAACTGAAATCTAGTATTTCCTTTAAACATAAGCATAGGTGACAAAACCATGTTAACACTGGCAGTACCTATGACTTTGTCAAGCATTAGACATATACCTTGGGGCTTTTTGACTTATTTTTTTGTTGTTGTTGTTATTTTAGGGCCACACCCATGGCATACGCAAGTTCTCAGGCTAGGGGTCAAATCAGAGCCACAGCTGCCAGCCTACACCACAGCCACAGCAACAGCAATGCCAGATCTGAACCGTATCTGTGATCTACACCACAGCTCATGGCAACGTCAGATCCTTAACCCACTGAGTGAGGCCAGGGATCAAACCTGCATCTTCATGGATGTTAGTCGGGTTCACTGACCACTGAGCCACGAAGGGAACTCTTGGTTTATTTTTCTTAATGGCCACACTCAAGGCATATGGAAGTTCCTGAGCTAGGGATTGAACCCAAGCCGCAGCTACAGTAACGCTGGACCCTTTAACCTCACTGAACTGGGCCAGGGATCAAACCTACACCTCTGCAGTGACCCGCGACGTTGCAGTCGGATTCTTAACCCACTGCACCACCGTGGGAACTCCAACAGATGCATTCTTAGCACATTTCAGTCGCTAGAGATCTCTTTATGCTCATTATGCTTCAAAATTATAGTATTTGACCCACAACTAGATCCAGCCATGTAACAGATCATTAATGCATAATTAAAGCGTGCCTTCAAAAAAAATAATGTAACTTGTTTCCCTGTAACCTAATCTGCTCACTGGATTAAAAAGCATGTTTGTGAGGAGGGGGCTCACAGGTTTCACCAGGCTGCCAAAGGAGCCCGTGGAATCAAAAAAGGTTTTAAGAATCCCTGCTGGGAGCTTTCTGACAGCACATTCAGGATGCTGGAACCGAAATTCACAGTGCTACTAGCCACGGGACCCCCAGGGAACATTTCAAATTTGGACTGCTGGCCCACTCAGTGAAACTAACCACCACGTCACAAAGCTATTTCAACACTGAGCAAGAAAATGTCAAGGCAAGTTGTGTATTAACCCAAAGCACTGTTGTTGGGTTAAAAGATTATGTAGAATAAAGACACTGAGCAGCAGGGTGATACAGAAGGAGGTTAAGTGTTTCTTCAAGGCCATTTAGCAGATCACATCAAATAATGCTGCCCGACTGGCCTCTAGGATGGTGCTGTCCCAAGACTAGGGAAGAAGCGGGTGCTGTGGGAGAGACCACTAAGGAAGTCTGGCTGGGAACAAAAAACTTCAGCTGAAGCCAACAATACCGAGTGCTTAGAACACAAAGAGCTGGTTGAAGGACCACACTTGGAGTAGCCCTGCTCTAGAGTCTTGGGCACGGGCCAGCAATACTTCACATCACACATCCCACACACGCATGCTGCCTTCACCAGCATGAAATAGATCGATTTATTAAGACAAATGCAAATTCTCACGTCAGCAAGTTAACTCAAGCAAGAAAGTAACCCATTCAACTGAACAGGAAAGAGTAGCTCATTTTTATTTTACCCAGTAGAAACACGGTCAACCCAGCCTTCCTACAGCCCAGTCAAGTTTTAATTTATCAAGTTTTCTTTAAATACTCAACCGCATTTTCACAAGAATGCAGAATTTTTTTTTTTTTTTGTCTTTTTGCCTTATCTAGGGCCGTACCCGCAGCACATGGAGGTTCCCAGGCTAGGGGTCTAACAGGAGCTGTAGCCGCCAGCCTTCGCCACAGCCACAGCAACACGGGATCCGAGCCGCATCTGCAACCTACACCACAGCTCACTGAGCAAGGCCAGGGATCGAACCCGCAATCTCATGGTTCCTAGTCGGATTCGTTAACCCCTGAGCCATGACGGGAACTCCCAGAATTTTTTTTAATAGACAAATTCTTGCCATCTGCTGATGTGTTAAATAGAATATAAACTACAGACACACTGGCCCTGTATATAATTGAAAAACGGCTATATATTACAGTACATTCTATTTTAGATTATAAAGGAGTCTACAACACTAAGTAACACTAAAGTAATATAATAGTGCTTGGATCCTAAAACATTTCCTTAAAATGCAGCAAAAGCAGAGGTTATACAACACTGTAAATCAACTATACCATAATTTAAAAAAAGAGGTTGTCTTTAGTTATCAAGAGTTCAGTTTGCATGCTTTCTTTTCAGAAGAGTTACAAAGATATTTAAAAAAAAATCAGATATCCTTTCTCGACTACAAAGAGACTGTAGTCAGAACTCATCGTTATCACTCCAAATAAAAACATTTATTTCCATTCCCTTCTTCCTCTCATAGCACATCCTTTATTCTTTCCTGAATGTGTCTTCCACAGCCTGGCCTAACCAGATCCATTTCATTCCTAACTCTCTGCTCTTGGCAGGACCTGAGTGTCAGCAAATTCATCAGATTTATCGTCAGTCACAAACTAGTCTTCAAGGATAAAGCTATGCCACATATAAACAACACCATATCCAGACAGTGATATACTTGGCTTCTTCTCTAAAATGGGGAAAAAAAAAAAAGCAAAACCAAATCTATTTACCCCAAACTGTGCTCTAATAGTAATAGTACCACCATTTTTAATCTCACACAGTATACAGAGACTTTGAAAAGGATTACAGAAGAGTCTTAGGGGAGGTGGGGGTGGAAGTAAGCAGGATTCTAAATGCCTACAAATGCCTCTATGCACAAGAAAAATATTTGCTGAAAGCCAGTCTAGTTTCAACATAACTCTAACTCCTTTTATGCATTACTGTTTTTTTCTCCCATGCCGATTCAATAAAATGAACCTATCTCACAAGAAAGAATGTTCTGAATAACACTAATTTTATCTCAAAACAGACAATGGATGTTCCATTTTCCATGCTTTACTTACTGCAAATTCATCATAAATGAACCCATTCCACTAATTAAAACATAAACCTTTTATTAAACAACAGGATAACCCAGTGATGTCTAACAACCCAAGTCAATATAACCTCACCTTTGACGTCGACTGTTCCCCACAAACACACTACCAAGCTGGTATCCACATCTCCTTAGGTGAGTTTAGGTTGCTCTTGTGGTTGTAGGCCTCTCCAAAACACTTCTCAAAAAATTTTACATCAGTAATCCAAAACCATCTTTTCACATCTAACATACCAGTAAGAGTGGGCATAAAAATAATCTTTTGACTTTCAACTTTACAGTAAGGCCAAATCTCTTCCTATCCTCAGGTCAATTTTATAATGAAGAACTGGTGAATGTAATAGGTTGTGTATCATTTACCACAGTGGTAAATGAAGTCATTACTACTGTTCAAAAAAGGCCCTAAGGCCATCCTATTATCAAGAGATAAATGGCATCGAGCAACGTAACAGAACCAAGGAGACACTTTTGTTCTGCAAGATCAGAAATGAGAAAGAAGGGACCTGGCTGAAATAAAACAACAGACACATGAAATTTCTCATTTGCAATTTTAATCGAAGCAATGCTATTCATTTTTTTAAGTCTTTCCTTATAAGCACCAAATTTTAATATATATGTCAATTTGGGGGTGAAACAAACTCCCTCAAGAACATCCCTCCAGAAGAAAACAATGATGTTCATTTCTCCAAACAACCAAATTCAAAGTCTACCAAAACAAGAACAAAAAAAGCCCACACAGGAAAAAAAAAAAAAAAACACCAAAAATCACATTCTAGGGGTTCAGTGCATTTAGCAGCCTTCACTGTGCTGTCTAATCATCCTTCAGCTGACTTTCAAAAAAAAAAATAACACCCTAGTTCATCAAAATATACATTTTCCATTCAATTTTTAAATTAAAAAAATAATTAAAAAAGGAAACTTGAAGGAATTCACAATCAATTGCCTGACTCATTTCGATGTCATGTACAGCATATGAAGGTCAGGAAGGCTATTTGCAGCACACGTGATTAGGGGAAACTGATTTTCAAGGTTTAGCTTTCTTCCAAACAGTGTAAAATACCCACCTGGACAGGGAGTCAAGGAATAAGAGCAGGTAATTCAAGGAAGAGCAGGCATCACTTAAAATGTGTTTACTGGCCTACAAATTGGAAGATGGATGAAAGCTTCAGAGCTTACAGCACTGTGGTAATGAGAATGAAGGCCTCTTAAACAAGGCCACTTTGCAGCCTGGATGCCCACCACCTGTGACGGGGGTGGGGGACGGGTGAACAGAGAAAAGGTTAAAGGGACACAAATATTCCCTCTGGTAACATTTCCGCTTCCAAGGACTCTAAAATGGTTTAGGGAACGAATATGAGAAGGAAGGGTGGGGAGGAGGAAGACAGAAAGACAAGAGAGAGCTAAGAGGTGGGCTGGGAGGAGGTGGGAGAAGGACAGGGAGTGGCAAGAGAAGGGGAAAAAAGGCGAAGGATGGGGAGGAAGAGGAACCAGAGGGGAGCCACAGGGTGGACAGCTTTCCCCAGACATCATCAACTGCTTTGTAAAGCCTTTCAACATACAGACCAAAACCTGACCAGAACCAGTGCTCTGGAGAGGGGGAGAGGTGTCAAAGGTCTCCTGGGCCGCCCGGCAAGCAGAGGATTTCTGCGGTCACAGCTCTGTCACAGCCTGCCCAGGGTCACAGGCAAAGGCCATACCGCAGACCCGCAGCAGTCACAGAAGCTGGACGCTGCCACCTCCAATAGGGAAGCTCTTGTCTACAGGCTAGAGTCTGCTTTGTAGGAGGAGGAAATACACTCTAAATTTCCAATGACGATGCTCTCATTTGGTTTTTCTCCAGGTTCTTATTTCTCTGGACTAATTTTGCCAAATGGAACTAATGGAGAACGCTAACATTAACTTTGCGATGCCCAGCATTATTTTTAGCCCTATCTCTAGTGCAAATCAGAATGAAGTGCAGAAACCAATATTAAACTAGGATAGTTTCAATATAAAAGTAGAGCGGGCTGCTTCAGTCAGCCTGCTCCAGCTGGAGCGGGTTCTAGACTGGAGTGGCCAAAGCCTTCATGTGCAGGCTGGCTAACACAAGTCACTGGGCCCCACCTGCTAGGGGTTCTGGGTGGGCAACAGGCCGTGGTGAGGCTTGAGAATTTGTACGTTTAACTTGTTCCCATGTGATGCCACAGCTCCAGGGACAGCCTACAAGAACCGCTGGGGCCAGATCATTAAAAGCACCAGGGAAGCTGTGGCAGGCCACACCCCAGCATCTGAGGGTGGAACCCAGGAATCAGTATTGTTTTAAACCTCCCGGGGGATTACAATGTGCAACCAAGTTTGAAAAACAGGGCCTTATATATACTATAGACCAAATGCTGTTAAAATGCTAAACAGGCTTGGGATTTACATGGAGGTTCCAATTTAGCAACACAATGATATGGTCAAAGGATATAATTCCAAGTATGAAGGGACACAGACGATCTCCTTCGAGAATTCCACAGGACAATACAGGCGCCCCAGCTGTTCTTCATAGAGTGACAGGGCTTCCGTCAAATTGACACAGTTCCCCTAAATCAAAGAGAGAAAAGCAAACAACAGGATTCTTAGGTCCTACTGAGGGTCTCACTCAGTTGACGATCTCTAATAAATGAGATAAAACTTCCTCTCTGAAAATGAAATAAGGCTTCTGTACTTTCACAAATCACATTGAGTTCTATTTATAGACTCATTAGCTCATTACCCTTCTACCTCATTTACCAAGCAATTTCCAATTATTAGAATACAAAGCAGTGAGACCAATTTCTCATTAGTGACAGAGTCATTGTATCAACACCACGCAATTGGCAAAGATTCATACACGTAATCCGTTCAAAATAAGTTTGCCCAATAGTCACCACTGTTTTGGTAAGGAAGTATCAAAACGATAATGCTGTTGATTTCCAGAACGGCTTAAACAACAACCCTCCTCTAAGGGTCTAAGATGTTGAACTTAGATGTTGAAGAGTCTGAACTATATTCAACCCCTGTGTTCTCCCCAAAATCTGTGATTTATTTTAAGCCATAAGAGAATCGAAGTCTATTCAGGATATACACTAAGGCTATTCCCCAATTCTGCTCTTAAAAATTCTCTCTTGACTTCCTTGTTCTAACTTTACTCCCTTTCTTGCCACCATTTTTTTTGCCTCTTCAGCAGGTAGGGGTGGTCAATGAAATATAATTGAAGTTGTGGGTGGCAAGTTTTTTTTTTTAATTTGTTCTTTTTTTATTGTTGAAGTATAGTTATTTACACAATGTTGTGTTTCCACCTATACAGCAAAGCAATTCAATTACATAAATCTTTTCAGATTCTTTTTCATTATAGATAAATATTGAATATAGTTCCCTGTGCTAAACAGTAGGTCCTTGTTATCTATTTCATTATAGTAGCTCATATCTATTAATCCCATACTCCTAATTTATCCT
Source organism: Catagonus wagneri (assembly GCA_004024745.2). Taxonomy (NCBI): domain Eukaryota; kingdom Metazoa; phylum Chordata; class Mammalia; order Artiodactyla; family Tayassuidae; genus Catagonus; species Catagonus wagneri. The sequence continues at coordinate 2,195,302 of PVHT020000194.1, forward strand.
CATGGCCACCTTCTTTCCTTTGATAAGTTAATTTTCTAAGTGTGAGTCTGTTTTCTATATAGCTTCATTTGTATTCCTTTTTATATTCCACTCTAAGTGATATTTGATTCTGGACAATCAGAAATAAACAGAGTGAACAGGTTTCTTCAGCTTTCTTCTAGCCTATAACTTAGATGTGATGTGTGGAGCTGTAGCAGCCACTGTGACCACTGAGGGGGGTGAAGAGCATCAGAGATACTGGCCAAGACACAGAGCTCATGAACGAATATAGAAATAGTACCTGCCTAATTCTAGAGCAGTGGTTCTCAATCTTCAATGTGCATTTGAATCATAGGGAGCCTTGTTCAAATGTAGATTTTCATTCAATACGACTAGGTTAGTGTTATCATTTGAGTAGCTTTCCCCCAAGGGTTTTTCATAATGTATTTAGAAAACAAAATAGGTATTTAATACTAACCTAATTACTTTTAACCTCTGAGGGTTTTTGTTTGTTTTTTTGCTTTTTTGGATGCATATGGATGTTCCCAGACCAGGGCTCAAAACTGTGCCATAGCAGCAAGCTGAGCCACTGCAGTGACAATGCTGGATCTTAACTGCCACCTCTGAAGTTCTTAACATTTGAACAAGTACTGAATACATGTGCTGATTCCATCCTTCTTAAGAACCTCACTATCAATTTGCCTCAAAATAGCACTGTTAAGTACAATGTAAGATGAAAAGTATTCACAAATAAAGCAGCCTGTGATGTAAGCATTCTTGAGGATGACATTTCAAAGCCAACCAACTAGCCAGCCATGGCCAAGTGGGTAGACAGGACTATACTGAGAGCTGGCCTTGGCAGTTTTAACCCAGCGCATTCGCTCAGCATGTCGTCATCCTTCAGTGCCAGCCTGTTTAGTAACCCATCATCTAGGGTCCTGCAGTGGGATTTGGCCAAAGTGCCCTTCGCCAGCATATAATTTGGTTTCAACATCAAGTTCATCATGAGAGTATATAAACACCACATGTGTAATTTAAGATTCGCAAATAGAAAACACTGCCTGGTTGTTTTTAGAACACCTCACTACTGGGGAAGCTATAGAAGGGAAATGCCACCAAGGTTCACAGTTCAAAGTTTTCCTTGCCATCTTAAAAATGACACCATGTTCTCTTTTTATAGCTGGTATATGGGAAGACCTCCTTACAAAGAATGTGGTGAGGAAATAGGATGGTTGCAAATTGTTCTTCCTCAACATTATCAAAAAGCAGTTTAAAAAAGAGAAAAAAAAACTCGCAAAGAGATACCCACCCTAAAGAAGTAGCATGACATATTTCACTTTTCTGTGTATTTTAAATGGAACTACATTGTTCATTTTTTAAGACACAAGGGAGATGCAGAAAATCTAAGAGCAAATAATTAAGAACCTATTAAGGATGGGAATAAAAGAATAATGTGGCAAGGCGGGGGTACCCCTAGATGGATAACTCTCAGTACAGTGGTTTCTGTTCTAGAAGGTTCTCCTTGCCCCATGTTAGTTGTGGGGCTAGGAGCTAACACTTGCTTTTTTACTTTATAGATTTCAATATTGTTTATATCTTTTAAACAGCTTGTGTCATTTCTATAACCTAAGAAAACATTCCTAATGACATTATTTTGATCGAGTTCAAAGGCAAGCAAAACTAAGTATGATGATTTAGGATACCACACATATGTGTAACATCTACAAAGAAAATCACAATAGGGGAAAAAAAAAATTAAAGATGGGTTACTTCCAGAAGGTGGGAAGGGATGAGGGAGGAATACAGAGTCAAGGGTACTAGTAACACCCAGGTCAGGCTGCAGGGGTCAAGGGAGGTAGTATTTTTTTTTTATCATAACTTACATGAATATCACACACATATTTTTTATATTCAAATGACCTCCTTTTTTTTTTTTTTTTTAATGGGGAGCGGGGTAAAAAAGGGAGGGAGGTCAAGTCCCAGGACCTGTCTCCTAGTCCCACAAAAGCAATTCTGCAGATTCAAATTTCTCTGGCCTGCCTGACTGGTAGCTCAGTCCCCATACACTCCAGGGCACTTTCCCCAGCTCTGGAGCCCAATGACAAGGCTGTCTTCTAGCCGCCAAGTGACACTAGTGACACCATGAACTTGCCATTGTGACGCAAGCAATCTTAGACAGGAATGTTTAGCTTTTGTTAGTCACCCAGTAACAGGTGCGCAACAACGTTTTCATCTCCTGTTTAACCTTACTCTAAGCTACCGGCTGGAGGAAGTGGGGTGGGTGTGTGTCAAGGGCATCTCCTAAGCATACCACCTGGCAGTTAAGTAAAGCACTACACTGTTGCAATGATGTCAATAATGCCAAGTCAAACTGCGCTACGCTTTTGACTCAACTACTCCTTCTTCGAAGCCTATATCCCCTTGGTCCACATGACACACTCAACCACCCAACATACTACAGGATTCTTGGGTATTATAAAATGAGATCGCCTTGAGTTTCCAACTGTAATGAACACAGGGATGGGAAACACATTCTAATACATCTTTTGGACAATTCTTAGAAATCAGCACAGCCCCAAGTATTTAATGTGATTTTTAGTAAAAGCTGGTTGGCAGAAGCCATTGATCAAAGCCTGATCATCAGTATTAATGAATGGGTGGTGATGATCAGTTGAGTAAGCATTTCTATTAGTTGTCCATATTGAGACAGCAGTTCCCCAAGAACGCAGTCAACCAGGCAAATATTCACAACGAAAGAAAACAGTCACGCTTGGTTCCTAACGGCACCTGTTGTCTACTACTAACTGACTGGTATGTTTTCAGTCTCTTTTGGTTCAAGATTTCAGAGCCTCACATTCTTCCCCAACTTAATTAAGCTCTCTGAGATTTCTATTTGCAGAAACATAAAAAGAACCAAATTCTATCAATATATGCTCTGCTTAAGAAATATTCACTCATGAAAAACCCAACTCACTGAATTCGGGTCGTTTTTACAAAAATAAGCCCACATTAAGTAGGTTTCCCTATAGAATTTCTATAAACCAGTGGTCAGCAAACTTCTGTCAAGGACCAGACAGAAAATACTTCAGGCTTTTCAGACCATGCAGTCTTCATCACAAGTACCCCACACTGCAGCTGGAGCACTGAAGTAGCCACAGACACGCTACTGAATGGGCATGGCTGTGTGCCAAGAAAAACAGCAAAAACAGGCAGTAGGTGCAATGTGGCCTGTAGTTTAGAGACACCTGTAAAAAAGTCAATTCTAGAATGTGCTTTTTAAAAATAATTCTTAAACGTAAGGCATTTAAAAGAAGTCCACTCATAGACAGTTATCTATTCCCCTTAAAACTTCACACTTTCACCAAGTGCGAGGTAGGAGATGGCCACGTGTGGGGGTCTTACATATAGGCAGAGGAAGAAGCAAACAAAATGGGCTGGAAACTAAATCAAGCTGTCTCTTACATTTGCCAAGTTGTTCTGGGCATTATGATTCTCCGATCTCATAAATGTCTCCCACACTAGGGTCTGCATTCAAAATGCCTCCCAGGGGCGGGGTACTAATTTCATCCTGGGGAGAATAAAGTTTGGACCTAATAGTTCTTGACATTTAAATATACTAATGCTTGAAAAAAAAAAAAGTTTAGAGTGAGGTGGAATTCTCCCGAAAACACTCAAAAATTACAGGAACCAGAGTACAGTACTAAGTAAGTACTAAGTAAGTGTTTATCTTCTGTTTGTGATTCAAGGCATTTTTGTACCAAGAGACTGATCATCAATTAGCTGCTTCTGCTGTCATTTTCAAAATGTTAAGGGTCAAAAAATACTAACTTCAAGCTTTCTTTTAAAATTAAGAATCCTCTAGAATATGAGGAAAACACAATTTGCTTCCATCTCGTGGCAGCAGCTCATACTACAGCCAAAGCAGTTTTTTAAATTTATGTTGATGGCTTTTCCACTAAGAATCTCCTAGAATTCCCAAGATAAAAGGTGAGGAATTTTCAAGTGTGTCCATATTCCACTGGAGATCAGAGAAGCTCAACTAACAGAATTGTGGACTTGTCTGACATGACAACTGTGGATTGAGCAAAAAATTCTTCCTGAAAGGGCTGTCTTGAGGATTAAGACTTAAACACTAGAGTAACTATGGTGACTGGCAGTGGAAGAATTAGAACATGTGAAATTTCTTAAAACTGTATTGACTTAAATAATTTTTCCTATGTTACACAATTTTTTAAAAAAATCTTTTACATTTCGGTTAAAAAAAAAAAAACCCTCCCAGACAATGGGGGGGAAATCACGGTCTGTGTCTCCATCTGGTGGCAACAGCTCATACTACAGCCAAAGCCCAAATTTGCTAACAGTTATGCTAACCAGGCACAGCAGAACTCATTAATTTCCTAAAGATGACAGGTCAGCTATGTACAAATCTACTGTTTGAGAGAAAATAATCTAATTATGCCGTTCTATACTTAAGAGATATAAATTTCAAGAAAACATATTTAAATTTCAACTTATAAAACTCTCTTTTTTCAGTACAGTTAAGGCTTTATCTACTTCTAAATTACACCTTCAACTACTTTCTCTTTCATACTGAGAATGCTGGGCACGATAGAATTAATGTGCCTAATTGCTCAATCGCTTTATACCACATTACAAATATAACAACCTCAGAATAGTGATAATAATACCATCACCACCCATGTGATTACTAAAAATACATAAAAAATCCTGCATATGCTTGTCCACTCTCCCTCATCCACCATTATTTTTGGTCCTTGTCAGAGCGCTTAGTCATCACATCCTATACTCATTTTAGCCTTCATTTAGTCTTAATTCTACAAATAAACTATATAGTTAATGTTACCATTAGTCTTTATGGCAGTATCTCTCTAGGTACTTTGGTTGAGTGAAGCACAAAATACAAAATTCTTATTAAGAGTTTTGGGGAAAAAAATAGTTAAGTAGCCTATACCTGTGTAAAATATTTTCCATCCTGTTTCAGTACTTTCATTGAGAGGTCAAGAATCAGTCTGAGAAATTCCCATGTGGAATCTGGATGTTAAAAAAAAAATTTTATAAGCATGGGTTTACATGCAACAGAAACATCTAAAGTCAAATATTCACACTAATAGTCAATGATACAAAAAAAAAAGAAAGAACCATGAGCTTAAGACTCAATATTCCACGGCTTATTTGTGAACGGTAACATATGGCGGCATATTTTGTGTCTTACACACACATGCACATACACACATATACAAGTCAAATCAAAAGCAAATGTGCCCGTATGTAGCACTGCTCTCACAATACCCATGAAGATCTGAACCAAAGCAGTGCTTGAAACCTGAAACATAAGAGCTTTAAGTAAGGGGGAAAGCAGCAACATCCCAAAGGAGAAAACCAAGACGGTCAGCAAGGGTCTTCATGTGGGAACCGAGACTGAGAATTCACCAGGAGGAAGAGGAAAAACATTACCACTGAAATCCTAAGCTAGCAGTGATTTCAAGCGTGTGGTCTGAGAAGGGAGATTGCCTGTGGTGTTGCTTAGAAAGGTCACATTATCCTGGTACAGGTTTAAAAAAAAAAAAACTACATTGTGTCAATAAATTAATTAGTAAACATGCTAGTGTCTCAATGGTATGATTATGAGTCATTTTATTTCATGTGTTTCAAAAGAGTTAATTTTGCTCATTTAGTGACAGAACAGGGTTTGACCAAAGCCAAATCCAGCCATCTTTCCACCATGGGCCTCAATTTAACTACTTTTTTGTCTTTTTTGTCTTTTTAGGGCCGCATCCAAGCCATATGGAGGTTCCCAGGCTAGGGGTCTAATCAGATCTACAGCTGCCAGCCTAAGCCACAGCCACAGCCACAGCCACAGCAACGCAGGATCCGAGCCGCGTCTATGACCCACACCACAGCTCACAGCAATGCCAGACGCTTCAACTACTGAGCAAGGCCAGGGATCGAACCCACAACCTCACGGTTCCTAGTCGGAGCCACAACTCCTCCTAGACGATCTCGTAAGATCTTTTCACTCTCACCTAGTGCCAAGAAAAACATTTCCATGAACAAGTACATTGGTTAAAAACAGAAAACAGAATCTACCTTCTTCCGGAGATGTGGAGATTGGAACGGCTGTCAAATCATTAATCACATAATCAAACTCTCTCCCTTCTTTGGCGTACCTCTTCAGTACTGGAATACAGTCTTCTATTAGAACCTTCCAGAGGGAACAGGAATAGATGCGGGTGAGCCAACACACATGGAAGTAGTTAAACACTTGTACAAGGAAGAGGGACAGGCACACGGGGCCTGAGATCCACAGCACCTGCCGCATGAACAAAAACTCACTTCCACCCATGCCTGCTGAGAGCTAAAATCCAGGGCTTACTGTGTACTTCACATGCCTGCTCATCTAACCTACACAACCACTCCCAGGCACTTGAGCACCCCCACTTTACAAATGGAGAAACAAACAACAGAGGTCACAAAGCTTACTCAAAGGCACCCACTAAGAAACAGGGCCAAGAAGTAGATCTAGATCTAAAAACCCAGCTCACACTTTTTTTTTGCCTTTTTGCCTTTTCTAGGGCCCCACTCGAGGCATATGGAGGGTCCCAGGCTAGGGGTCTAATCGGAGCTGTAGCTGCCAGCCTACGCCACAGCCACAGCAACGTGGGATCCAAGCCGCGTCTGCGACCTACACCACAGCTCACAGAAACACCGGATCCTTAACCCACTAAGCAAGGCCAGAGATCGAACCTGCAACCTCATGGTTCCTAGTCGGATTCGTTAACCACTGAGCCACGATGGGAACTCCCCAGTTCACACTTTAATCTATACTGCTTCTATTATATTAATTTTATCCTTTTAGTTTTTCTTATATACTAAGCACTGAATAACTTTGTTGTCTACTCATTTATTTTTGCATTTTATTTTTACTTTTTAAAAATTTTATTAGCT
>PVHT020000194.1:2203246-2314679 GCA_004024745.2 Catagonus wagneri
TTTTTTTTTTTTTTTTTTGGCTTTTAGAGTCACACCCGCAGCATATGGATATTCACAGGCTAGGGGTCCAAGTGGAACTGTAGCCTCCAGCCTATGCCACAGCCACAGCAAAGTAGGATCCAAGCCACTTCTGCAACCTACACCACAGCTCACGGCCAACACCAGATCCTTAACCCACTGAGTGAGGCCAGGGATTGAACCCACATCCTCATGGATGCTAGTTGGGTTCATTAACTGTGAAGCCACGACGGGAACTCCTTACTGTCCTGTTTTATAACTGGCTTCATTGAATGTATCAATGAAAAGATCTAGAAAGCACAAACACCCCAGCTGCCTTCAATCCACATATCATTCCTGCTTTATATGTTCCGTTTTCCCCTGTGCTTAGATTCTTGTGAACACAGAAACACAAAAGCTTAAAAAAAAAAGAAAAGAAACACAAAAGCTTGCCGTCTTTTGTAAAACTAGGATCACACACATCAACTCGGAAACTGTCACCTAGCACCACTCCAGGTAGATGTTTCTTAAAAACGTTACCACTCCACTAAGAATACTGTACTCTTACCATCTTCAAGCCTTGGTCTCTACAAACACAGCCACAGCAAACTTCCTTTCATAGGTGACTCAAACACTGGGTTGCCAAGACAAAAGGCATGTGGACTTCCATTTTAATTTTGAAGCCAGCCCTTGCTCCAATCAGCAGTGTATGTGAGCACCTGTGTCCTTGCATCCTTTTCAGTACTGGATGTAGTCCCTATTCCTGGATTTTGTCAAGTCCTTTGCTAATTTTTCACAAAAACATCATGGGCCACCAACAGCAGTGAGCATCTTGCTGTAGGTTTGCAGGCTATTTGACCTTCAACTTCTGAGAAGTACCGTGAAACTGAGTCCCACCCGCCCCCCCAAAGCTCAGCTCCTCTGCCAAGTTTGATTAACCTCTCTAGCCAAACCTTTACTCCCTTTCTTGTCCTACACCTGTTCCCCTTGAGTCTGAGGAGTATCAAAGAAAAGAGGGGGTTGAAACTGAGCAGGGCCACTAAAACCAAATGAAGGCCCCCGCCCAGGTGCAGGACGGCGACTTCAGGCTGAGCACAAGCACATGGAACCAGAAGGCTGAGGACTGTAAAAGGGAAGGGAGGAGTTCTCTTGTGACACAGTGCTGTAATGGGTGCAGCCAAAAAGTAGGAAAAAAAAAAAAAGACATGTCTGTATTAATCAAAACAACAAGCTTACACTAGCTTTAATACTGAGTATTAATTTAATAGTGAATACTGCCCATACCACATGAAACTGGGATCCATTTTGACCAATTTTTTTCTGTTTTCTGAGAATTTTATCTAAGTGTTTAATTTCTTTTAAGCCAGTTAAACAGGGCTCCTCCACAAACCCATCTTGGCAATGCCATTTGGAGGCTGAGACACTTCATAATTTATAAGGTACGCCTAGATACACACCTATATAGACACAGGGATCCTCAGTTTTCCTGCTCAAGTTTAAAAGGCCTCTTTTCCCTCCAGTCTCGGGGATCATAGATGATTCAAGTTCCTAAGAGCCCAGGTAGATCACTTTCATCTTGAAGGCACAGGGAGAGAAATACACTTTTCTTCTAGAAAGCTAGCTAGCTTCTAACCGCACATGAAAAAACCAGTATGGACATGTCAGGAGAGCCCCACCATGGCCATTTTCAGTTTCTAAAGAGCCAATTCAGTTTAAATCAGTAATAATAAACAACAGTAATACATGTCACTCACATTCACATGCGTCACTTCCAGGTGAACTTCAATCAGCATTCAAGTTACCAAGACCCTCTTAATTAGGGTCAAAACCAGAAAGAGAACAGGTTTGAGACTCATACTGAGACACTCATGCACACACCCAAGATAACAGCCAAACCAATTCCAGGAGGCTTTGATACCACAGCATAAAAATGATCCCATTTCCCTCCCAGCCCCCGTTTCTGTTTTTGGGGGGGGGTGGCCACAGCAGTGTCATATGCAAGTTCTCAGGCCAGGGATTAAATCTGTGCCACAGCAGCGACCCTGGCCACTGCAGTGACAATGCCAGATCCTTAACTCACTGCACCACAAAAACTCCTCTGGCATTGTCACTGCAGTGGCTTATGTTGGTGCTGTGGCTCCAGTTCAATCCCTGGCCACATGCCACAGGCACGACAAAAAAAAAAGCCACATGCCACAGGCACGACAAAAAAAAAAGCAAAGGCTGATCCAAGGCTGGACTTTAGTTTTCTTCCTCTGTTGGAAAACAACGTTTTCTTAGAGTGCTGAACTGCTTTGACAATAGATTGTGAGGTTCTTTGTCTTTTGAAAGCTCCAACTGTAACTTTCTATATTTGCTCTTGAGATCTTTTACTATCCCTTTGGTTAGGTGAACGGGTATTGTTTCACAGTAACCTATGATCTTATTTCACCACGTGTTTTGCAACTTTTTAATTTTTTTTTTTTTTTTTTTTTTTTTTTTTTGCCTTTTGTCATTTTTATGGCCGCACCTGCGGCATGTGGAGGTTCCCAGGCTAGGGGTCTTATCGGAGCTGTAGCCACTGGCCTACGCCGCAGCAACGCAGGATCCGAGCCGCGTCTGCGACCTACACCACAGCTCACGGCAACACCGGATCGTCAACCCACTGAGCAAGGCCAGGGACCGAACCCGCAACCTCATGGTTCCTAGTCGGATTCGTTAACCACTGCGCCACGACGGGAACTCCAACTTTTTAATATTTTTGACAAAATCCCCACATAGCAAATTCTAATTTACGTTCTTCTGATCTTCAGCTCACTTTGGAATACTGCAGAGGAACTCTGAGGCACCTCAGAGATTAACCAGGCTAAATCAATAAGTTAAATCATACATGGGAAGCACTGCCAAATGAGTGATAAGCCTTCTCGGGTTATACTTTAATGTTGCTATTTTAGATATTCTTAAAAATGATACAGAATATCTAAAACTCTAGTGTGTTCTGATAAAATGTTAGTCCTAAGTCTAATTATTATAACCAAGTTTTCTGTCAATTATATTGGGCTCAGTTGCTTAACTGTACCTTTTAAGTCTTGTCACTCACAATTTTATTCTCATGTTCTTGCAAAAGCACTTCATCTTCAAGCACTTTTTTACATGTACAAGTCTCTTATAAAATTTCAGACCATATCCCTGAACAGAGTAAGCAATTAAAGAATCCGAACAGAAAAACTTGTTGGCTTCATAAAAACTGGTAACTAAAAGGATTACTGAGTTAACTAGTGAAGATTGTTATTTTTATGGGTTTTGTTTAAAATATTTAGGGAGTTCCTGCTGTGGCACAGCAGAAACGAATCTGACTAGTAATCATGAGGTTGTGGGTTCGATCCCTGGCCTCACTCAGTGGGTTAAGGATCCAGTGTTGCTGTGAGCTGTAGTGTAGGTCGCACACAAGGCTCAGATCCCATGTGGCTGTGGCTGTGGCACAGGCCGGCAGCTGCAGCTCCACTTTGCCCTAGCCTGGGAACTTCCATATGCCATGGGTGCGGTGCTAAAAAGCAAAATAAAATAAAATATTAGTGGTTTTAATCTGTGTTTCCAGATATAAGGAAAGCCTTTCCCTCAAGCTAATTATGGCATACAGAAGTGTTAATTTACCAAATTGCTGCAAGTAGAATTGAAACATTCACTTTTTTCTCTGAGCCCTCCAGAAACTGGAAACTCAGATTTCCTCATAGCCTTATCAGGTAAACAAGGAAGGTCACCTCCAGACAAGTGCAGGAACCTTATTTTGGAGCCCTCTAGAAGAGAGGAATTCACCCAAATCTACAGATATGTCAGTGGAATCGGTGGCAAGACCTTGGCATGGCTTTCTTGGCCCTGAAAAGCTTTCTCATAGTTCAGTCTGGGATTCCTTATGAAAAGTTCTAACACAGCTAATTTAAAGAAGCCCATATGATCAATTATGCTAATGTAAATAATCAGGCCAAGTTTATTAAAATCAGACTTTTGCAAACAAATTCTCAATTTGGCTATTGTTAAAAATGGAGCCAATTTTAGAGAGAAAAAGATTGTTTCAATACTAAATTCTAGTTCTGTATAGGTCTGTATTTACTGCCTAAGACTCACTTCCCAGATAGCTCTTTGTTGTTACATAATTATAAAGTTTAAATGAATTATTAAAGAGTTTGTTTGTGAAGCTTAGATTGCTGTCAGGAGCTTCAGATACGTCTCTGGATGAAGATCAGATGTCCCACGATCTGTGACTAGGCCGTATCAAAACTGAAAGCTACTGTGCTAACCAAATACCGTTGCCACCAATGTTCAGGATAGAAAGTAAATTTTCTAGTGAAGTTGTTAGGGTATAACCACTCCTACAGGACAAATCACTTTTTGCTTTAAGTCTACTACTAAAAGCACATACACAGTGCTTGTGTTACAATTTGGTATAATTAACAAAACGGATAGTCTATAAAATGTTTCCTCATTAGCAAACCTCTGAGCCTATTCCAACTCAGGGTCCATTCCCCAAGTTAAGGCAGGACTTTGCCCCGTTTCAGCAGGAAGCAGCCAGAGCAGACATCACCCGTTCCCTCAAAGATTTGGAGAAGGTTCAAACAGGAGTGGGGACTGAAACCGAGGTCCCGCCCCAAGCCAAGTCCCTCTACAGAGTTTGGCTTATATTAACCTATCCAAAACCTTGTTTCCCTTCTTGTCCCACACCTATTCCCACCAATATTGAGAAGTACTAAGGAGGGGACTACCAGTGAGCAGGGCCCTCTTGGGAACAAAAGCCTTTCTGTGTCTCTAAACTTAACAATCTGATACACGTGGAGGATGGGTAACTTCAGGCTGAACACAAGCACGTGGAACCCAGACTGGATGGAGACAGAAAGCTGATGATAGACATTCCCAAAATATCATCCTGCTATCCCATCACCAACCAATTAGAAGACAGTTTCATACCCTGCAGCTCCCCATCCCCAAATTTTGCCTATAAAAACACTCCCCCAAAAATCATCAGGGAGGTTAGGTTTTAAGAGCATGAACTGCCTGTTCTCCTTGCTTGCCCTTTGCACTAAAGTATTCTCCACTCTAAATTCCATTTTGGTTGGTTTGGCCTCACAGTGCATTTGGCACACAAACTTGGGTTCTACAAACGCCAGTTCTTACTCTTTTATTATACTTCTTAATTTTTAAAGATTTTAGTAGAGGCTCTTTCTATTATTAAAGGGTTTAACTGCCTATGTTTGCTGCCAGTACTTTCAGTCTTTTGGCTTTGTTGCTGGTATCATGCTGTTATTAGCTTCTGAGTTTGTCTTTCATTAGAAGTCTTCACAACTCCAAGTTTAAGTACTGTACATTTTCCTAAATGTATTCATTTAATCCATCTAAAATTAATTTTTCTACAGTCTGTAGGGTTAATTTTGTTCTCATGAAGAGAGACAGCCCATTATATCAACATTCATTAAATTAACTAAATCTCCTTTTCCAAACCAAAAACACCTTAAGGCTCTATGTTACCTTGGTGTGTACACATATACTCAGGTGTGGTCAAGTCTATGTGTTACCATCATACTTCCACTTGCTCACCACACCCCACAGTAAATTGTTAAGAAAGCAAATCTCCATTCACTGTGATTATTAAATCTTTTCTTAGCTAATCTTAGATATTTATGGTTATAAGTGAATTTCAAAATCCTATGTTCTAATTCTAAAACCCCCCTTGGGGACTGATATTTTCATCTAAGAAATAACTTGTCTATCCACATTTTTCACACTTCAGTTGCTGTCTTTCAGTAAGATATTCAGTCTCAATACCACTCTTGTTAAATTTAGTCCTAGTTTTAACTGGTCAGTATTTTCAACAGGATTTCCAGCCCATCCTCAATTTCCAGTCAAACTTTTGAATTTAGAATAAGGAAAAAGGAGTTCCCGTTGTGGCTCAGCAATTATCAAACCTGACTAGTATCCATGAGGACATGGGTTCAATCCCTGGCCTTGCTCTGTGGGTTAAGGATCTGACGTTGCCGTGAGCTGTGGTGCAGGCCGCAGATGCGGCTTGGATCTGGCATTGCTATGGCTGTGGTGTAGGCCATCAGCTACAGCTCTGATTCGACCCCTAGCCTGTGAACTTCTATAAGCCATGAGTGCGGCCCTAAAAACACGAAAAAATAAGGAAAAGGTTTTAGTCTGCCTTTATCTTATGATTAAGACAAATTCTCGTGAATTCAACTTTTCTTTCTGTACTATCATAATGATTTTACTATTAAAATTACCCTATCATTATAAGAGGAATAGGGAGTGCTTTGGAACATTTTCTATTTTCTAAAAAAGCTTGATGGAATAATTATGTTTTTCAAATGATAAACAGTTCAAAGGACCTAGTGTGTTTTTAAAAAAAAAAAAAAAAACGGTAACAGCCAATGGGCTTGACTACTGCTATCCCACAGACCGGAGCCTGTACCCCTTTAGAGCCCCAGGAAAATCAGCCTCAGAAAAATTTTCCAGACTCCCCCTGGGGGCTATTCTATTCCTGAAAGGGGGCGGTGCGGGGCAAATACACTTCCTCAAGAGCCAAGCCACTTAAAATACTTCCCCTTCTCTAAAAATGTCTGTCTGTGTCACCATCTATGTGCATTTGGCGCTGTGCCTTCAGATGGACTCACGAGTTGAGAAGTTGTTTACTGAGGCCGTTAGTAAATCTTCACATTTCTCTCCATATCCAGTCTCTATATTCCACAGTACTGCAGAGGTTTGGGACTGCAGTTCTGGTTATACTTTTCTTAATCTATTTAGAGATGTCAACATAAGGAGGCAGGGAGACATAAACTTGAAACATTCCTCTAAACTTACCCTACAACCTGAATAAACTGCCTTTTAAACTCTATAAATTTACTGTCTTCATCTATAAAATAGGAACAATAGCCATGTGATAGAGGTATGAGGATTAAACGTTAAAAAGCTTTAGGCAAAGGGTCTAACAATGCAAACATCTGCAAAAAAAATTTTAGATCCCTGAAGAACCTAAATTCTTCTCTTCTCATGTATACAGCACTGTGTATACACTTCTGTGTATACTACAGTATATTCACAAAAGTTTAGCTTCTGGAGTTCCCCAGTGATCTAGCAGTTAAGGACCTAGTGTTGTCACTGCTGTGGTGTAGGTTTGATTCCTGGCCCAGAACTTCCACACACCATGGAAAGGCCGAAAAAACATTATCTAGCTAGCTGGGTAGCTAGCTTTCAACCATCACCATACAGTTGATCCCCTTTACCCATTTCACACCCCTCCCTCCGTGCCCTATGGGAAGTACTATTCTGTTTTCGGTAACTATATTTTTATTTGGTTTGGTTCATTTACTTTAAAAAAAATTTTTTTAGGAGTTCCTATCGTGGCTCAGTGGTTAACGAATCCGACTAGGAACCATGAGGTTGCAGGTTCGATCCCTGGCCTTGCTCCGTGGGTTAAGGATCCGGCTTTGCTGTGAGCTGTGGTGTGGGTCACAGATGTGGCTCAGATCCCGCATTGCTGTGGCTGTGGTGTTGGCTGGCAGCTACAACTCCAATTAGACCCCTAGCCTGGGAAACTCAATATGCCGCGGGTGTAGCCCTAAAAAGAAAAAAATAAAAGATGAAAAAAATTTTTTTAGATTCCACGAGTAAAATACAATACAGTATTTTCCCCCATCTGACTTATTTCACTTAGCATAAATAATATCCTCAAGGTCCATCCACGTTGTCACAACTGTCAAGATTTTTTTTTTCTTTATAGCTGAGTCTTATTCCATTGTGCATATATACCACATCTTTATTCATTCATCTATTGATGGACAGTTAGGCTACTTTCCTATCTTGGCTATTGTAAAAATAATGCTGCAATGAACATAGGGGTGCTTCTATCTTTTCAAGTTAGTGTTTCTATTTTCTTCAAATACCCAGGAGTGGAATTGCTGGATCCTCCCTCACTTTTTGAACTTTCCAAGAGTGTAAGTGAAATACGTATCTTCCTTTCCCTTTCGCCCATAAAACTATCACAACTGGATTTTAATATAGACATATAATTCCTCTCACAGCTTAAAAAAATTAACAGTAGCATACCACAAAATCAAATTTGGATGCACACACACTAGAGAACATGCAGTAAACTAAGTAATTAACTGAACAAATTAAAGCACTGATCTCAAACTAGAGATACACATTTAAGATTCTGGTCAAATAAAGCAAGTATTGGCTTCGTTATCTTGTTCTACCCAAGTACTATAGGTATGGGCACCAAACCTATGCACCCTCAAAATACAATACAAACTGCATCCTATGAACTGTAATGACTGATCAACTTACAAGCAAAGGAGAATTTAGGGCAGAAACTAACTTGCTTAGCAAAAAGCGATTATTACTACATCAAACATTTTAATCATCTACACCTTCCAATTAAATACCTGAATTCCCTCTGAAAGACCCAGACACAGAGAGACTCGGGCTAATGAGACAAAAAGTGGTGGTTCCCAGGTCATAAAAAGGTACGTCTTTTATGTAAGAATGAATTAATGTTATTAAATTCAAAGAATCTGGAGTTGGCAGTTTTCTTTTTTTTATTATTGTACACATCTTCTCTGAATACAAATATAGAACTCACATAAAGAGAATAAAGGATAGCAGAAAACAGGCCACTTCAAAACATGGAGCTTTGGCCTACTGAATATTTTCAGCCGTAGGCACTTAAAAAAACTGCAAATGCAGGGAGGCTCTCTCTAAACTCCCCTTTTATTTGCCCAAAGACAGATCCTCCAGAAGGAACTCAGTTGTCATAGATGCCCTCCCTGAGAGATTCAACCAGGGAAGATGGCCTCTTATCACAGAAGAAGAGGCTGACACCACACCCAGATAACCTTTGTCACAAACTATCATCCTATTTCTCTATTCTTCTAAGGGCCCTGTTCGTTTTTTCCCCAAGTCATTTATTCTCCCTTAAGACATCTACATCCCCCTTTCTGTATTAAGATAATATTCAAGCCTAAATTCTCAACCTACCTCTCTGAGTTACTCATTTTCCTGTGTATCTCCCGTACATACAGGAGTTAAAAAAGTTAATGAACTTGTTTTTCCTCTTGTTAATCTTTTATTACAGGGCTCTTAGGCAAGTACTAGAAGGGGAGAAGGAAAATTTTTCCTCCCCTAAAATATGATCTATCCTCTTGATTATCTTTTTAAACGATTATATTTAAAGCTGTTTTAAGAAGACACACTTCTGATCAACAACCAACAGTTGACTTAATAAAAGCTTTACCTGGTAAACATAATTACCTGATAGCAGTCTCCTTTAAGATTGTCTAAGACATCACCACACGTTTTTCGCATGTATTTCTTACATCCGTCAATCACCATTTGGTCAATGTTCAAAGTAGGTTAAGGAGAAATTTACCTTAGATTTAGACGTATCAAAGAATTCTGAAATGTAATACTTTTAAAAAAGGTTAAGATGAACATCACATTTTTATCACTAATTTTGGTACCCTGTTTAAAAAATAATGAGACGATGACCCCATTTGAGCACCAAGGACACTCAAAAGGAACTCTATTTTCTTCTAACGAAGAAACCATTTTAGCAACTTCCGAGCTGTAGACATGGTACAAAGGTCACTTGTTCTTTAATTCTCAACTCTGCTTCTTTGTTGGAGGCTACATAAAAAGGCTACCGGTACTAAGTTGAAATGCTTGTTCAAGGTACTCTTTGTAACACATTTGCCTTCTAACATTAACTGGAGTCTTAAAAAAACAAAAAAAGCAAAAGGGAAAAAGAAACAAACAAAGGAAGCCCACTAAACTCAATCTCTTATACAGCAAAGGATATCTCTACCATAGTGACCATCTTTGGTTTCAGTTTGACTATTTCACATAATATGCCCCCATCTCCGCCTCCCAGAATCAGTACATCTTTGCCAGTGTAATCTTCTTTGCCGCTGCCCATGATGGCCCGGGTGTACGCCAAATCACTTTCCGCCAAATCTAGGGAGGAGAAACAGATTCAAAATGGTGACTCTAACCAAAGCCACATACTACCTGACTTATCATACTAGAAAGTGCTTGATGGGTGTTCTCTTGTGGCACAACAGATTAAGGATCCTGCGTTGCCACTGCAGCGGCTTGGGCTACTGCTGTGGTGAGGGATCGATCCCTAGCCTGGGAACTTCCACATGCCATGGGCATGACCAAAAAAAAGTACTGGAATCTAGAAAATTCAAAATTTTTCATTTTCTATCTTTAAAAACTGTCAACAATATATAGAGGGTTTCTTTGAGGGGATTGTATTCTTTAACTCTATTCATCTACCACCCGATATGTTACATATACAGATTATATACATATATACTTCAGTCAGTGGCAAGAAAATTTAGTTTTTAGATGGTTTTGATATGATAAAAAGCAATTACATGCTTCCAGATGAACTATGACATCAGAGTTGCTACAAAATAATATGAGAGAGAGAAAAGTGAACCAGTTTAGGGTTAACAAGACTGGCCAGGAGTTGATCACTGTTGACACTCAATGCTGAAGACACGCGGATTCATCATACTGCTTTCTCTACTTAGGTTTGAAATTTTCCATAACAAAGACTTCTTCAATAAGCAACTACATTTTCTTTTGAAATACAATCCAAATACTAATCACTAAGAAAACTAAGAAAAAGGTATCGAGACCAAGTTTTCATAGCCCTACTATACAACATGAAAGCCCAGACAAGTCACAGGTTAATCTCATGTAAATATTTACCACAAAAAACAAAACAAAACAAAACAAAAAAAACAGCTGTGCCAAGGACAAACCTGGACACATCCACCATCTGTCAGCTGTCAGGAAAACACAATCTAACACATTGTCACTTTGTTACACAATTAGGGTAGGGAGAGAATACTTACTAACATCCCCACTGAGGATGAGAATATTTCCAAACTGTTTCGAGTGTAAAATTTTAATGTTCTGATAAGGTGAGTCTTCATCATACACCACCTCATCTATGTCGTACTCCACCAGGCGGCCATCGGCAGTGGGCCAGTATCTGTCAATGGCACCTCCTCGAACTATGGGTGGTAATCTAGAAAAAAATGAAATCAGAAATGAACCTTTCAAGAAAGGCTTCTCAGGGTAAGGCTGCCTTAAAAGAGGACCTGAAAGCAAGAATGTACAGGAGCCACACGACCCCAGGCAGACAGAAATAAGACCACTACCAAATTTCAAGACTGCTGTACATTAAGAATTTACAGGGAGTTTGGGGTTAGAAGATGCAAAGTATTACATTTAGAATGGATAGACAGCAAGGTCCAGCACAGGGGACTGTACCCAATCTCCCAGAATAGACCATATAGACCACGATGGAATACCAAAAAAAAAAAAAAAGAGTATACATATGTATGACTGAGTCACTGCTATACAGCAGAAATTGGCACAACACTGTAAATCAACTATACCTTAATAAAATTTTTTTTTTAAAGCTCCTGCTGGAGTTCCCATCATGGCACAGTAGAAACATATCCGACTAGGAACCATGAGGTTGCAAGTTCGATCGTGTTGCCATGAGCTGTGGTATAGGTTGCAGACACTTGGATCCAATGTTGCTGTGGTGGAGGCCGGCAGCTGTAGCTCTGATTAGACCCCTAGCCTAGGAACCTCCATATGCCCCAGGTACGTCCCTAAAAAGACAAAAGACCAAAAACAAAGTTCCTGCTGTGGCACAGTGGGTTAAGAATCCCACTGTAGCAGTTCAGGTCACCGGGAAGGTGCATGTCTGACCCCCAGGCCAACGGAGTGGGTTAAAGGACCCCACACTGCCGCACGTGTGGTGTAGGTCACGGGGCTTAGATTCAATCCCAGGCTCCGGAACTGCCACTTTGGGAACTGTGGCAGTGGTAATAAAAGAAAAAAAAATAAATTAAAAAACCTTTCTGGCATGCTTTAAATTTTCCCCAATAAAAAGCCGGAGAAAACAGCCATTGCAGACATCACGTTTCACCCCCAAATAATCCAGCAGTGATCTCCTAAGACTGCCTACATAACCAGCCACTAGCATATCCACGAAACTGCATGTGAATGGAATACCATCGCCATCATCCACAAGCGCAGAATCCATGCTCAAGTGTCCCAACTGCGACAATTATCTCCTTCACAGCTATTCTACTTTTGAATGAAAAATCATATGCTCTATTTTGCTTCTTTCCTTTTTACCCTCATTTGAAATAGTCTACTGTCATTGTCATCACTTCCCTATGTGTTTCACGACATTTACATCTCAGACAAGTCTAGACCAGGTGTTCTGCAGAAAATCTCTCAAGCAGGTTTGCCTGAAGATCTCTTCCTTAGAGTCAAGTTGGCAAATTTTTTACAAGCATCACATAGGAGGTACAAGACGTGGGCCTGTCCTATTACTTGCGACGCTAAATGTGACCCTATGGGGTTTGTTTTTTTCTTTTTCTTTTTTTTTCAGCCACACCCACGGCATATACAAATTCTCCAGGTCCGGGATCAAATCTAAGCTGTAGCTGCAACCTACGTCACAACTGTGGCAACGCCAGATCCTTAACCCACCGCATCCGGCTGGGGATTGAACCTGCACCTCTGCCGAGACAATGCTGGATACTTAGCCGCTGTACCACAGTGGGAACTCCGTGACCACATGGTTAAAGCTGACGCCTGTGAGATCCCTCCATTGCAAAGCTAACTTTTTTCTCTCTGAAATTACTAAGCAGGGTGTGGGGCAGTCCTGGGAAACTGGGTTCTAATCTCCCAATACATCTTCACCAATTGCTCAGACATCTAGAAGATTCCTGCTTGAACCACTATTATGAGTGGCTGCAAACTGATGATTTTCTCATTCAGTTGTTTTTGTAAATACTGAGTATTCTAGATAGAGCGAGTGTACCAGAAACTACCAGCAGAGGACACTACATGACAGTAAAAACCAGAACTCACTGCACACAACCGCATACAAGTCCTGTGTTCGCAAATACAGTAGGCTCACAGGAAACACACCCTCAGTACTGAAAATGCTGGGATAGGCTACCTCTAACTTGCTCTGATGAGTCTTTGTACTCTTGGAAAGAGGTGACCAAGGAGAGCAGCCTGAACCTTTCATAGGTTAACAAGGCTTTCTATGAGGAAATACTAACATCTGTAAAAAGCACTGAACTTACAAAGCAAATCCCCATAAATGCTCATTTAATCATAACTCCTCCTGACTTAATCACTTCCTCTTTTAGGCGAACAAATTCAGCTGCTGAATTAGACACACCAGAGGTTTTTCTTGTAAAACATGGTGCCCAATCAGGACAACCCGAGAGCAGGCAAACAAGACTTAGGGAAGACTTTTCCACAGCTGGCTGATGGGCAGTGGGTAGAATGAGTTAAGAGCATAAGCCAGCCACCTGTGACACTGGATGAAAATGACAAACATCAGTTCACAGCTTTCTGGGGAAGACCCACCCCTTGGTTGACAGCCAACCAGCAACAGGCATTTACTCAACTATGCAAAAATCCAATGAACACAGTGCCCATTCTCAGTCGTGTCAATGGTGCCTGGGATGCAGGTAAAGAGCTCTTTCCTCCACTGCAACACAATGGCTTTTTTTTATTTTTTGCCTCTTTTAGGGCCGCATGCATGGCATATGGAGGTTCCCAGGCTAGTGATCCAATCAGAGCTGTAGCCGCTGGCCTATGCCACAGTCACGGCCACGCCAGATCCGAGCCATGTCTGCGACCTACACCAAAGCTCACAGCAATGCCGGATCCTTAACTCACTGAGAAAGGCCAGGGATCGAATCTGCATCCTTATGGATGCTAGTAGATTTGTTTCTGCTGAGCCACGACGGGAGCTCCACAATGGCTTTTCATGATATAAAAAGCACTGAGGATCTTTAAGGATGGGGAAGCCATGACCTTGAGCAAGTACTCAATCTAACAAGTCCATCTCTCTGGAATGGGCTTAGAAGATATTCTGGAGCCCTACACAACTCTCATTTCAACCTTCACCACTAAAAGTTGAAAACAGATCACAGAAAGAAAGTACAACACATCTTTGGGCCTTGAGTACATTGTAAATTCCAGGAATTTTTCTTTTCAATATAACTGATGTGAGCTTGTTTTCCTGTTGTTTTTGTTTTTTATGAAAAGTAGGATACGAAAACTAATTTTCAAATAAAGCCCATGGCTTCTTAGTTGAAAATTCAGATTTAATTCAGCCACAGGGGAGTACAAAAATTTTAGATAATGTTACTGAGTCATTCGTTAATGATTCAATCTTTAACAATGTCATTCCCCAGACGGAAAAGTGGCAGGCAGCATTCTTGTCCTTTTGAGACCAAAAACAAAGGGCATACAACAAAGCATTCCCAACAACTTCCTGCCCTCTCTGCCCAGATTTTAAGATGTGAAAACAGTGACAAGGAAAAACAGGGCCTGTGTTTTGAACTGCAAATCGCAAGTGTAACTGCACTCTCAATTGGAAAACTCCCATACCAAAACCACAAAAGGAACCAGGCTTCTCGGGAGTGCTGAAGCCCATTAGTACATTCAATCTATTTACTCGCTCCTAGAAGTAACCCTGATAAAAACCAGACCAATTAAAAAAAAAAAAAAAACGGGCATTTTGATGTTGGCTAATTCATTATCACTGAATTGATGACACAGAGGGAACCCATTCCATTCAGATGGATTAGGCAAGATTACAAAAACTTTGCAAGCAGGAAATGAGGGAAATTCCAGAAAGAAGCGTGGGTGTGGACGAGTTCTTTAAGGGTGTAGAAGGGCCGGCGGACTCCTAAACTGAACTTGGGTGGAGTCAGCAAGTCTGGGTGCTCTGAATGATCTCAGTCCAGTGGCCAAGTTCTACAACGTGTCTAGCTCTCTTGCCCTGCAGTTTCCTGCTTTGTATCCAAGTTGGATGTTAACTATCCAGTTATTTAATATCTGTCCTGGGGCTTTCCTCTAGGCTGATCAAATTTAGCAGGATGAGCCATTAATATTAAGTACTTAAACATCCTTAATCTACCATTAGAGATTCCCTCTTGTGGAAAGTGCCCTGAACTGGACAAGTCTGTATTTTGGTCACTTCCATCAGTGATGGATGGCCTGACCTTAGTAAAGTCACTTTGTTTCTGCATCTGTGTGTTCGCCTTTATGATCAAGGCACAGGCCTACTTTTGGGGACCTGATAAGGAGGCACCCAGGCAGGACAAGAGCAAACTGCTCAGAACTACATGCTCTGCACACAAGATTAATTCCCATTCTTAACTCTCAGGACCTACCAGACTACTATCCCTTCCAATAAATGTCTCATCTATTAATTCTCTGCAGACTCTTTTAACATCTGACACCACTAGCAAACACCTCTGTGCTGTCCAACATGGCAGTCACTAGCCATTAGCTGTGGACGTGAGGTGAGACCGAAGAACTGAACTGTTTTTTTTTATTAGTTTTAAATAGTCAAAAGACGGAGTTCCCATCATGGCACAGTGGTTAACGAATCCGACTAAGAACCATGAGGTTGCGGGTTCGATCCCTGGCCTCGCTCAGTGGGTTAAGGATTCGGCGTTGTTGTAAGCTGTGGTGTAGGTCGCAGACGCGGCTCAGATCTGGCACTGTTGTGGCCAGTGCAGGCCGGCAGCTACAGCTCCAATTGGACCCTTAGCCTGGGAACCTCCATACGCCATGGGTGTGGCCCTAAAAAGACAAAACAAATAAACAAACAAACAAATAGTCAAAAGGGGCTTAATGGCTGCACTCCTCAATAAAATCTCAACTGTCTTTGTTATCATTTCAAAAACACCTTACCAGGGGCTACTCGAGGTGGGAGGCCTCTGAGATTCCTAGTACCCTGCAAATTAATATTAGCACCGAGGCAAATTTTCTATCATCCTGTCCAAATCTCCTAAAACTGCTTAATTCCACTCTGAGGTCCAGAACCCTGAAGAAAGAGAGCTGACCTTTTCTTTCCTGGACAGGGTCGGGGAAGACTATTCTAGCTCCGCTCTGAGGTGCCAGCCCCACCTGGCTCTCTGCGTTAGACAGTTCCAGTCCCTAGGAATCACTGTACATCTCCTTTCTGATTTTGTTGCATTTCATCCAGCACCTCTCATATACAGTTAGTCTGCCTTTGGTGGGAAGGGCCCACTACCTCAGTCTACCAAGTGGCCAGAAGCCGAAATAGACTGTGATCTCCTCCACGCCCCAGGTGGACACTGCTCACGGATAGCACCACCATTCCAGTTATTTTATCGATTAATCAAATATAAAAGGATTCAGGTGTGGACTCACCGCTTCACCCGCTCAGTACTGTCCTGACTCAATTCTTTCATTCTTTCTTCTACTTTGTTCAAAAGCTATAATTAAAAGAAAAGAAATCAAAGGGCTTATCAAAGCAGCTCAGTAGAACAGCTAAATTACAGACCAGGAGGTTGGAGGTCATCTTGAGAGAGATGATCCTGGCAGACACCCAAATACCCTTGTGCTCCCCAATCCCTACAGCAGGCCGCAGGCCTGCCCCAATTCCACACTCCCACGCCAGACAGCCCTCACTTCAGCCTAAGGTACCAACAAAATAATGGGAAAGGGGGCGGCTCAAGGATATTGCAGATATAACATCCTGATTAAAGGTTTATATTCCCTCCGGTGGAAAAGTCACATCATTATTCAGTACTCAAGCAGTCGAGGGAAAGATGACAGCCAGGTTCCTAAAAAAACTACTGAGGAACAAAAAAAAATCACTTATCTGAAGGTATAAGTTTAAAATGAAGTGAACTGGAAAGTCAGCAATTAGATGAAATAATTTTATCAGTAAACCAAGCGGTTTTTGTGATACTCAAATACTTGAGTAAATTCAAGTGGAAAACTGACACTGTCAACTTCTTTGCCTTGTGCATCACCGTCGTAACTCTGAAGGTCCAACAACACCAATCCATGTGGATAAATTCTCAAATTGGCAAAGCTATGGAAGAAAACATCATTTTAAGGTTAGGGATCATACTACAGCACTCAAAAGAAAAAAAAAAGACACCAACCCAGTTAAAAGGCAAATCCACCACTCTTTTCCCTAAATTATGTAATTAACCCTGTTGCTTTCTTATTAGGGCCTCTTCATGAGAGCAGGGAAGACAATCCTTTAGAGCAGATTTTAGAGAGTCACATCAAATGCTATGGTTTTCAAACCAGGTTCTTGGGCCCAGGAAGTGATTCAGCTACAAGTCCTGTCAATCTGATCTTTAAGAAGGTTCCCCAGCAGTGATTGGCCAGGTTTACTAATCCCTCCTTAAAAGGAAGGGAGGATAGGGAGGAGCCAAAGTGGGTCCTCCCAGTTACCCTCCGAATTCAAAACAGAGGCCTGTTTTTCCAATTGCAAGCAGGTGGTGGTTTAATTCAAAAAGTTTGGGGCCCCGTGGCATGTTCTCTAAAGTCTGCAGATTAAATATGGTTTTTATGGAGTTCCCTTGTGGCTCAGTGGGTTAAGGATCTGGCCTTGTCACTCCTGTGGCACGGGCTGGATCTCTGGCCCAGGAACTTCTGCACACCGTGGGTGTAGACAAAAAAAAAAAAATTATTTTTTGGTTTTTACTTTTCATTTTTTGCTTTTTAAGGCCACACCCGTGGCATAAGTAAGTTCCCAGGCTAGGGGTCGAATCAGAGCTGAAGCTGCCAGCCTATACCACAGCCATGCCAGATCCGAGCTGCATCCTCGACCTACACCTCAGTTTGCAGCAACACCAGATCCTTAACACAGTGAGCGCAGCCAGGGATCGAACCTGCATCCTCATGGGTGCTAGTTCGATTCATTTCTACTGAGCCACGAAGGGAACTCCTAAAATCACTTCGTAGTATAAGTTACGGTTAAAGAAACATTTGAAAAGTATTTTAAAAGATGAAGAAATGAAAAGTACAAGTTTCCCTCATCTCATAGCACTGTCTCCTGGGTCTAAGATTTGGGGAGGGTGGGAAGTGTTTGTTTTTGTTTTTTTTTTAAATCAGAAAAACAACAAAGAGAAAGTGGGCCATAGTAATGAAGCCACATGGAACTCTAGTACTTAGGAAGAATGGAATGAAAATCATCAAAAATACCAGTTCACATTTTAAAATAGTGCAAATTAATAAGAATCTTAGCAGTTTTGCACACCAGTCTAGATGATAAAAATCTAGACTTAGAGAAATACAAAGAGCTCAACATGGAGTTCCCTGGTGGCTCGGTGGGTTTAGGATCTGGTGTTGTCACTGCAGTGGCTCAAGTCACTGCTGTGGAGCAGCTTTGATCCCTGCCCTAGGAACTTGCACATGCCACTGGCAGGGCCAAACAACAAAAAAGAGAGCTCAATGCACCAGTGTCTTCTGTTATCAGTCATTTATTTAAGTTTCCTTTCCTAGTATCATATTAACTTTCATTTAAATATTGTTTGAGTAAAAAAGTCTATAGATACTCTATTATAAAGTCATAAGAAAAAATACTTAGAACTCTTGGATCCCCTCTGCTTCCTGTCAAGCTACTTGCAGACGTTCACATCCTGCATTTGACTATGGTCTGCATTAGTTGACAATCATTCATTATAGTGCCACTCACAGTGGGGTCAGCCAACCAACAGTATCAACATCTCCTGGGAGTTTGTCAGAAATGCTATTTGGGGTGGAGCACGGCCATCTGTTTTCGACAACTCTGGATCACTGCCTGGTGGTTCACACTGCTTCTGCCACTCAAGGGCTCTGGGTCTTAGCCACACAGTAGAATCACCTGAGGGGCTTTGGAGAACTAGTGATGCCCAGTGGCCTCAATCTCTGGAGGAGTGCCTCTGGGCACAGAATTTTGTTAAAGCGCTCCCAGGCGATTCTACTATACAGCTAGAGCTGAGCAGCACTGAATTCCAGCCCCCTTCTCAGGGATGTCAAAGGAGAGAGAAAACCTGGGGACACCACCCCACCACTGCCCTCTGCATAGCAAAACCATGACCACCGCAGCCACACGCATGTGCACACGCACACACACAGCTGAAGTGCTCATATCTATCTGAACAGGACCTCTCAAGGCCACCTCACCTGCCGTTTTTGTTGATGTAGGTCGCTAAATAGCCATGATCCTGCCAGGTGTGCACCGACTCCGTCATCCCCTGCTCCTGGAAAATGGACTGGAGGCCTTTCAGAATGGTCTCGCCATCAGCTGGAGAACAGTGGGGAGAAGGCAAGACAGTCAGCGTGAAACGTCCAGAAGCAAACCAACTGAGGCACTGTCTGATGATAAACTTGCTAAGAAAACTTGAATAAAGCTGCCGGCATCACTTATCCCCTTTGTAAATGGGGTAGAAACATTCTCAACCCGACAAGGAGAGGCTGCGGATCACCAGGTAACAATAAGAGCACCAACACTAGCCACAAAATAGCTGTGCCCAAAATGCAGACAGATATTCAGCCAACTAGAAAGAGCCTAACAAAACACTTAGCCTAACCAGAAATTAGAAATACAAGCACAATAAATGACATACCACTTTAGGTTAAATAAATTAGCAAGGATACACAGTACTAGAACAGGATTCCATCCACTGCTGATGGGTATCATAAAAGACTTTAAAACCTTGCGCTTTATGTTCCGAGTGTCTGACAGTAAATATGGCTTGCTTCTATTATTAGAAAAAAATGTAATGATGCTACTATTTCTAAATAGTAGAAACTGAGTAACCTACTAGACACCGTGACCTCCTTCTCACAACCTACCCCCAACCACAAAAGTGGAGCTCAGTGTCCCCAGGTAGGACTAAGGTCAAGGTTATAGAAATTCCATTAACCTCTGCAGGTTCACTTGAAGCTAGAATTCTCGCAAACATCCACCACTAATGATACTTAGATAAAAGGCAAAATGCAATTTATTCTTCTTGAGTAATAACTGCAAAAGAACTCATTCCCTGAGAAGGGAAAGATAAAGAACCAAGATACAAGAGGAATTATTGTGTACTGTCCCACGGGCCCTCCACAGGCTGGTGTTTTTCTCCACATGAAGGAAAAAAAACAGCATAGGCTGCAAAGCATCAAAATGAAGCATTCCTGTGACCTGAACTAAGGGCAAAAAAAAAAAAAAAAAAAGATCCATAACTGATTGCACTGTGGTTTCACAAGCAAATTAATACTTGAATTCCTTCCATATACTAAGGAAAGACAAAACAGATTGAGAGGATTTTTTTCAATCTACACAGAGTCTATCTCCAATGACTTTTGGAACTATGCTCCTGACACCTTCTTACCACAGTAAGAATGAGGGCCATAAACTGGGTTCAGAAGCCAAACTGGGCAGCAGGTATGTCTTATTCTGGCCAATGCAGGCCTTTTTTTTAATGTAAATTAGTTGCCATTTAAAACCAGAAGATTTCACCCACCCCTACTGTACGGTGGAATAGTGCTCCCTCTCCAAAAAAAGCTATGTCCACATCCCAACAGCCACAACTTGGGTGTGTGAGCTTAAGTGGAAAAGGGTTTCTGCAGATATAGTTGATATAAGGATCCAGAAATGGATCATCTTGGAATATCCAGGTGGGTCCTAAATCCAGTAACCATCCTCATGAGAGTCTGAAGACTGGAAGACAGGGAGGAGGAGCAGCAGATGATGGGAAGACAAAGGTAGAGCTAGGAGTGACAGTGGCCACAAGCCAAGAACTCGCTGAGCCACCAGAAGCTGAGGAGGCAACGGCTCTCCCCTGGAACCCTGAGAGGGAATGTGTCCCTGCGGATACTCTGTGTTCAGACTTTGGCCTCCAGGACTGGGAGCCAGCAAGTTTCTGTAGTGTTGTGTTGTTTTGGTTTTAGCTGCAGGCATGCACAAGTTCCCTGGCCAGGGATCCAACCCATGCCACAGCAGCGACCTGAGCCACGGCAGTGACAACGCTGGATCCTTAATCCACTCAGCCACACAGGAACTCGTAGCTTCTGCAGTTTTAAATCACCCAGTTTGTAGTACTTTGGTACAACAGTCCAAGCAGATAAATACCCTCACCAAAATACTTAACATTGCTTAACAAACAAAAGCAAATGGAGGAGCAAAACTGGCAGTGAAGGGGTGATTTTTTAGTCTTCTCAATCTCCAAGCACAGAGCAATTAGGAGAGTACAACCAAACCTCACAGACGCATTTAAAACAAAACTAAATGACAGACTCCATCCCCAGGCAGCACCACAGGAGTAGGTGGAGCCAAGGCCCCAGCCCAAAGCCCCGTGTGGCCCAGGGAGTGAGAGAGCAACAAGGGGGCAAAGCAAAGGGACGTCAACCCCCCCATAAAAATACCAAGAGGCGTTCACCGGAAAGGAAAGCACCTCCTGCTTTCAGAAGGCAGAGCGGGGAGCTGGGGAGGGCGGGAGAGTGTCGAGATGGACGACCAAAATGCAGGAGCCTCTTCCAGGAAAAAGCCCGCATCAGAAAGGGACCCCCGGAGCAGCAGCCACACCACAGCATCATCTGACACGAGCAGAGACCTCTGCATCTCCACTGAGTAGCACTCATTCCCAACAAAACTGTGCCTTTGGGCAAAAAAATCTCGCTGGCTTGGCTCTTCTGAAACTGGTTTCAAGATATTAAAAGGGGAGGCCGCAATTATGTCCCCTCGACCTGTGGTTTTAAGACCCGATTCAGCCTCCTAAAAAGACTTCATTTTCAAACTTGAAACAAAGAACTGACCTCATTCCGTCTGTATTTGTCCATGAAGCCTGGTGGGATCAGGCCACCGAGGAAGTGACTGAGCTACAGGGCAGTGAAGACAAGTGCGCCTAGCAGTACTTAAACTGTGAGTAGGAAAGCCACTATGCAATTATTCAATCCTTCCTTGGCCAGAACAGATGTTTTCTGTTTTGAAAGTGTATAAAACAAATCATCACTCCTGGTAAACGGCCTCAAAACTGGGTTCTGTTGGCATATTACAAAACAGAACACAAACCCCCCATGCTGGCAAACGGGAGTGGCAGGCAGGGCCACCCTGCTTGCCACTGGCCAGGCTGGGCAGTGGAGGAGGCCCCAGGCCCAAGCTGGGGCAAACTCTGTCCCTTGGGCAGGGAAAAGGGGTGTCTTTGTCTGACACATGGAAAGACCTTGATTGCTGGCCAAGCCCAGCATGGCGACCGTCCCCTTTTTCTAAGTGGCACAATTAGCAGAAAAGCACTGAGTGGGCTAATGGAGGCCCTCAAGCCAGGTTTCAAATTTAAAGAAAACACATTACAAAAGAGATCCAATTTAGTGTTCCTTTATTTCTACACTGTGGGCTCACCCCCCAGTTCAGCACAAACACATCAGGCAGGTCTGAATGGTACTTCTGGCTGTTGCCACCGCCTAGTCTCTCAGGCCACCAAACGTGCCAGCCCTGCCAGGAATTCAGGGGCCAAACTGTTTTGCCCACTGTTCACCAAACTTCGCAGTCACCTTCCTCCTGACCTGGGGGCTCTGCTGTCAAGCTGCTTCCAGCCCTTGGGGAAGACTCCAGAAAGTGGAGCTAGAGCTGAAACAACTGTCTAGCATCTCTTTTCCAGAATCAAGATTTTAAAGTAAAAACTGGAAGCCAAGACATGAGCTCCACCAACCTTAACGAGGTGGCTTCCTTGGTCATCCTGATCTCAAGGGCTCAGTAAACATTTTGTGGATAAATGAAAATTTCGTTTGGCTAAATTAATCATCCTTTTTCTTGTAGCTTTGCAGAGATCCTGGAACACCTAGACCAGTGGTTTTCAATCCCAGCTGTGCATTTTTTTTTTTTTTTTTTTTTTTTTTTTTTTTTTTTGCTTTTTAGGGCCGCACCCACGGCATTTGGAAGTTCCCAGGCTAGGAGTCAAATCAGAGCTACAGCTGCCGGCCTACACCACAGCCACAGCAACGCAATATCCAAGCCGTGTCTGCGACCTACACCACAGCTCACGGCAATGCCAGATTCTTAACCCACTGAGTGAGGTCAGGGATCGAACACGCATCCTCACAGGTCTTGGTCGGGTTCGTTAACCGCTGAGCCATGAAGGGGACTCCCCAGCTGTGCATTATAATCACATGGGGAGTTCTAAAACTTCTGAAGCCACATCCTAGACCAATTAAATACAAATCTCGGGGTGGGATCCAGGCATCACTTTTTTAAAGCTCCCTTGGGAAATTCCAAGGTGCAGCCACATTTGAGAACCACTGATCTAAACCACTAGATACAAATAAGAAAGAGAAAGCCCCACTATCTGCAAACTAGCTATACTCAAGTTACCAAAAAGTTATAGAAAATATTCAACAAAACAGGAGGCCTGAAAAAAGTCTCAGCTCCCTGCTGGCTATAGTCAACCTTCATGCCTGTCTAGTAAGGAGCATTTAACATGACCAAACAAAATGTGCTTGCTCTGTCAAGGTTCCTCAAGCGGTATGACTGTCCTGCCCCTCACAGGATGGTTAATAAGCCCAGCCATATCTACTACATGAATAGTGATGCCACTTTGTTAAAAAAAAAAAAAAAAAGTAATGACCCCACACCCCAATTTCCCAGGGGCAGAAGGCGGTAGACAATGCAATCCCTCGAGAACTACTAGATGCTCTACACGAGTTACCATGGGCCTGGGCTCAGAGCATACCCAAATTTGGGAACACACGACAGCAATGTCATTAAAATCATAAATGCCAACGAATCAGAAAATATGAAAATAGGTTCAATGCTAAAAGAGATATAAGCACACCACTTTAAAGTAGACATGGTAATCCAAACTAAGGTAATAAAATGTTGCTTGGCACAGGTTCTTAGAAAACTCTGGCCAGACAAGAATGATGTCTAACTAGGGAACCACTCAGACAAAGCCTTCCCAAGTACTCAGAAACACAGCAACCTGACCCAGGGCAAAATGTGTCCTCATTTCCAGACTACTGTCCCACTTTGTGTTTATTCAACAACAACTTTAAAAGAATCAACTTGGAGATCTGGACCAAATTAAAAACACCACTACCAAAAGAAGGCAAGGGCAGACGAAGTCTCATCCCCCCGACTCATTTTCTCCTGGGGATCCATTTACGGGCCTCTCTAGGAGAACGGAGCTCACTGCTCTGACCTGGACCATCAGCTCCAGAGAGCCCAATCTGTTTATTCGGCTGGAACCTACTGTCTCCCACCCAAATGCTCACCACACTGTCCTCATCTCAAGTCCAGAATCAAAATCCAGCTCAGATTTACATACTCTTTCCCACCAATGGTTACTACCCCTAAGATCCCCCTTAATGGTCCCCTAAAACTTTTCCCACAGGTCCGCCACCACAGCCTCTCTGCGCCACTTACACTCACTCGCCAGGACACCCTCACTTACAGCTCTGATATCCTACACCATAAAATGGAGACACCACTTCACAGGGTTCCTATAAGGAACCTGGCACCAGTGTTCATTCCCTCTGTCCCTCATAGTCGGGCACTGCCACCTATGACTATAAGCTGGGCAGAAATTAATCAGATGAGCTGTATTCACCCAACCTTACTAGCCCAAGAAGTAGAGAGACTCCTACTGAATAAAAACCTAAGACACCAGGCACCCTGGCAAAAAGGCAGGAAAATATGCTTCAGTTAACTTCTTCAGCTTTAAGAGGCTAAAATACTGTAACCTCCTAAACTAAGTAAACTCCATTAGAGAGGCCGCCCTCAGGAAATAAGGAATTCCCATACATCCAGAAAAACTTTGGACTCCCCACCCTGGGACCTTTCAACTTTTAAGTCTTTTTCAACTTCAAAAACATCAACTAAGACAACTCTAGACCTACGGTGTGAAGGCTTTAAGCTACACACCGCCAAGTCTCTGCCCCTTCAGGGCCATCACCCTGCATCAGCTGTGGACCAGAGCCCTACCAGTCCCCTCTGCAAAATGAGGAGGCTGCGTTCCTTTCTGCACTCTTACATTTAAGCAGCACCTGGCAGATGAAATCAGAAGATGAATTTCTATTCTTGCTGAGCCTACCTTTAATTATATGGGCTGGAAATTCCACACCTCTCCATCAAGGACCCCTCCGCATTTCATTGTCTCCTAGGTCTCTCTCTCCCACAAAGCTCAAGCAATTGAAGCTCCAACAAGTGGTCGATTATTCCCATGGTTGTACCATGTCCAAGTGGTGTAGCCAAAGCCCAGCCTCCTTCCAGCCCACCTCCCACTCCCCAGGCCCTGGTATTTCCAGAGCTCCAGGCCCTGACTTGTACTTGAGTGCCAGCTCCCTCTGATCTGCCTCTCTATCCACTCTTCCATTTACCCTCCAGGTCAGAGGGCTCAGCTGTGGCCCTATTCTCTTCCACCTTTCAGAGATCTACTTCTCTTCTGGGGAGGATGGCCCTGAAGCTGCTGCCAGATCTGTCCGCAGCTCCGCACCGCAAGGGGAAAAATAAACACAGGCATCCTTCCCCCAAAACCCAAGACCCTGCTATCAGAGAGCCTAAGAGCCAGGCTTAAGGTGTGCACATCTTACCAGCTTCCTGGTCTTCTTGATAGACCCCTAAACCCAAAAGAGGAAGAAAGGGAAACAACTCCAATAGAGTTAGAAATCATGCGAGCATCTACTTTAAAAATCTTCTCCAGTGTCCTCATCTTTGACAGTGATGTGGTCACAGGACTGTATGCTTGGGTCAAAACTTAGAACTATACACTAAAATTTACTCTATGTAAAATATATCATGCTTTAAAAAATCTATTCGAGTTACCACCCCCACTGGCATAACCACTCTGAGAATAAAACAGCATCACAATCCTCATGGGGCCCTTCCCACCCAAGCCGGTTGCTCCCAACAGCCTAAGGGTTCAAGAACATCTTTTGAACTCACTCTGAATATGCTACATGTAATTAAAAAAAAAAAAGGAATGTTGAGAGACAGGTCCACATTATTGAAATCAAATGATTAAAAAGTCTTCATATTTTACAATCAAAAATAACTCAATACTTAAATTTTAAATTATACTTAAAATTTTTTTTTATTTTTAACAAAGGGTCTTGTGCAGCAGACTTCTCAGAAACCCTAATGAATTCACAGGGATTAAAGTGACAGGCAAGCAGGTGCTTCCTCGGCCTGTCTTAAATTCGACAGCTTGGTCATATAGTCCCACGTTTACAACAGCTGCAGGATGATTAATCTCATCACACAAAACCGAAGCCAACAGGAATGTTCAAAGCAGCATGACTCACGGTCAAAAAGTGAAAACAACCCAACTGCCCATCAAGTTAGAAGTGGATAACAAAATGCGCTATTATCCATACCATGGACTATGATTTAGCCACAGAAGGAATGAGGTACTGACACAGGCTACAACATGAGTGAACTGTGTAGACATCACCTAAGCCAAAGAAGCCGGTCACAAAGGACCACATACCGTATGATTCTGTTTATACGAAATGGCCAGAAAAAGCAAATCCCCAGAGACAGAAAGCAAATTAGTGGTTGTCAGGGCCTGGGAGGAATGGAGGTCTAGAAAAAGTGAGGGTGATGGAGAAGGCGCATCCATAGGGTTTCTTCCTCCAGTGATGAAAATGATCCACAAGTGTGGGGATACTCACACAACATGGAATATACCAAAACCCACTAAACTGGATACTTTAAACAGGGAACTGTCTTGAGTCATATCTCAATAAAGTAATCCAAAAACACCCTAACAAGCAGCACTTTAGATTCTCAGTCACTGTGAGGTAATCAAGGCAACATAAAGTTCCAAAAGCCAGTTTCTACCCTTTAATCAACCCTAAGACAGGTTACGGGCATCAGATTAAAAAAGGGGTACAAGGGGTCGTCTTCTCTATTCATCTCCAGCAATCACCACTCATCATCAAACAGCAAGCGTCTGGACGGCTGCCTCATGCGAGCACTGTCTAAGGCCGGAGACGCTTTCCTGCCACTAAAGCACGTCTGCTGCCAGGCTTAGTGCCTTGGGTTCACAGTGGTGACGTACAGCATGGTAACTATACTTATTAATACTGTATGGTAATATTTGAAAGTGGCTAGAAGAGTAGATCTGCAAAGTTCTCGTCACAAGAAAAATAATTTTGTTTTTGTTTTTCTGTCTTTTGTCTTTTTAGGGCTTCACCCGTGGCACATGGAGGTTCCCAGGCTAGGGGCTGAATCAGAGCTGCAGCCGCCGCTACACCACAGCCACAGCAACGCCAGATCTGAGCTGACTCTGCGACCTACACCACAGCTCATGGCAACGCCAGATCCTTAACCCACTGAGCAAGGCCAGGGATTGAACCGATGTCCCTCGTGGTTACTAGTCGTGTTAACCACTGAGCCACGATGGCAACTCCAAGAAAAATAATTTTTAACTAGGTGTGGTTATGAATGTTAAATAGACATTGTGGTATCATGTACATTTACTGAATCATTTTTTTCCATTATAGTTGATTTACAGTGTTCTGTCGATTTCTACTGTACAGCAAAGTGACCCAGTTATAAATATATACATACATTCTTTTTCTCGCATTAGCCCCCGCCTGAGACAATGTTATAGCAATTACATCACCTCAATAAAAAAATAAATTACAGCACCCAGGGTGGGGCTGCAAATACTGAAAGGGACAATGACATCAACAGTTGGGGTTTATTTTCAGAGCACAGTTTCTGATATCCACAGAGGAGAGAAATCAAACCTGGAAAAACTAACTACAGAAAGAAAAAGACCTACCGAAGCTGGACTGACAGCCATACAACACGATACAGAAATAACACCCCAGCTCTTTTTATGCAAACATACTAAGGGAAACCACATGGGACTGTTTACAGTACCAGCCACAATGACTATTTCTTAAAACTCATATTGCGGTCCACTTAGTACACAGTAAACTCGCTAATTGTTTCACGGCCTGGCCTTCCCTTTCCCACTGCAGGAGAACAGCTCAAGAGCCATTTCCCCCCCAGACACGTG
The DNA here is from genome assembly GCA_004024745.2 of Catagonus wagneri. Lineage (NCBI taxonomy): Eukaryota > Metazoa > Chordata > Mammalia > Artiodactyla > Tayassuidae > Catagonus > Catagonus wagneri. The sequence goes on from PVHT020000194.1 coordinate 2,231,107, forward strand.
GGCCCTTGACACCTACTGGAAAGCCTTGCTCGACTTTAAAATAATACCAACCGAGAACCAATCTCCTTAAGGAGTATTTAAATAAACCCTTAAAGTTGAAAATGAAAATAACCCTTAAAATTAAAATAAACCCTTAAAGGAGGGTTTATTTAAAAAAATAACAATCTATGAGCTACAATCGTAATCCCTCTGTACTCTGAAACCAGAACACTAATACAGCACTGTACCCCCCTCTTCCTAGTAAGCCATTTGCCCCACAAGCCTCAAGCCTCAAGCCTCAGCTGGCACAGGGAGGGTCTACCTCTGCAGAGCTGGCACATGGCTCAAGCTCTTCTGTGCTCACATCTTTTTTTTTTCCAGTCTTTTTAGGGCTACACCTGAGGTATACGGAGGTTCCCAGGCTAGGGGTCAAATTGGAGCTGTAGCTGCCAGCTTACACCACAGCCACAGCAACACCAGGTCCTTAACCCACTGAGCTGGGCCAGGGATTGAACCTGTGTCCTCATGGATACTAGTGAGATTTATTTCCACTGAGCCGTGACAAGAACTCCTGTCCTCACATTCTAACTTCGCCCACATGGGAAGCGAACCGAGAGTGATAAAATAAGGCACCGAGGAGTTCCCGTCGTGACTCAGTGGTTAACAGACCCAGCTAGCAACCATGAGGTTGTGGGTTTGATTCCTGGCCTCCCTCAGTGGGTTAAGGAACCGGCGTTGCTGTGAGCTGTGGTACAGGTAGCAGATGCGGTTCGGATCCTGAGTTGCTGTGGCTGTGGTGCAGGCTGGCAGCTACAGCTCCAATTTGACCCCTAGCCTGGGAACCTCCATATGTCGCAGGTGTGGCCCTAAAGGAAAAAAAAAGGCACAGAAAAGGGAGGTTAGGCCAAAGCCTGGCTTTCGTTTGGGGGCAAGCTGACACTTAGTTTGTGGCCATGAGATGCTCAATACCAGGCCACTTTCCCTCTCCATCAGGAGTTACTGGAGGAACAGCAGGCACTCCGACACCATGGCACGTGTTCCCGGAGAAAAGAAAGGAGTCAAGTGGGCTGGAGCGCAGAGGCAGAGACATGGAAGAGAGGTCAGAACAACAGTGAACGCTCTCTGAGGGTCAGGCTCACCCTGACAGGAAGGGGAAGTTAAAAGAAGCCAAAGCAGGCCCAGTAGCATCATTAAAAGGACAAGTAGGTGGCAAGAGGGGCATTACAGAGTCTGAGGCTTGAGGCTCCTGGCCCAGGAAAAATGACCAGCTCTTACCTTCCGTTCAAAACTGCTGACCAGGAGTTCCCGATGTGGCTCAGTGGTTAACAAATCCGACTAGGAACCATGAGGTTGCGGGTTCGATCCCTGGCCTTGCTCAGTGGGTTAAGGATCCGGCGTTGCCGTGAGCTGTGGTGTAGGTTGCAGACACGGCTCGGATCCCGCGTTGCTGTGGCTGTGGCGAAGGCCGGCGGCTACAGCTCCTCTTAGACCCCTAGCCTGGGAACCTCCATATGTTGTGGGTGCGGCCCTAGAAAAGGCAAAAGACAAAAAAAAAAAAAAAACCTGCTGACCAGGGTCCACCATGAGGCGTGGAAAGGGTCCCAGCCACCACCTGCCACCTCACAGAGGAGACAGATTACAGCGGGCCCAAGGCAGGATGGGGAGGGTTTCCTTCAGCATCACCCACAACAAGATTTCTTTCCCAAAGTAGAAATCATAGAACTTTTTTTTTTAAATCCAGGAAGGATGAAATATGTTTTCTGAGCAATCAGTATGAATACTAACTTTAGGTGGGCAGAATCCCTCACAGGTCAGACCTATCAGCATCTGTGTTTCCATTAAAAAAAAAACTCCAGGGTTTCTGCCAGAGCTTCTACGCTAGGCTGCAGATCGACACTGGAATAGCATTTCCAGAGCTAAAGCGGTTTGGACTTCGTTAACTTTGTGATGTCAAAAATCACATTCACAACAGAGCTGGCCCTGAAGCGGCCCGGCACCTTCCCAGGGGAGGCCCAGCCAGTCAGCACTCAGGTCTGGCCCCTGCAGAAGGAGGCACAGGCAGAGAGCGTGTGGCTAGAGAAGGATACACAGACAAAGGGCACAAATAAACTCGCCCAACACAGGGAGGGGCGTGTACGAGGACAGGCTGTGAGGGACCTGGGACCTATACTTGTACATTTTCCCAGATGCCTCTGAAGCAAGCCACTGGACTCAGATAATCTCAAGGCAGAGATAGGCAGGATTGCTGTCCTAAGGGCCACACGGTAAAGACACCAGGCTTTGCAGGCCAAGTCAGGCCCTGCCACAAATGTTTATTTTACTCCCTTATTTTTTTTTTTTTTTATCTTTTTGCCTTTTCTAGGGCCTCACCTGCAGCATATCGGGGCTCCCAGGCTAGGGGTCGAATCGGAACTACAGCTGCCGGCCGACGGTACAGCCACAGCAACGCCAGATCCGAGCCGCGTCTGCAACCTACACAACAGCTCACGGCAACGCCGGATCCTTAACCCACTGAGCAAGGCCAGGGATCGAACCCACAACCTCATGGTTCCTAGTCGGATTCGTTAACCACTGAGCCTAGAAGGGAACTTCCTTTACTCCCTTTTAAAAAGGCAAAAATCATTCTTCGCTGGAGGGCTGTATACCAAGAGACCAGAAGAGCAGGATATGGCCCAAGGGCCTTCGTTTGTTGATCCCCGGTCTGAGGTTTCTTCCAGCTCTAAATTGTTAACCAATTCTTCACACTCTGCTATAATTCTACAACCTGAATTTCCAGTAGTGACATTCTAGAATTTGAGGCTAGAACAATCTGAGAAACATTCCCTACACCTCACTCAGCAACTTATTAAATGTGAGGAAAAAAAAAAAAAACAGCTAGTAACCTAACTAGGACCCTTGCAATTTAAGGAATACATAGAAGTTACATTAGCAGCTAATGGGAACAACCTCACACTGGAGAATATATAAGAGCACCAGCCTCCATGTTAAAATCTCAAATCACTAATTTATGCTTGCATTTCAACAACTTCGCAAAGAGAAAAATAAACTCAAAGCAAGCAGAGGAAGGAAGTAAGGTTAACAGCAGAAATCAATAAATTGAAAACAAAAAACTATAGAGAAATAAATAAAACAAAAAGCTATTTCTTTGAAAAGATCAAAAAACTCAAATACTCTAGCAAGCCTGACAAAGAAAAAAAGATACAGACAGATGGTCCATGTTAGGAGTCAAACAAGAGATACCATTTCAGACACCAAAAGGATAATAAGGGAACCCTATAAATGACTCTATACACATACATTTGACAACTTAAGGAGATAAGCTAATGCCTCGAAAAACACAAACCACAACTCACCAATATGAACAAGATAATCTCATCAACAACCCTGTAACTACTAAGGCAACTGAATTCAAAATTTTAAAACTCCAAAAGAAGGAAATTTTGAGGCCCAGATACGCTACCAAACATTTCAAGAATTAACACCAATTCCATATAATCTCTCCCAGAAAACAAAGAAGGGAACACCTCCAAATTCATTTTATGAAGCCATTATACTAACACCAAAACCGAAGCCCAAAAAGAGAAACCAAATAGATCAGATCAGTATCTCTCATGAATAGAAACACAAAAACCTTAAACAGAAGTGTCCTTATGGCTCAGTGGGTTAAGGATCTGAGTTTGCCACAGCAGCCGCTGCTGTGGCACAGGTTCGATCCCTGACCCAGGAACTTCTACATGCCACAGGCATGGCCAAAAAAAAAAAAAAAGTCCTTAAAATCCTTAACTTACCAACATAAGAAAATAATTATATACCATGACCAAATGGGATTTATTCCAGGTCTGCAAGTCTGGTTCAATATATTTACAAAATCAATATGATCCACCAAATTAATAAAGAAGAAAAATCACATGATATTAAAATGATGCAAAAAAGTATCTGAGGGAGTACCCTGGTGGCACAGTGAGTTATTAAGGAGCCAGCTGTGTGCAGATTCGATCCCCGGCCTGGGTGGGGGGTGAAGTGGGGGGGTGGGGCATTTGATAAAATTCAACACCCGTTCAAGATAAACGCGTTCAGAAACTAAGAACAGAGGACAATGTCCACAACTTGATAAGGAGTATCTAAACCTACAGTCAGCATTGTACTTAATGTTAATTGACTGAATACTATTAGTGGTAGGCAAGGATGTCTGCTCTAATTGCTACTTGCTATTCAACAAATAATCCAAGTTCAGCCAGCTCACTAAGGCCAACAGATCAGGATGTGTCCAAGGTTACATAACTAGTCAATGGCAGAGCTAGGACCCAAACTCAAGTAGCCAGGTTCCAATCACTAGATTATGTTGCCTCCCTTAGTTATATATGTGACAAAAATAAGCCATTTGTCCCATACTCCAGAAACATCAACAGTGGTTATCTACTTGTGGCAAGATTAGAGATCTGGGTTTTACCCTTTCTATTTCCCTACACCCTGTAGGTAGCCCAAAATGAGTAACTAAAAACAAACAAAAACATGTAAAAAGACAAATGCATCAATCATTACTTGATCAGCTTCTGTAGTTTCTTCAAGTAAAGCCATATCCTTTATTCAAAAAAAAAAAAAAAAGGTATGCAAGGGAACTCTATTAACAAGTTAACATTCACAAAATGCTTTTTTTTTTTTTTAAGACCTACCATATTCCCAAGGGAATAAGCTGATGGTAAGCTCTTTTTCTCTTCAACCTAGACAAACCCTACTTAGGAACATCAAACACTTGGACTGACTGGCCAACCTCAGAACCCACTGGGCCACTTTGCTGCAGCATTAAATAGTTTAAATTATTTTAACACTGAATTCTATCAGTAGCAGGCAAGGATGTTAAGCCATTTATAAAAGCTACACTATTACTGTTTCCCCAAGCATAATCCATGACACCAGTTCTAAGAAAAAGGGTCCCATAAATAAGTCACAGGATGTAATGAACAGCATGGTGACTATAGTTAATATCATACTGCATATCTGAAAACTAAGAATAGATGTTAATCACAGGGAAAAAATAATTTTGCAACTATGGTGACAGATGTTAACTAGACTTACTGTGATCATTTAGTGATATATCTAAGTATCGAATTATGTTGTACACCAGCAACGAATGTTATGTGTCGACAACACCTCGATAAACAGAGAAAGGGTCCCACTTTGAACCCAGTTTGAGATATCTTCTAACATTTTCTAGAATTTCAGAATGCCCATGATCCTCTGAGTCTTGCTTAACCACTGTGTCCTGCAGTCCTTCAAAAGAGACAATTTGGTGCTAAATATAACAGGATCCCAAGAATTGCTCGGGAGTCTCATCAGAAAAATTTCCATTCCGGGGAAAATGGAGTCATGCAACCCAGACCCACAGAGGTATTATCTTAAAAATCAAAATGTTGGAGTTCTCGCTATGACGCAATGGGATTGTCGGTGTCTCTGCTCTCTCAACCTCCGGCCCAGAGCAGTGGGTTAAGAATCCAGCGTTGCTACAGCTTCAGCGTAGGTCACATTTCTGGCTCAGATCTAATCCCTGACCCAGGAACTCCATATGCCATGGGGCAGCCCAAAAAAAATAAAGTGAAAGTATCTTCTTAAAATTCTACTTTAGTAAGTTAGATCCTTTACATAAAGTAGACCAACCTTCAAATCACATGCCAACTCATTATTTTCTACCTCTCCCTTTTGCCAGCAGAACTTTCCTTATCTTTCATTAAGTGAAATTCACACCTCTTTAGAATTGGGCATCTTTATCCACTGGCACGATTTCAAAGTACTCAGTGCTAAGTATTGCAATTAGTGTTAAGCATTTTATGTATCATTTGACACTCTTCCAAACATTTTATTGGCCATCCCACCCAACATCACAGTGTGTGGGATTTGGGTATCAATGGCACCTTCATGCAAAGAGAGAAATTAAGATGCAAGGGAAACTACTCCGAGGGTCAAGTCAGCTCAGGAACCTAGAACATGCTACTGGCTCTTACCAGCTCCTTTTGATTTTGCCGCTTAGCACATAAATAACTTTGATCACAAGTATGGCCACTAACTCAGGGGCTCATTCCAGAACACAGGTGACCATCACCAGCTTAACGAAAGGCAGGCCTACCGCAATTTAGGACTACAGAGTTGTCTTTTTCCTGGGGTCTGGAAAAGTGCCTAGCTATAAGGGTTTAAAAGTGCATTTGCGCAATGGTTTACATACTTGGTTTGCAGAATTCAACTGAGGAGTTTTCCTAACTTTTCAAAAGAACTGAGCCTGTAATTAAACTACCATGAAATGGTGGTTGGAGCCGCAGCGCACACCAGCAGGCTTAGGTTACAACTCCAGTGAAATGGTGGATTAAAACCCCCAGAATATGCGTGACTCCAAAAACTAAACTCAATAATAGCTTTACTGAACATGTTTTTAAACAGATGCCCAACCACAATCCAGTAACTTTCTAATCAACCCTTACCTGCCAAGGGTTAGTGTAACCACGGTGGTCTCAATTCAAATTATAAAGCACATAACACCAAATCTTACCACGGTCCCAAGTCCAACACAGAAATCTCTAACTTTGCAAAGCTATGGGAGACCACAGCACTTCAATCCACCTCCCAAGAAGGTAGGGCAGGCCTGTGAGTGTGATTCAAATACAGCCAATTTCTTTACACAATAAAGAGAATGCAAGTAAGATTCCAAATTGTTAACTCCACCACTGCAGAACAAAATCAGCTTTTCCCCACAAAAACAAAACAAAAACCCACAAGACAAATCATCTACCAGTTTGTTATTTGATTGGAAAATGCTGTTAAGAACCACCACCTGCAGAACTTCAGATTATTTGAAAAAAATTCCTCTCTCATTAGCTGGGGTGGACATTGTTGCTAATGCCTGGATTATAGTCAATCCCTCCCAAAGCATTTAAAATAGAGAAGGACCACATAAAAACTAGGTGAGGCTTTTCGATATAAATGAATTTGAGGCAAATTTTACCATACACTACCTCTACAGGTTTATTTATTTATTTTTTGTCTTTGTAGGGCTGCACCCGGGGCATATGGAGGCTCCCTGGCTAGGGGTCGAATTGGAGCTGTAGCCGCTGGCCTATGCCACAGCCACGCCAGATCCGAACCGCATCTGCGACCTTCACCATAGCTCACGGCAACGCCGGATCCTTAACCCACTGAGTGAGGCCAAGGATCAAACCCACAACCTCATGGTTCCTAGTCGGATTCTGCTGCGCCACGACGGGAACTCCCTACCTCTATAGGTTTAAAGACATGGGTATAACTTTACAATTATACTTTAAAAAACCCATTAAGGTTTACACATTTTTTTAATGGCAAGCTCTCAAAATGAATTCCTAGCAATGTGCAATTATTCAGCCTGGGGTCAAATAGAGCATGATCAGTGCAATTAAGAATCTTCTGCAGAGCTGAGAGGGAGTTTTTTAAAAAATCCCAACAAAGCAAAAGAGCATGCCAAATGAAGGCAGACGCCAATAAGGGACCTCCCCAGAGCAGTCCAGAAAAATATCTCCAGAGATAACTATGGTACAAGAGAATACCTGCAGAACAGACAAAAAATACCTTCCCCAAAGCTGTTGGAAAATTCTGAGGGCAGCGGCCTCTTGGCTACTTGAAAGCACAGGGAGTGTGAGACTCAACTGTGTGTTGGGTGAGGATGGAGAACCTTCATAGACCTTGTAAGCGCTGATAAGGAGTTTCAATTTATTCAGTTAATGAGTAATGGAGACTCAATGGAGAATTTTTAAACGGAAAAGGGGACAGGGCTTTATTGAGTTCCTGTTGATTGAGCCCTTCCCAAACAGAGGAAATAAGTAGGGAGACTGTGGCCAAAAACTATAGCCAGGCAGAAGATGAGCAAGGAATTCGAGAGGGTAGCAAGTAGAATCCACAGGACTTAATGACAAGGATGTGTGCCTCAAAGGTTTCTGGTACAAGGGGTTTTTTGTGTTTTTAAAGAGGATCCTATGACAGTGGTTCTCCTACTTAATCAGCATCAGAATTACTGCAAGGAAAGCTGGTTAAAAATGCAAATTCCAGGTACTACCCCCGCCCCCAAAAGACTGTGATTCATGTCTATCTAGAGTGGGGCCCACGCATGCATGTTCCCACTCCCAGTCATCAGCCACCCAAGGTGTCACTGTTAAAGAAAGGGCGTGGGTGTGGGTGTTGTTGTTTGTCATGACAGTGAATAAAGTGTGATGGGACAAGGGATAATAATGCTAAGTGAGTAGGGAGAAAGCTTTTTCTACTCTTGAACAAAAGAACAAAAAAGCTAGATGCAATCCAAATTGGTTTAGGTTTTATGCTTAGAGCTGTAGCTCTTTGAAACACACAAAGACGATAAACACACGGAGAGCAGGAGCTTGACGGAGAGGTTGATGATTCAGAAAAGTAGGGAGGAAGGATCACCTGAAGCCACAGGCTTGGCTGGGTAGTTAAGTGCTAACGGACCCCAGTGCAAACCTCGAGCTCTGGTGCTTCCCTGCACCAGAGGCTTCCAAAAAGAACCAGGGAAATTTTGCTGTTGATTTTTCCTCCAGGTCACCCCAACAACCTGGTTAGAACTTACACGGGCCATTCTCTACTCTAGCACCACTGATGCTTTGCTTGGGCTGACAATGCTGGGCACTCGAGGAGGTTTAGCAGCATCCCTGGCCTACCAGATCCAAGTAGCACACCTCCCCAAGCTGAAAAGATATGGAAAATGTCTCCAGATAAAACTAAAAGGCGGTGAGCAGGGCAGAGAGGGACACAGTGATTTTGGCCACTGAAAATCACTACCTTAACTAATTAACAATTAGTTAACAAAGGCCTTGGAATCTAATAAACTTGACTCTGAATCACAGATATCCTATTTAAAAGCTAAAAAAACTTCAATGGGCCTATTTATTCATCTTTAAAACAGGGGTAAAAGGACTCGTCACAGGGTTGTTGTAAGGATTACATCAAATACTGTGTTATGTGCTCAGGGCAATACCTAGCCTAGAAGGCAATTAGTAAACATCGGCTTTTAGGTCTTCGAAAAGATGTTTTGAAGAGCAATCAGGTACATTTGCTTACAGCTCTGGCCTGAGTGGAAACCTCCTCCCAAAGGAACAATATGGAGAAAATACAGTCCCAGTTCTCTCTCTAGCTCCTAGGAGGGGCTGAACTGGGGGCGGGGGCGGGTCCATGGACTCCCCAGAGGCAAAAAACAACTGGGGGGGAGGGTGAACCGGGATGGGAAGAAAATACATATTTTTTTGTCTTTTTGCCTTATCTAGGGCTGCAGCCGCGGCATATGGAGGCTCCCAGGCTAGGGGTCTAATTGGAGCTGTAGCTGCCGGCCTTCACCACAGCCACAGCAACGCGGGATCCGAGCCGCGTCTGCAACCTACACCACAGCTCTCGGCAACGCCAGATCCTTAACCCACTGAGCAAGGCCAGGGATTGAAGCCGCAACTCATGGTTCTTGGTCGGATTCGTTAACCACTGAGCCACGATGGGAACTCCGGAAAAAATATATTTTTATTTTCACTAACTGAAACATCATTTGCTTCAATTATGCTTGTAAATCAACAACTATACCTGGCCATTGTCACCAATAATGCACAGCTTTTCCTGACATTACAGATGAAATACCGATTTTTTGGCTTTACTTCGAAATGAGGGATGCTATGAGGCCTGCAGCTAGATTGTATTTTAGTGTGTTACTGAAGAAGAAGGTATCACTACCCACTATTCCACTTTTTTTTGGATTTTATTTTATTTTAAATACTTGGGTTATTTTATGCATTTTAAATTCTTATTCTAAGAAGCACTCCACAGGCTACCCCATGCGAGTCAAAGGCACACAACTTAACCCCTACCCTAAACCTTTTCCAGCCAAGCCCATAATTTACAAGCAGCCTTCTGTTCTTAATTTTTTTTTTTTTTTTTGTCTTTTTGCCTTTACGTAGAACCGCACCCGCAGCATACGGAGGTTCCCAGGCTAGGGGTCTAAAAGGAGCTGTAGCCGCTGGCCTTCGCCACAGCCACAGCAACGCGGGATCCGAGCCGCATCTGCAACCTGCACCACAGTTCATGGCAACGCAGGGTCCTTAACCCACTGAGCAAGGCCAGGGATCGAACCCGCAACCTCATGGTTCTTAGTCGGATTTGTTAACCACTGAGCCACGAAGGGAACACCTGTTCTTAATTTTTTAAGATGGCTGTTTGAAAACTACTTTGTTAACATGAACGACACAAGTCACCTTGTTTCCCTTCATCAACTACAGATCAGTGGTTCCAAAGTCGACACACAGTATCACAGTATCAGGAGCTTTCACTCAGACTGTCCTCTTAATTCTAAAGGTAAATGGGTGCCTTGTTTTCCCCAGGTGGACTGAACTAGCTTTCTACCCTTACCATAACATCATTTGAGTCCTTTTTTTCTTTTTTTTTTGTTCTTTTTAGGGCCGCACGTGCGGCATATGGAGGTTCCCAGGCTGGGGGTCTAATCAGAGCTGTGGCTGCCGGCCTATGCCACAGCCACACCAGATCCAAGCCGTGTCTGCAACCGACACCACAGCTCACGGCAACGCCAGATCCTTAACCCACTGAGCAATGCCAGGGATCGAACCCGCAACCTCATGGTTCCTACTCCGATTCGTTTCTGCTGAGCCACAACGGGAACTCCTTGAGTCCATTTTAACCAGGACTTCTCCAACATCTATGACATATCAGAAGTGTGTCCAGGATGCAGACCCTAGAGGTCTGCCTTCCAGGCTACTACCCCCAGCCCAGGGGTAGAAATGGACATGAAGACTGCTACCTCTCCAGGGCAGGCTGTGCGTACCTCACTCACCTGTCTATGCAGCACACTTGATGCGTAACGTAAACACATCATGTGTCTTCCATCAGCCCTGAGATGCTTAAGCTGTACAAATATGGGACATGTTTATTCTTGTTAGCCTCAAGCTGAGAAATCACAAAATGTTTTCTAGGCACAAGAATCCTCAGAGTCCAATACTTCACTTACAAGATGATCAAAGATGAGACCTTTTTCAGCAGAAATTAAAATTGCCTGAGTTACCTCATCAGCCAAAACTAAATAAGCACCGCCAGGCCCAACCTATAATTGCCCTCAGTGGCCCAATGGCTGCTGGGTACTAGGTGGCTTGCAGTGGTAACTAAGTTCTACAGAATCCCAACATAATAACATAAGTGGGTCAAGTTTAATTCCATTAAAATCACATCATGGAACTGGAGCATTAGGAAGGATTACTGACAAATGGGAAAAAGAACATGATTCCAGGCTCCAAAGGCATTTGACTCACCGTTGAGTCACATCCAATGTTCACATGCCAAGAGTAATGCCTTTTGACTCATTATCAATTAAAATAAATGTTTTTGGAGAGACCTCACAGGTGGTAAACTTCTCACCAAGTGCCCCTTAAGGAAAGCCAAAAACTTAGATCTTAGTTTAGCTGGATCCCCTTATTTTGTAAGTGTGGATGGACAGCAAGGGTGACATGCCTCACCCAAAATCAAGTGATGGGGGAATAACAACCAGAGTTCTCTTACTCCCAAAAGTTATGAAGAGACTCAAGATTTAACACAGGGAGTTCCCTTCGTGGCTCAGTGGTTAACGAATCCGACTAAGAACCATGAGGCTGCGAGTTTGATCCCTGGCCTTGCTCAGTGGGTTAAGGATCCGGCGTTGCCGTGAGCTGTGGTGCAGGTTGCAGACGCGGCTCGGATCCCGCGTTGCTGTTTCTGTGGTGAAGGCCGGCAGCTACAGCTCCTGTTAGACCCCTAGCCTGGGAACCTCCATATGCTGCAGGTGCGGCTCTACATTAAAAAAAAAAAAAAAAAAAAAAAAAAGATTTAACACAGACGCATGCATACACATCCTTCTTAGTATTATTTCTTTCTAGAATGTTCTTCCCTTGCCATCAAAAGTTAGTTATCTTGAAGATTAACAGTCCAAAATTATCTGGCTGGGACTATTCCTCAATCTTTTTTTTTTTTTACTTTACTTTCTCTTCACACATTATTTAGATGCCACTTCCATACATCTTCCCAACTTTGAACTTGCCAGCTTCCCCTGCTCCTTTCCAGACTGCACGTCCATGGTTCTTCCTCCCTCCAGCCAGCCTCCGGCCCAAATGTTCAAGTTCTCTCGCTTTTTCTTCAACAGTTAAGCGAAGGTTTTCCCCACTTTTACAAAGGAAGACAGAAGCCCTTTGTGAGCAACCATTTCAACAGACAACACCTGAATTAAGCTGAAAGCTGTTTAAGGCTTCAGGCAAGGACACTCAAACTTTGCAAAGCGCCAGAATCTTCCAGCCTCATCCTGTGGATTACCCTTAGAGCCTAGAAAAGCCACACTACAGACACAGGTGAATATTCACACGTGCTTGCCATCAAAGACACTGCCTAGACCTAACTTTCAACAGCTGGGTGACCATGAACCACTATTTCCTCAAGCCTCATCCCATCACCTTTAAACTGAGTATGCTAGAACCTTCACTAACTACTGAACCTGAAAGCTGGCAGGATAATCACTCAACAAAACCTTCTAGCCACCTCCAATCACCATTATCTCCTGATTCTCCCCAGCTACCTTCCTTCGGTCCACACTCACCTAAGAAAGGAGGCAACTAAGAAATGCTTAGTTTTCTCATAATTACTTCCAGAGCACCCAAATACACTATCACTTAATTAGTAGTGTTTTACAGCAACTCCCCCAATATTAAGAGCCCTAGGAGGTGTGTACTGTCCTTCCTTGTTTTTACCACAGGAGATGAGGCTCAGGAAAGTTGAGAAATAAAGCCAAAGTCACAAGCAGAGCCAATCAAGATAGGATGCAAACCTAGGTCTCGTTCCAAATCCCCAGTCTTCTTTATTTCTGCTCACCTTATGCCTTCGGAAATCCTTTAAATTGGGGGGAAAAGATGCAAAGTGAATACTCAGACGTTTAAAAAACGGGCGCGCGGGGGGGGGGCGGATAGAAAGTGTGAAAGTAATGTTTTCAATGGTAACAGAAAAGGTGGCTCCAGCCAACTGGAGGAAAGACAGTGAAAGAGCCAGACCTGGATGAAACGCTCCAAGTGGGATGTACGGGAAGCGCAGACTCCAGTCTGCGGCACTCAAAGGTTTAAAAACCACCAGCAAAAAAGACCAGCAGTCCCACCCCTCCCCCCCGCCCCGTGTTAGACGGTGTTAGTCGCACCCAGAGGGGGAAAAAAAAAAAAAAAAAAGGCATGCAAAATACCCTCCTCTCCGCAATTCCTGCCGTAAGTCTGGACTTTCCCAGCCCTCTGTTCGGGTCGGCTCGCAGTCTTCCGAGCCTCCCCGATTCAGAGTCTCACAGTTCCCGCGCTCGGACCTCACCCCCCAACCCCCAATAATAATATAATCATCGTTTCCTTTTCCCGTGCCCCGTCCCTTTCCGGGGGATCTGTCTACTACGCAGTCGCCTAAGAATCCTGCTAGCGCGGCGCGGCGCGGCGCGGTCCTGCCCCAGCCCCGGCTCCCACAAGGGGAGCCCCCGGCCCCGGGGGGAATTTGCCCGCCTCGGGGAACGCGACAAGGTCCGGCGGGCCGGCGCCGCGCACGCCCCTCGCCCCAGGGTGCGCCACGACCACGAGGAGTCTTCCTCCCCGCGTGGGGGGCGTGAGGGGACCGCGACGGCAGCCGCCGAGCCCGCGTGGGGCGCGGGTGGGCGACCCGGGGCCCGGAGGGCGGCTCGGCCCCTCCAGGCCCCGCGCTGCCGCCGGGACGGAGCGCGGCGGGAGCAGGAGCACGGCCTCCGCGCGGGCGCCGGTGCACGCGGCAGCCCGGGAGCCGCCCGCGCCGGGGCCGCAGCCGAGCGGCCGTCTGCATTGTTCGGCCCGCGGCGCGCGCCCCGCCCGGCCCCGCCGGACCCAAGCCGCCAGGCGGCTGGAGCGACGGGGCAGGTGGCGGGCGCGCGCCCTCACCTTTGGCGCCGAGCATGAAGTCGAGCGTGCTGTGCCGTGCTGCTGCCATAGTGAGGCGAGGCCCTGTGCCATGCCTGGGGGAGGCGGCCGGGGAGACTGAGGGGCCGCGCGGCGTGTCAGGCTGCGGCCGGCGGGGAGTGCGCCGCGCCGGGGAGGCCTAAACTAGGAGGTGGGAGGGACCGCCGGGAGCCACCCCGGGCGCGGGGGCGGGGTCGGGCCCGCCTCCGGGAGGGAGGAAACAAGGACGCCCGCAGCCCCGAACTCCGAGCGCCGGGTGTGAGGCCGAGCTAAGGCAATGGTGGAAACGTGGGCGCCGTGCTCCCCGGCGTGCGTCACCAATGGCCGCGCCCCGCGCCGAGGATCGGGCGGGCGCTCCCGCCATCCGTTAGGTCACCTTAGGTTTAAACAGCGCAGCACGACTTCCGGGGGGCCCACCCCCTACACTTCCCCCAGGCCAGTCCCCGAGCCCAGGCCCCTCCGATTTCCTGGCTGAGCCAAGAAAATAAAATGCTGGGATCCACCCTGGAGCCTAAAAGTACTGCCGCCTTTTTCTTAACTCTTCAAATACTGCAAATTAATCCTTTAGAACTGTCATTTCCAATCTGCCCTCTTAGCGCAGCAGGCAGCGCGTCAGTCTCATAATCTGAAGGTCCTGAGTTAGAATTGTCACGTCCATTATCGTGAGCCGGCCGGCTCTGCGTTTTGGCACCTAATAGAAAGCTCTTAGGTATTCAAATTAGTTACGTAGGTTGGGGAAAAAGCAAGGGTGGGGAAGACCATGTTACTGTTGACTTGGGAAATTAGTTCCTAGAGTTGCTCCTCCATCACTCACGTCTCCATTTGTGGCAGGGAACCTCTACCCTGTGGGCTTGTCTCTGACTTTGGGTTTATGGCTAGGGTTCAAGAAGATGTGCAAAGGAGAGAACATGGTGTCTGTGCACTAAAGCCTTCTTTTATTACACGGCAGTACCTCTGTGCCAATACTTCCCTCATCCCATCAGTCCTCTGTGCCTTTCTTGGCGTTCCCAAGCTCCACAGAAATTGCCCTAATGGCTCGAAAAAAATCTAGATCAGTGTATTCTTGAACCTTCAAAGCACAGGAGGAACCTAAATATTCATCTCTTCTGCAAACAGTTCCAAGTGGCTGTTTTGCTGAGTCCTTCCACCTTTCCACAAGAACTGGGCAATGTCTTTAATAACAGACCATCCTCTTAAGAACTGGATTCCCTTTGTAGCTCCCACATTGCTTTTCTTCTGCTCCCAGCCACCTGTTTTTTGCCCTGCATGTTTTCCTTTCTTCCAGGCATCCAGGGTTCTCAATTTCCATAGCTATTCCGCCATCTCAGCCTTCTGTCTCTGTTCTTCGGATATCAGTTCCTCCAGAGTCCAGTCCCTGGGAACGCGGCTATCCTCCTGTGCCACGTTGCCAGGGCAGCAGGGCTCCACAGGTCTCCAGTGTGCCTCTTCCACTTTTTTATTTTACTTGAACTTGAAGATGTTTATTGCATTCTATTTTTGGTGGGAAAAAAACATCACATAAGTTCATTTAGCACAACCCTGTGAAATACACAAAGTAGCATGTAACCTGCGCAGTGGCACAGGGACTCAGGCTCAGAAGGGCCCTGCACTTGGCTTAACTCTGTGCTCTGTCTTGAAATTGTTAATGAGACTTTTGAACCAGGGGCCCCGTGTTTTCATTTTGTGCTGGGCCTGCACATTATGTAGCCAGGCCTGCTCAGCAGCTTGTGTCCTGCAGGGCAGGTGGCAGCGGCCAGCACTGGTGGCTGCCTTGCTTCTGAAGGTGCAAAATAGACAAGATGAAAGCCCTTGAGATGCTCTGCCATTAACTAATCAGATAGCCACAGCGAAAGTGGAGTTTTACACAAAGGCTTGAGAATTCTAGCATAGCATTAGAGATAAATGGGCCTTGAAATGGAGCCAATATTCTTGGGGTCATTTTAAGCATGTTCACGATGCATGTGTTACCTACCAAGGACACAATCCCAGCAAGATTGTTAAAGGTAGGATGCGAATAGGAATCAAGGGCTTGAAGCCTTTTTAAATGCCTCCGGCTGGGCTGTGGGTACCTATTTGGACTCTGGAATGTGTTCTCCTTGCCTGGGTTTTATAATCTAGGCCCCTGGCTTCAAGGCCTCTTAAGAGGATGAATCATAACTTTGTTTGTGGGAATTGCTTGTGTTAAGAGTTGATGGGTGTGTATCCTGTGCAACTGTTGTCACATCAGAGAAATCAGCAACTTATCCTACAAAAAAAAAAGCAGGAGAAACTTACCCAACTCCAGCCTGCGTTCTCAAAACAACAAAATCATGGCAATGGTGAAAATGTGGATGTCACGGATCAATGTCCTCTAGCCTGCCCTTGTCTGCACCTGGCCAAAAGGATGTCTGAAACAGAGAAAAGCAGCCCCTGGAATCCGTCCCAAGTAGGCTAGGCCTCTCCTGTTGAACATAAGCAGTTCCCTAGGGCCCTAACATCAGACAAGGCCACTCTGTGACCAGGATGGGATAAGTCAAAAACAAAGTCACTCCATAATCGTGTCAGAACACAGACAAAGCAGGAACTTGTCCCAACCACCAAAGTCTACCCATGTCCCTGGGTCCCGGCTCCTCTGAGCAACTGATGCTTCTTCACCAGTCCCAGCCTTTGTCTGGTCTTCCCGCTTCTGGATGACATTACAAAGCCACCAGGTCAGGGCTCACCCCTGCTTCCTGATGGCACCAAACTAGAGCAAGGCCCAGCTTCCTTCAATGGTGCACCTGACACAGGTCCCAGTCCTACATGTGGTCCTTCTCAACACCCCCTCACCATGACACGCTGCCATTCCCCATGATGTTTGGTTGTTCCCCTGCAGCTGTTCCTAGGGAAGGTGTCGGGGAGTGGCTGGAGGGTGGTGACAATAAAATGAAGTCAATACTTAGAGTGGAAAAACCACAGGTGACCCTCTTAGCAAAACGCTACTTAGTGCTAGCTACTACTCTTATCCAAAACTCACGTTCACCTGGGCCCATGTGCTTGTTGGCAGTCAGGCCAACTTGCATGTCTGCAACCGTTTTTAAAAACTCTGGAGAGCCACACTATCCTGCACAGTTAGCAGCAGTAACTACCTCCTGGGAGGAAGAAAATCGAAAACAGAAAAGTACTTCTGTCAAAAAGGAGAAGGCAGTAGTGGTGGCAGGGAAGCGGGGGTACTAACTGTAAGATGGCCAACCTATTGGGCTGCTGCCCCCAAACCTGCCTTGTGAAGAGAGGTCAGGGGAGAGGGGGATGCTAACCAGTAGACTTTTGTTTTGCTGTTTTGTTTTTTTGTTTTTTCAACAGTTCACTTGGGACCCTTGGAAGCACTGCCTCCCTGCCCCCTGCATGCAGCTGTGGTGAAATCACTTCCTCTCTTAAAAAAAAAAAAAAACAGGAGTTCCCGTCGTGGCGCAGTGGTTAACGAATCCAACTAGGAACCATGAGGTTGCGGGTTCGATCCCTGCCCTTGCTCAGTGGGTTAACGATCCGGCGTTGCCGTGAGCTGTGGTGTAGGTTGCAGACACGGCTCAGATCCTGCGTTGCTGTGGCTGCGGCGAAGGCCGGTGGCCACAGCTCCGATTAGACCCCTAGCCTGGGAACCTCCACATGCCGCGGGTGCGGCCATAAACCCGCGGCCATAAAATGACAAAAGGCAAAAAAAAAAAAAAAAACAAAACTGGCCTTAGCTATTAGGGTTATAATGGCTGACAGAAATCTGGATCACTCCCCTACCATTTCTCAGACTAATGTGAGCCTCGCCCAGCTGGTTAAACACGATTTAAACTTCTGATTTAAAAAGTGTAGAACCGTTGGAGTTCCCGTCGTGGCTCAGTGGTTAACGAATCCGACTAGGAACCATGAGGTTGCGGGTTCGATCCCTGGCCTTGCTCAGTGGGTTAAGGATCTGGCGTTGCCATGAGCTGTGGTGTAGGTCGAAGATGCGGCTGGGATCTGGTGTTGCTGTGGCTCTGGCGTAGGCCGGCAGCTACAGCTCCTGTTAGACCCCTAGCCTGGGAACCTCCATATGCCACGAGTGCGGCCCTAGATAAGGCAAAAAGACAAAAAAAAAGAAAAAAGTATATAACCGGAGTTCCCGTCGTGGCGCAGTGGAAACAAATCTGACCAGGAACCATGAGGTTGCGGGTTCGATCCCTGGACTCGCTCAGTGGGTTAAGGATCCAGCGTTGCTATGAGCTGTGGTGTAGGTCGCAGATGCGTCGCGGATCTGGCGTGGCTGTGGCTCTGGCATAGGCTGGGGGCCACAGCTCCGATTAGATCCCTAGCCTGGGAACCTCCATATGCCGCGGGTGCAGCCCTAAAAGGACGAAAGACAGGAGTTCCTGTCGTGGCTCAGTGGTTAACGAATATGACTAGGAACCATGAGGTTGCGGGTTCGATCCCTGGCCTTGCTCAGTGGGTTAAGGATTCGGCGTTACCGTGAGCTGTGGTGTAGGTTGCAGATGCGGCTTGGATCCCGCATTGCTGTGGCTGTGGCGAAGGCCAGCAGCTACAGCTCCTGTTAGACCCCTAGCCTGGGAACCTCCATATGCCGCGGTGAGGCCCTAGATAAGGCAAAAATACAAAAAAAAAAAAAAAAAGTGTGTAACCAAGAGGGGCCTGAAATCTTGGATACAGTGATTCTCAACTTTGGCTGCATATTGGAATCGCCTAGTGAGCTTTCAGAGCTATTGCTGCTGCTGGGGCCTCAACCCAGGTGCAGCCCAGGCATGGGGTTGTTAAAATAAATTTATAAACACCACCCAGGAGATTGCACTGCAAAATGAAGAGTATCACCGCCAATCCCAAAGTCATGTGAACCCCAATAGATACAGCCATGAGGATGGCTCAGATACAAGTAAATAGATACATTTTAAAAGCCAGAAAATAACAAGTGTTGGCGAGCATGTGGAGGAATTGCTGGTGGGAATGTAAAATGGTGCAGCCACTGTGGGAAACAAATTGGCGGCTCTTCAAAACATCCGACATAGTTACCCTGCAACCCAGCAATTCCACTCTTGGGTACAGACCCAAGACAATGGAAAACAGGTGTTCAAACCAAAATCTGAACATGAATATTTACAGCAGCACTATTTACAATGGCCCAAAGGTGGAAACAGCCAAATTTCCATCAACAGATGAATGGAGAAACAAAATATTATTCACCCATAAAAAGGAATGGAAATACTGATATATAACATGACATAGGTGAACCTCGGAAACGTTATGCTAAGTGAAAGAAGCCAGTCACCAAAGGACAAATACTGTATGGCTCCACTTGAAATGTCCAGAATAGGTCAATTCATGGAGACAGAAATCAGGTTAGTGCCTGCTGGGGCTGGGGGAAGAAGGGAAGCCAAGTGACTGCTTAATGAGTATGGGGTTTCCTTTTGGGGGAACGTAAATGTCTTAGAATTACATACAGGTAGGAGTTCCTATTGTGGCTCAGCAGAAATGAACCTGACTAGTATCCAAGAGGATGCGGGTTCAATCCCTGGCCTTGCTCAGTAGGTTAAGGATCTGGCGTTGCCGTGAGCTATGGCATAGGTGGCAGACGTGGCTCGGATCCCGTGTTGCTGTGGCTATGGGGCAGCTGTAGCTCCAATTTGATCCCTAGCCTGGGAACTTCCATATGTTGCATATGCAAAAAAAGAATTACATACAGGTGCCCCAAATTATAAAAAATAAAAATAAAAAACTTGTAGACAAACCAAATTTGTAAGGTAAAGCTATAGAGAGATTTCTATTAAGTGAACTTTATCACCTGAAGCGAATTTCACATCCATGCCTGATGGGATGGACTGGAAGTGAGATGTTTGCAAAAAGGAACAAAACTGAAGACTGCTGGGAAACCAGCATCGTGGTTGTGCTTTTCCCAGTGAAGAGTATTGCTCAGCCTTGAATGCTAATTTATTTAATCCTTTAACAGCCCTAAGAGGTAGGTGCAATTATCCCCATTTTACAAATGAATTAACTGAGGCATAAAGAGTTTAGGTAGCTAGAAAGTACTAGAGCCAGGACTTGAACCCAGGCAGGTGGCTTCAGAGTCTAGCTATTCAGCCCTTCATGGTGCTGCCTCTGATGGCTCAGCCTGTTGTCTCAAAGCGTCCCCACTTTTCTCACAACTCCACAAAGCTGAGGTCTGTGGGTGTGCCTGCCTCCCACCAGCAGGCTCCCTTCTCCACCAGGAAGTATGTGATTGGAGAGGGTGTCCCACCTCCCTCCTCCCTGGAGCAATTGCCTTGCTCCGCCAAAACGATTTCTGGGGTGAATTCCTCTCTAACCTTTTACTAGCTGTGTGACGATGGACAGGTTCATCAACCTCTCTGTGCCTCCTCTGCTCTGCTGTAAAATGGAGATAATAACAGTATCTACCTCATAGAGCTGTTGTGAGGATTCAGTGAATACATATATGACAAGCACAGAGGGCAGTATCTGACACATGACAAGTATTCAAGAAATGGCTACGATGATGGAGATGTTAATATGATTACTAAGGCACGCCCTACTCTGGGCTCCGAGCTCTTTCAGGACTGGACTTTTCATCCTCCCTGTACTTAGCACCGTACCTAGCACAGGTACGGCCCTCAATATCTGCGTCCTTTGAAACTAACTGAGGAATAGAGCTTCATGCTTGACACCCCAAAGGACCCCAAGCAGAGAGACCCAGCTCTCTGGGGTTGGGTGTTGGGGAAGGGAGATGAGGGTGACAACCAACCCAGTCTGTTCCCCACTCTGGACTTCCCATTGTCTTCCCCATCACATGACTCATACGGTCAGCCTTCCGCATCCGTGGTTCCGCATCCCCAGATTCGACCAACCTCATATTGAAAATATTAAAAAATCCCAAATTCCACAAAATCCCTAAAAGCAAAACTTGAATTTGCCCATGTCTGGGAACTATTTACATAGCATTTACATTGTATTTATAACTATTTACATAGTATTTACATTGTCTTAGGTATTATAAATAACCCAGAGATGATTTTAAGGTTCGTTAAATGCAAACACCACGTCATCTTATATAAGGGACTTGACCATCCTCAGATTTTGCTGTCTGAGCAGGTCCTGGAACCAATCTTCTACAGATATGGGGCGGGGAGTTGGGGGGGGGGTGACTGTGTTCCTGATCCTCAGGGTGCTAGGCAATCCACAGCCCATTCATAAGTCCCTTAAGAGTTTGTTGGTAGAACTCTCTAGATGATTATTTAAGAAAAGCAAATGACAAAATAGGGTTGTTATTGTTTTTTTGTTTGTTTGTTTTGTCTTTTGTCCTTCTAGGACCGCACCCACGGCATATGGAGGTTCCCAGGCTAGGGGTAGAATCGGATCTGTAGCCGCTGGTCCACACCACAGCCACAGCAAAGCAAAATAGGATTTCCTCAAGACATTGCAAGCCAGCACCCAGAGTGCCAGTCATAATCCTCACTGGTGTCCCCGCTGGCCCTTTTAGAACTAGCCTGGGGAACACAAAAGGATAAGTCCTTTCCTACTATTGCCTGCAGCCACTCTCCCCACACCTGCAGCCTCACAGTGCCCTAAGATGTGTCCTTGTAGCAAGCACCCCCACCCCCACCAGGGGTCCTCTGATTTGAGGATGCCTGACTTTGAGGGCAGATTGGCAGCCCGAGGCTCCATCGCTCAGACCAAAGGAGATAAACGGCCAGCCTTTATTCTCTTTCTCTTTTTTTTTTTTTTTTTAAGAATTATTATTATTTCTTCCCCTTTCTGGTCACACCCACAGGATACAGAAGTTCCCAGGCCAGCGATCGAACCTGCGCCACAGCAGTGACAACCTGGGATCCTTAACCCACTATGCCACCAGCGAACTCCAGGACCAGCCTTTCTTAAGGCAGCCTCTGCTTGAAACTCTATACAAAGCCCTCATTTCTCCAAGTGAAATGCTGTCAAACCCACCCCACTTCCTCCTTTCCTCTCATTTCCAGCAAAGAATGGCGCACAAGGGGAGGGGAGACTGAATTGTTGTTGTAAGGCATTATCTAAGCGCCTATGCTCAAATAGTGACACAATCAAAACCATTACCAAAGCCAATAATTGTGTGTGTTTTGGTCCCAAGAAATGCCCCGGCTTCTTATCTGAATGCACATTTCCTGCAGCTATACTCAAAGAGGTGAATAATTCTCAACTGTCAGTGCTAGTTAAATATATACTTTTCTATAAGATTGATTCCTTACTTTGTCTTTAGAGAGGCAGTTTGCAGAATGGTTAGCATCAGGGCCTTTGTCAGCAGCCTAGATCCTAATCGTGATTCTTCCATTTGCTTGCAAGTGACCTTTAGCAAGTGATCTTTGGCAAAATTTCTCTATCTGTGAAGGAAGTATCACAACAGCACCTCTTTCACACAGTTATTCTGAGGCTTAAATAAATTAATAGAAATATAGCACCTCAACAGTGCCTGGCACTGGAAACACCCCATGGAACAATTAGTTATTATTATTAACAAGTTAAGACTAATTGTTTACCTGGTAGTTTCCTTTGCCCCAGTCCAAATGTAAGTACCTGGGGGTTTACAGGGCAATTCCTATTTCAGTTACCATTTCCCTAGAGTAGAGCTAAAAGATGTCCAAAGCCCAGAGGGTCCACCTATCTTAAATGTATCTGATGCAACTCAGCAGTCAAAGATAATACCGGAAGCTGATGGCAGTGGAGTTGACTGTGAGCCGCCATTTTGCCTCACCACACCCTTTCACCTGATGGACACTTGGGTCTTTGTCCTCACCTGAAACACCTCCTTTCAACAGTGGAGAAGCCCACACGTGAACATTCAAGGCCCAGCTCATGTACTAACCCTGATCCAGGCAGAACTGATTGCTCACCCGTGTTCCTACAGCACAGTGGTCAGCTTGCCAGTGAAGAACTGTCCACCCTGCATTAGTGGCAGCATGCTAGTGCCCCCCCCAACTACATCTCCAAACAACACGCCTTCCTTAATGGAAAAAAAATCTAGAAAGTTTGAGGGACCAGCCCAAGACTAGATGCTTGTTAGTAAAGTGAAGGCTCGGCAACCATGACCGTAAGCAGATAAGGCAGGGGTTCCCCAGAGAAAGAGGACGAGGCATGGCTTTCTTGACATGAGAGAAGCCATTTTTGGAGTTCCCTGGTGGCCTAGTGGGCTTAGGATTCAGCATTGTCACTGCAGTGGCTTCGGTCACTGCTGTGGTGTGGGCTCCAGCCCTAGCCAGGGAAATTCCACATGCCATGAGTGTGGCTAAAACAGAAAACAAACAAAACAAAACCCTTCCCCAGTTTTGCTATTCAGGGAAGGGTCCCCAGTGTCCTTACTTGGCTGCAAGTAATAACTCTTTCTCCCAATAGATCTTTAGCTTCATTGTGTTTTTTGGCTCAAGAACCACCAAGAGATGAACCCAGTTTTCTGGTAACAGGACCCTGGTGCCCCAGCTCCCTGGCCAGGGCTCTTTCTTTGAAATTACTTTGTCCTTATATCCAGCTTCCATTATTGAATATCCACTATTGGCCTCAGTATTTGTAAAGTACTATGAGTTCTTTACATATGTCATTTCTAATCCTCCCAATCCAGCAAGGTTTATTCCCTGTTTAAACACATACATAAATAAATAAACAAACAAACACATACACACTGAGGCCAACTGACCTGCTCAAGGCCACATACCAGTGGGCAGCAGAGCCAGGCTTGAAGCGTGGGTCAGTCTGACTCCAAAGTCAGGAGATTTCTAGGCTATCATGTTGCCACTCAGCACTGGAAATGAAAGCAGAAAAAAAAGGCACTGAATTGTTCATTTAAAACACACTCATTCTACATGCAGACAATTGTTGTTTTAAGGAAAAGGTAGAAGAAAAAGAGAGATTACATTTTGGCATGCAAAGGCAAAACAATAAATATTCTTTGTTCCTGTTCCTGGATCCCATTGCAGCTTCTTCAAAGCAAGTGAATTTATGCATGTTGACACAGCTCTTATTTTCAAATCTTCTTTGGCTCGGTTTTCAGCTTCTTCCCCTTGGCACAACCAGTCCCATGACTCCCCTCTGTCAGGCTCTAAGAATCCGCCTAAAATCATTATGCAGCAGTAACTGTTAAGATCCATGCTGCAAAAATAATTTACTTCTCTCCACTAAGCCAGAGGTTTCTTCTGTTTTTATTACCTGGCACAGCACCATGTTAATCATAACGGTCTTGTACTTTAAGGATATATTAATATTAATAATATATTGATGTATACACACATATATACATAGCTCCATTGTGGTTCAGTGTTCCTGTTGTGGCGCAGTGAGTTAAGGACCCGAAGTCCTCTCTCTGAGGATATAGGTTCAATCCCTGGCCTTGCTCAGTGGATTAAGGATCCAGCATTGCTGCAAGCTGCGGCATAGGGGCATAGGTGGCAGATGCAGCTCGAATCTGCTGTTGCTATGGCTGTAGCGTAGGCTGCAGCTCCAATTTGACCTCTGGCTCGGGAACTTCCATATGCAAAAAAAAAAAAAGATTCATTCTGTCAGGAAATTTATACATTTTTCTAAATTATTTACAAGTAAATAATTTTTTCTCATTTTTGTGTGAAATAGTACAATTTGTTTTAAGTATACCTGTTGACATAAAACTCCACAAGTAGAAATGAATGGATATTATCCTTTTATTTTTTTAATCTTTTAAGATCTGCACCTGCGGCATATGGAAGGCTAGGGGTTGAATCGGAGCTACAGCTGCAGGCCTACACCACAGCCACAGCAATGCAGGATCCGAGCCGTGTCTGTGACGTACACCACAGCTCACGGCAATGCTGGATCCTTAACCTACTGAGCGAGGCCAGGGTTCAACCTGCATTCTCATGGATCCTAGTCAGATTCGTTTCCAATGAGCTACGACGGGAACTCCATTATCTTACACTTGCTTCCTTAAAAAACATGACGTATTGCACTTTGGTTATTTGCAATTTACCAAAACTAATTTAGAAACTTCACATTAGCCTGCTTGTGCAAAAAAGAAAATTGTACTGCAATGCAAGATGCCTGCCAAATGGGAAAAATAAAGCTCAAAGAATGTTCCATTGCTGTTATGAAGCAACTGTAAGATCTCCAATTGGGCCAAACCAACATCCTGTGCTTCCTGCTGGGACGTACTGAGAAGGACCCAACAGCCCTTCTGTGTTTTTTTTTTTTTTGCCAAAAAATGTAGAACCTGAATCTATTCATGAAGAAACATCAGATAAACTCCAGTCAAGGGAACTTCCACAAAATGAACGGCCTCCCTAAAAAGCAAAAAACAAAAACAAACGAACAAAAAAAACCAAAAGAAGTTTCTCTTGTGGTGCAGCAGAAACGAATCCGACTAGTACCCATGAGAATGCAGGTTTGATTCCTGGCCTCACTCAGTGGGTTACCTACACCACAGCTCATGACGTTGCCATGAGCTGTGGTGTAGGTTGCAGACATTGCTCAGATCCTGCCTTGCTGTGGCTGTGGCATAGGCCTGCAGCTGTAGCTCTGATTCTACCCCTAGCCTGGGAACCTCCATATACATGGGTGTGGCCCTAAAAAGCAAAAACAAACAAACAAAAAACCCCAAAATGAATGGCCTTTATTCTTCAAAAAATGTTCAGGTCAAGAAACACAAAGTCAAGTTGAAGAACAGTTCCACATGGAAACAAACTAAAAAGACAAGACAACTGAATCATAATGTATGAACCTGGACTGGATCCTGGACTAGGAAAGAAAAATAGCCACAGGAGACATTACTGGGACAAGTGACAAAAGTGGAACAAGGACTGTGGATTGAACAATAGCTTTGTAGCAATGATAAATTTCCTGACTTTGATCAGTGTACTGTGGTTACATAAGAGAATGTCCTTGTTCTTACAAATTACAGCCCGAGCATTTTGAGTAAATGTCTCCAACTAACTAGTGGTTTGGGAGGGAAGTATGCATGTAAAAATAGAGAGAGAGACTGATAAAGCAAAATACCCACAATGGTTGAATCTGGATAAAGGGTATAAAAGAGTTCCTTGTACAGTTTTTACAGCTTTTCTGTGCCTACATTTAAAATCATATCAAAATGAAAAGCTATCAAAAACAATGAATGTATAGAAAAATGTAAGACTACGACAAGAAGGAAAATGAGAAAAGCAATGCTCCTGAACTGTATATGACACAGCAGCGTCTGAGACATGTTTAAATCTCTCAGTACTAGGCAAGCTGGACTTAAAGGAAACAGTCTGCCTTTTGAAATGCAGGGTTGAAGAAAACAGGAAGGTGGCCTTTTTTTGATACTTTCAGCCCATTGTTTCCAGAGTTAATAAAAATCCCCAGGAGGTACATGCCTCCTCCAGCCCAGTCCCTACCAGGCTCCAGGTCACACCTCACCTTCACTGACAACTTTGACACCTGTATGACCTCAATTCAATGCCTGTCTCATCCTAGGTGGAGTTTCGGCTTCCCCGTGGAAGATTCCGCCAACGCCCTGTCTCAGTTCCTTAATCTCTTCAACTCCAGTAATTCTAGAAACTAGGGGTGGAGCGGGGAGAGGAGGCAGCTTCATTCTTAAGGCCATGGACCATGCAGAATAGGTACGCGGTGTCTGTTCTTTGATCATATCAAGATTCTCAGAATAGGTACATGGTGTCTGTTCTTTGATCATATCAAGATCTTCAGTCCCCAGACCACCCTGTTTCCCCTTAACTTTATCCCTCACCTTGTTTCTGTTCTCTTCCCATGTTGAGTTGTCAAGTGCCCAGCCTCTCAAGTCCTTGTCCTTTGTTCCTGCAAACTCCCAAACTTGGAGCAATCTAGCCTTTTGCCTCTCCTGGTCCTTCCCCACTTGCTGCTCAGGATAACCTCACCTTGGTGCTGACTGCTGTGCGCATGTGCACACACATAGGTGTCTGTATGTGTGTATGTGTTTTCTCCTCCAAGACAACTGGGCTTTCCCCTTGTTTGGCAATCTTTGTTTACCTTTTCTTGGTTCTTTTATTCCTTGAACTTTCTTTATACTGTTGAAACCTCCATTTCCCATGGCTTCCACGACATCACTGTCTTTGGGTTCCTGCTGCTACTTTGCCTTGACAGCTCCTTCCCAAACTTCTTCACAGGTTCTGCTGTTGTCTCTCTAAATGCTGAGCTTCTGCAGGATCCTTGGTATGTCTTCTTCCCTTACCCTGTAGCAATGGTTCTCAAACCTGGCCCAATATTAGAATTTTTTTTCTCTTTTTAGGGCTGCACCCATGGCATATGGAGGTTCCAAGGCTAGGGGTCGAATTGGAGCTGTTGCCTCCAGCCTACACCACAGCTCACAGCAACGCCGGATCCTTAACCCACTGAGCAAGGCCAGGGATCCAACCTGCGTCCTCATGGATACTAGTCAGATTTGTTTCCGCTGAGTCACAATGGGAACTCCAAAATTTTTAAAAATTATTATGCCTTGTCCACTCCTGATTTGATTGGTTGGTGGTATGGCCTGGGTGGTGGAGTTTTCCAATCCAAGTGATTGTAAGGTGCAGCCAAGGTGGAGAACTTCTTCCTCCGGGTGATCTCATCTGTTCCTACAATTCTAGCCACTTATATGCAGAAGATTCCTAAAGCTCCTTCCCTAGCTCCCACCTCCTCCCCTGAGCTTTGGACCCGTCTATTGGTTATGTTCACACCCTACAGAGTCAAAGTCAAGTGACCAAACTTAACTCTGTGTTTTGTTTTTAATTTTTTTTCTACTATTTTTTGGAGTAAAGTTTTACTTTTTATAACATTTAAATTTTTTTTTGAAATCGCAGTTCCCATTGTGGCTCTGTCGGTTACGAACCTGACTAGTATCCACGAGGATGCAGGTTCAATTTCTGACCTCTCTCAGTGTGTTAAGGATCCAGCGCGGCCATGAGCTGTGGTGTAGGTCACAGATGCAGCTTATATCCTGAGCTGCTGTAGCTGTGGCATAGGCTAGCAGCTGCAGCTCTGATTTGACCTCTAGCCTGGGAACTTCCATATGTGGCAGATGGGGCCCTAAAAAGACAAAAAAAAATTTTTTTTGAAATTTATTTCATTAAAGTATAGTTGATTTAAATGTTGTGTTTTGTACAGAAAAGTGATTTAGTTGTACATACATATATATACTTTTTCATATTCTTTTCCATTATGGTTTATTATGGGATACTAAATATAGGTCCCTGGGCTATACAATAGGATCTTGTTTATCCATCCTATATATAATACTTGCCTCTGCTAATTCCAAACTTCAAATCCTTCTCTCCCTTACCCCTGCTCCCTCTTGGCAACCACAATTCTGTTCTTTGTATCTATGAGTCTGTTTCTGTTTCATAAATAAGTTCATTTCTGTCATATTTTAGATTCTACATATAAGTGATATATGGTATTTGTCTTTCTCTTTCTGACTTAATTCACTTAATATGATAATCTCAGATCTGTCCATGTTGCTGCAAATGGCATTTTCTCATTCTTTCTTATGGCTGAGTAGTATTCCAATATATACATGGAAAGATGTATATATATATACAGATGTATATACACATAGACACACACACACACACACACACACACATATGTACATCTATATATATACATCTTTACCCATTCATGAACATTTAGGTTGCTTCCATGTCTTGGCCATTATAAATAGTGCTGCTATGAACATAGGTGTGCATGTATCTTTTTGAATTATAGTTTTGTCTCAATATATCCCCAGAAGTGAGATTGATGGATCATACGGCAAATCTATTTTTAGTTTTTTGACGAACCTCCATACTGTTTTCCAAAGTGGTTGTACCAATTTACATTCCTACCAACAGTGTAGGAGGGTTCCCTTTTCTCCATGTGCACTCCAGCATTTATTGTTTGTAAGACTTTTTAATGATGGCCATTCTGACAGGTGTGAGTTGGTACCTCATTATAATTTTGATTTGCATTTCTCTAATAATTACTGATGTTCACCATATTTTCATGTGCCTGTTGGTCTGTCTGTCTTATTTGGAGAAATGTCTATTTAGGTCTTCTACCCATTTTTTGATTGGGTTGCTTATCTTTTTGTTTTTGAGTTGTATGAGCTGTTTGTATATTTTGGAAACTAAGCCCTTGTCAGTCACATTATTTGCAAATACTTTCTCCCAGTCTGTATGTTGTCTTTTCGTCTTGTTTATGGTTTCCTTTGCTGTGAAAAACTTATAAGCTTGATTAGGTCTCAGTTGCTTATTTTTGCTTTTATTTCTATTGCCTTGGGAGACTGACCTAAGAAAACATTGGTACAAATTTATGTCAGAGCATGTTTTGCCTATGTTCTCTTCTAGAAGTTTTATAGTGTCATGCTTTATATTTGTCTTTTAAGGTGCGAGGGTATGTTCTAATTTCATTGATTTAAATGTGGCTGTCCAACTTTCCCAACACCACCTGCTGAAGAGACTATCTTTTTCCCATTCTATATTCTTGCCTCGTTTACAAAGATTAATTGACCATCGGTGTGTGAGTTTATTTCTAGGCTCTCTATTCTGATCCATTGATCCATATGTGTCTGTTTTTTTGCTAGTGCTATGCTGTTTTGACTACTGTAGCTTTGGAGCATTGTCTGAGACCTAGGAGGGTTATGCCTCCTGCTTTGTTCTTTTTCCCTGGGATTGCTTTGGAAATTCTGGGTCTTTTATGGTTCCATATACATTTTAGGATTATTTGTTCTAGTTTTGTTAAAAATGTCATGGGTAGTTTGATAGGGATCACATTAAATCTGTAGATTGCTTTGGGTAGTATGGCCATTTTAACAATATTAATTCTTCCAACTGAAGAGTGTGGGATATCTTTCCATTTCTTTGAAGCATCTTCAGTTTCCCTTACTAATGTTTTGTGGTCCTCAGCATATAAGTCTTCCACCTCCTTGATCAGGTTTATTCCTAAGTATTTTTTTTTTTTTTATGCAGGGCTCTGTACCCTCACCATTCACTGAGCAGACTACATCAAAAACTTCAGACACATTCTTTATTCTTTCTCTTCACTTTCCACACTCCACCTATCTCCAAATCTTTCTCAAGTTTATCTTATCATTTCTCCCACCTCTTATTTCCCATTACCTAAATTTGGGCCTTTATTCTTTCTATTCTTCATAGTAATAATTGGCTTCCCGCAATGCATGCCCCACATACTTCAATAGTTACCTCTCCAGAAAACAAGTCTAATGATGAAAAAACCACATGCTAAAACTCTTCAATAGGAATTCCCATCATGGCACAGCAGAAATGAATTCGGCTAGGAACCATGAGGTTGCAGGTTTGATTCCTGGCCTTGCTCAGTGGGTTAAGGATTCAGTGTTGCCATGAGCTGTGGTGTAGGTCGCAGATGTGGTTCGGATCCCATATTGCTGTGGCTGTGGCATAGGCAGGCATCTGTAGCTCGGATTTGACTCCTAGCCTATGAACCTCCATATGCTGCAGGTGTGGCCCTAAAAAGCAAAAAAAAAAAAACAAAACAACACAAAACAAAACTCTTCAATAGGTGCCAGTTGCCTGCAGAATAAAAATCAAATGCTTAAAGACTTCTCACAGTCTGGCTTTAGACTTCCTTTTCTGACTCAGTGGCTATTATTCTTCTAAAGACACAGGCTCTAAACCTGCTGAGTTACTGCACATCTCAGACCGAACACAGTCTTTCATGAGCTAATAATGCTAAGAAAAATTACCCAAAATTTGGGAATAAGATTACTTATCAAATAGTAAAATGACTATTCTGTGCTCTTTCAATGTCATACTGGAGAATTGCCAAATAAGTACAACTTGATGCAGTATGTTACCTGATGCAGATCAGTGCTGTCCAATGGAGCCATATATCCAAATTAAAATTTTCTAGTAGCCATATTAAAAAAAAAAAAGAAGAAGTAAAGGGAGTCCTCTGGTGGCTCAACATGTTTAAAGGATCCAACATCAACACTGCTGTGGCTTGGGTCTGTTGTGGCACAGTTTCAATACCTGGCCCCAGAAGTATGCCATGGGCATAGTCAAAAAAAAAAAAAGGTAAAAAGAAATTGGAGAAACTGATGTTAATACTACATATTATTTTACCCAGTATATTCAAATATAATCCTTTCAAAATGTAATGAGTACCCCAAATTGTTTTGCTTTTAATATTTTAATCCACATTGCCAAAACTAGTATTTTGTGGTTTTTTTTTTTTTTATGTCATGCCTGCAGCATGTGGAAGTTCTTGGGCCAGGAATCAGCGACCTGAGCCAGGGCAATAACAATGCTGGATCATTATCCCCCTGAGCTACCAGGGAACTCCCAAACCAGGGATTTTTTTTAGGAGAATTGATCTGAATTTAAAGTTAAAGCCCATGTAAGTTTCAAAACTACATCTTTCCAAGTTAAGCAGATTCACTAACTTGTGTCAACCTAGCATTTTTTTTTTTTTTTTGTCTTTTTGCCTTTTATAGGGCCGCATTCGTGGCATATGGAGGTTCCCAGGCTAGGGGTCTAATCGGAGCTGTGGTTGCCAGCCACAGCCACAGTCAACAGCAGTGCGGGATCCGAGCCGCATCTGCAACCTACACCACAGCTCACGGCAACGCCGGATCCTTAACCCATTGAGCAAGGCCAGGGATGGAACCCGCAACCTCATGGTTCCTAGTCGGATTTGTTAACCACTGCACCACGACAGGAACTCCTCAACTTAGCATTCTAAAGGGATACAGTGCTATTTAAGAAGCAATTCTAAATTTATCACTATAAATGAGGCATTCTTCAAATTTTTCTTCCAGTATTTAGTCAATTTACATAATGCTATTGAAATTAAAACCTTCTAAATTAAAATACTGATTCATGTTAGACAAATATATAAAATCATTATTATTGATTTGAATCATGAAAAATTTCAATTTTAACATAAATTCTTATACCTGTCTAGCTAAAATCACAAGCTTTTCCTCTCCTTGGAGTTTCAAATTTGTCTTGTTTACATGCGGTACGAAATCCGTGAGAAAATATGTAGATCACATTGCCATTTTTTTTAAAATAATGAATATTTGGCAAGCATTCCTTTTCTTTCAAGAAAATCTTGAACTGGAGTTAAAAGCATGGTAAAACTTTGTAAAACTTTGTGCCAATCAGTGCTGGCAATGAATACAAGATCATTAAATTTATTGTCTACTTCTTTCAACATTTCCATAAACTGGTGATGAGTCATAACATTTGCACGTATATGCTGAACATTTTTAACAACTGTATCCATGATGCTTTTCACAGAGTCTGTTCCAGAGAAATGAGCACACATACTTTCAGTGTGTATCATACAGTGATATGAAGTCACCAGAAAAACATTAGCCTCTTGTTTATGAAATTCCAATAGATCCAGAATTTTGACCTAACAGCTGGAGAACCATCCACTGTGACATATTTTTTTCGTATCTAACAGAATTTCTCCTTTGACAAATGTAAAAGATTTAAAAACATCTCTGCTAGGGTTTTTTAGGCTATAAATTGACATTTTCTGCAAATATGGCAGTCCTTTGAGACAAAACATACCCAAAGTATTAGACAGCGTCCTGTGTTACATGAATCACCTAAAGCTAAAGAAAAGTACTTGCAATTTTTCCAATTTTTGAATCAATTAATTTTGCATACTGTTAGAAAGGTCTTGTATTCTACAGGCAATTATTTTGTAGTTTAAATGTGGAGATTTCTTTTTTTAAAAAATACTGCTTTTAATATTTTCTCTATATTTTTAAAACAGAATTTCCATAACTGAAATCACTATCATAAACAGTTTTCTTTTTATGTGTAAGAATCTAAGCCATTATAAAGCTGGCCAAAGTTACAAGTTCAGAACCTGTTATTTTTCATTAGACATTCTTTTTTTTTTTTGGACTTGCCCACAGCATGCAGAGGTTCCCCGGGCCAGGGATCGAACCTGCACCACAGCACTGGCAACGCCAGACACTTAACCACTAGGTCACCAAGAAACTCCTCACTTCATCTTGAATGCAGTCAACTAATTTTACTGATTCTTTTTTGACTGTTCTCATCAAATTCGTTCTGTACTTGCTAAAAATGCCCCTTAATATTGTCCACTTTATTATCTTTGTACAATTTTTATCCAACAAACAACTGTTTAAATTTGGTCTACTCAAGCAAATTACATGAAAATTCCAACATACTTTCTTCCAATCTCTGTTTTTTTCCTCTTCTTATACAAGTGCTAGTATCCACATCTCCAATCAATTCTGCCTCACTAGTACACCTTTGTTTTAAATTTTAAAATTAGTCTGGGGAGTTCCCATAGTGGCTCAGTGGTTAATGAATCCGACTAGGAACCATGAGGTTGCGGGTTCAATCCCTGGCCTTTCACAGTGGGTTAAGGATCCGGCATTGCCGTGAGCTGTGGGGTAGGTTGCAGACGTGGCTCGGATCCCGCGTTGCTGTTGCTGTGGTGAAGGCCGGCAGCTACAGCTCCGATTAGACCCCTAGCCTGGGAGCCTCCATGTGCCGCGGGTGTGGCCCTAGATAAGGCAAAAATACAAAAAAAAAAAAAAAAAGAAAAAAAATTGCACATCCTGAGTCAACACACTAGACTTTCAAGTGCTCAGTAGCTATGTATGGCTAGTGGCTACCATACTGAATAGGGTAGCTCTAGAGAAATGTAAATTTAACTTATTAATTACTGTTGATCACCACTCAGACTCTACAATGTTACATATTTACATGCTAAATTATAGAAAAGGTTGATAAGATTGTGAATGATATATATGTTTTGTGGTCCAGTTGAATTGCAAATGATTTCTGCCTGGTAAAAATGATAACACTAACAGTTGCACTTGTATCTAACTTTGTAGCTACCTTTAAACTTGATATCCTAGGATGATACTTGATGATAGAAATAGTCACAGAGTATTTTTTTTTTTTTGTCTTTTGTCATTTTAGGGCTTCACCCGTGGCATGTGGAGGTTCCCAGGCTAGGGGTCTAATCGGAGTCACAGCTGCTGGCCTACACCACAGCCACAGCAACACGGGATCCGAGCCACATCTGCAACCTACACCACAGCTCATGGCAACGCCGGATCCTTAACCCACTGAGCAAGGCCAGGGATCGAACCCACAACCTCATGGTTCCTAGTCGGATTCGTTTCCACTGTGCCATGATGGGAACTCCCTAACAGAGTATTGTTAAGTGAGAAAAAATAGATCACAAAGAATATATGGGGAGTTTCTGTCATGACTCATAGGTAACGAATCCAACTTAGTATCCATGAGGATGTGGGTTTGATCCCTGGCCGCGCTCAGTGGGTTGCCATGAGCCATGGTGTAGGTCACAGATGTGGCTCCGATCTGGCGTTGCTGTGGCTATGGTGTAGGCTAGCAGCTGCAGCTCCCATTCGATCCCTAGCCTGGGAACCTCCATGTGGGTATGGCCCTAAAAAAAAGACAAAAGAAAACAGAATATACAGATCAGTCTTATTTTCATATATTTTTAAGTAATATATGTTCTAGAAAAATAGAAAACATATAAAAATGTTTACCATTACCTATAGGTGGACTTACACATTATATTAAAATATATTTTCTTTGCCTGTCTTCATTTTTATTTTTTATTTTTTGTCTTTTTGCCTTTTATCTAGAGCCTCACCTACAGCATATGGAGGTTCCCAGGCTAGGGGTCTAACAGGAGCTGTAGCCGCCGGCCTTCGCCACAGCCACAGCAACGTGGGATCCGAGCCCCATCTGTAACCTACACCACAGCTCATGGCAACGCCTGATCCTTAACCCACTGAGCGAGGCCAGGGATCGAACCCGCAAGCTCATGGTTCCTAGTCGGATTCGTTAACCACTGCGCCACGAAGGCAACTCCTTTTTTTTTTTAATGTTTAAAAAATTTTTATTTTTTATAATGACTTTTATTTTTTCCATTATAGCTGATTTACAGTGTTCTGTCAATTTTCTGCTGCACAGCAAGGTGACCCAGTCACACATACATGTATACATTCTTTTTTCTCACATTATCATGCTCCATTACAAGTAACCAGACATAGCTCCCAGTGCTATACAGCAGGGTCCCATTGCTTATCCATTCCAAAGGCTACAGTTTGCATCTGTTAACCTCAAATTCCCAGTCCCTCCCAGTCCCTTCCCCTCCCTCTTGGCAACCACAAGCCTGTTCTCCATGTCCATGATTTTCTTTTCTGTAGAAAGGTTCATTTGTGCCCTATATTAGATTCCAGATATAAGTGAAATCACATGGTATTTGTCCTTCTCTTTCTGACTTACTTCACTTAGTATGAGAGTCTCTAGTTCCATCCATATTGCTGCAAATGGCATTATTTTGTTCTTTTTTTATAGCTGAGTAGTATATATACCACATCTTTTTTTTTTGTCTCTTTGCCTTATCTAGGGCCGCACCCGCGGCATATGGAGGTTCCCGGGCTAGGGGTCTAATCGGAGCTGTAGCCGCCAGCTGACGCCACAGCCACAGTAACGCGGGATTCGAGCCGCATCTGCAACCTACACCACAGCTCACGGCAACGCCAGATCCTTAACCCACTGAGCAAGGCCAGGGATTGAACCTGCAACCTCATGGTTCCTGGTCGGATTCGTTAACCACTGAGCCGCGATGGGAACTCCTATACCACATCTTCTTAATCCAGTCGTCTGTCGATAGACATTTAGATTGTTTCCATGTCTTGGCTGTTGTGAATAGTGCTGCAATAAATATGTGGGTGCATGTGTCTTTTTCAAGGAAAGTTTTGTCTGGATATATGCCCAAGAGTGGAATTGTTGGGTCATGCAGTAGTTCTATATTTAGTTTTCTGAGGTACCTCCATACTGTTCTCCATAGTGGTTGTACCAGCTTACATTTCCACCAACAGTGCAGGAAGGTTCCCTTTTCTCCACACCCCCTCTGGCATTTGTTATTTGTGGACTTATTAATGATGTCCATTCTGACTGGCATGAGGTGGTACCTCATAGTAGTTTTGATTTGCATTTCTCTGATAATCAGTGATGTTGAGCATTTTTTCATGTGCTTGTTGGCCATCTGTATATCTTCTTTGGAGAAATGTCTGTTCAGGTCTTTTGCCCATTTTTTCCACTGGGTTGTTGGCTTTTTTGCTGTTGAGTTGTATAAATTGTTTGCATATTTTAGAGATTAAGCCCTTGTCAGTGGCATCATTTGAAACCATTTTCTCCCATTCTGTAAATTGTCTTTTTGTTTTCTTTATCGTTTCCTTTGCTGTGCAAAAGCTTGCCAGTTTGATTGTCTTCATTTTTAAAACTACAGTTTACATTAAGAAAAATCTCATTATTTTATAATTTTGACTCAGGTTAACCACAGGAGGCCTTTTCTCACCCTAGTTTAGCAACACTGGTAATCCAAGATATTAATCAGCTAATTCAAGTACTACTATTAAAAAATAAAAGATGAGGAGTTCCCGTCGTGGTGCATCGGTTAACGAATCCGACTAGGAACCATGAGGTTGCGGGTTCAATCCCTGCCTTGCTCAGTGGGTTAACCATCCGGCATTGCCATGAACTGTGGTGTAGGTCACAGACACAGCTCAGATTTGGCATTGCTGTGGCTGTGGCATAGGCTGGCAGCTGTAGCTCCAATTCGACCCCTAGCCTGGGAACCTCCATATGCTGTGGATGTGGTCCTAAAAAAAGGAAAAAAAAGATGATGACGGTGATGACATTGAGACTTGTTTTTTCTTTAACTATGCTAGGTTCTTTCTACAGCTCACTGAGATGCTATGCTTTATTTGCCCTTCCCTGTGAATAACATATCAGTATGCTTAAATTGTGAATAAATTGACAAGTCTTATAACTATAACAATAAAAAACCCAGAGCATATTTTTATCAGTGCCTGTCTCTCCCCTCAAGATTTAGAATTCATTGTTTATGTTTCTCTCTTTCCCTGTAGCCTATGAGTCCTTAAAGCAGAGGCTGTGTTTTATCAACCTCAGCAGCTCAATGCCTAGGATGGTTCCTGGCACAGAACAGGAGAGTGGGGATGCTATAAATCTGTGAGGAATGAATGAAAGAATGGGTATCCCCACGTATTCATCTATTCATGCATGTGCCCACTCAGGCCCTACCTTGTGCTGTCCTACGCATGAGGGATATAGCCATGAACATCTCAAGTTTGTGGCTCAGTGGGTTAAGGATCCAGCACTGGCACTGTAGTGGCTTGGGTCAATGCTCTGGCACAGGTTTGATCCCTGGCCTGGGAATTTCCACATGCTGTGGGCATGGCCAAAAAAATAAAAAATAAATAATTTTTTTTTTAAAAGAGGACCATGATTTAATTGCTTGAATATGATCAACTAGTACATTTAAAAGCAGAAATTAAAAGACATGAAACTGGAGTTCCTGCTGTGGCTCAGCAGAAATGAATCCAATAAGAACCATGAGCTTGTAGGTTGGATCCCTGGCCTTACTCAGTGGGTTAAGGATCCACCATTGCCTTGAGCTGTGGTTTAGGTCACAGACACAGATTGGATCTGACGTTGCTGTGGCTGTGGTGTAGGCCGGAAGCTGTAGCTCCGATCTGACCCCTAGCTTGGGAACCTCCATGTCTCAGGTGCAACCCTAAAAAGAAAAAAAAAAAAAGACATGGAACCAAGAAGGTAACATAAACCTGACTAGCTTTATACAGTATGATATTCACCCTAATCAGGAAACAAATGCATTGCTGTGACAGAAAGAAGCAGTGTCGTTAATAGACTTCTTTCTCAGCAGGCACGCGAGCGCATATGAAAAGCTTAACATAAAAAGACTGTTCTTTCCTTTTTTCTATCTCTAAATCTCATGATTTGGGATCAGGATCACAAGTCAGCAAACCTACACAGAATTTGTAGCACTCTGTTTTAAGCACAGACTCTGTGAAACTACAAATAGAATCAAGTGTTTTCATCACAGCTGGATTTCCACCTTTTTATGCAAGCTGTGCAGCCCTCTCACCGGGTTATCAGTTAAGGTGCTCACCTTTTTTTTTTTAATCGAAGTATAGTGGATTTGCAATGTTGTGTTAGTTTCAAGTGTATAGCAAAGTGATTTGGTTTTATCTATATATCCCTTTCAGATTCTTTTCCATTACAGGTTAACAAGATATTGAGTATAGTTTCCTGAGCTATAGAGTTGGTCATTGTTGTTTATCTATTTTATATATAGTAGTGCATGTTAATCCAAACTCCTAACCCACCATGACCCAATGGTGCTCACCTTCTGTCTGTCTTCTTATGGCATTAAGGCAGGTATTTCCACAGAGAAAAATGTAACTCTGAAGTAGAGTCCCTTGATTGTTGCTACTATGGTCTTAAATCCATGTGGCAAGAGTTACTAAAGAAAGAAGATGAGACATCGCATTGATTACTAATTAATTATAATGAAGCAATCTGGTACACAAGACTTTAACCAAATGATACAACTTTTCATCACTGACAATGGGACAAACTGACATCATGTGCTTGTGATATGATGCCATGGTGTCTGGGTTAGCCACTGCTGCCTGATACACCCCCTCAGAAGTTAGTGGCTTATTTTTTTTTTTAGTCTCTTTTTAGGGCTGCATCTGCGGCATATGGAGGTTCCCAGGCCAGGGGTCAAATCGGAGCTGTAGCCACTGGCCTATACCACAGCTACAGCAACACCAGATCCGAGTCACATCTGTGACCTACACCACAGTTCACAGCAATGCCAGATCCTTAACCCACTGAGCAAAGCCAGAGATCAAACCTGTGTCCTCATGGATGCTAGTCAGATTCATTTCTACTGAGCCACGATGGGAACTCCAAGAAGTTAGTGGCTTAGAATAACAACCGAGGGGACCTTAAAATCGAACACAAACAGAAGAAAATGAAATACAGCTTCTTTCAAATAAATAACATAATAACATTACAGAAGGAGTATTAATCTAAGCAACTTTGATACACAGAATTTGTATCACATGTCCTCAGGCTAAAGAGAAACAGAACACTAACTAAATAAATTTGAACTCTCTAGTAAGAAAACTTTTTTTGGATAGGCAAGACTTTACAATTCTAAAACTATTTCCTATGCATTCTAGGATTGAGCAAGTAAGTTAACAGGTTGTGCATGATGGGATCCAGGTTTTTCTATTTTGGAGAAGGTACTCACAATTATGGAAAAAGAAGATTAGACTGAATGCTACTGTGTTGGATTGGAACTAAAGGTATCTGTTTTCATATAGATAGATGATAGATAAATGGATATAGACATGTGTATATGTCTATATGGATACATATACATGTAGACTGTGTATATGTATCCATCTATTTCCCAGCTCTGTCTGCTGAGAGGGTCTAGAAGTAATGGCACCCCAATAACAATGAATATACCCAGGACCAGATCACAGTTTCTAAATAACATTCTTCACTAAAAGGAACTGGGAACCGTGGCGAAATGACTGGAACAAGGAAAGAACAAGCTGAGTCTGAACTATTTTGTGATAAATGTAAGGGAGAGCTCAAAAAAATGATGAGGGCATGTTAAAAGTTCACAGAAGCCAGCGTGAAGCACTTCACTTGCTAACTCTGGAACAATTTGAGCATAAAAGTAAATAATAACATTAAGAGTTGTAAGTTATTGAGGAGTTCCCATTGTGGCTCAGCGGGTTAAGAAGCTTACATAGTATCCCTGAGGATGCAGGTTCAATCCCTGGCCTCACTCAGTGGGTTAAAGATCTGGTGTTGCTGTGAGCTGTGGTGTAGACTACAGATGTGGCTTGGATCCTGCACTTCAGTAGCTGTGGCATAGGCCAGTAGCTGCAGCTGTGATGGGATGCCTAGCCTGGGAACTTCCATATGCCTCGGGTACGGCCCTAAAGAAAGAAAGAAGAAAAAAAAGACAGACAGACAGACAGAAAAAAAGAAAGATTCCTCACCTTTAAAATGAAGAAATGTACTAACCCAGGTATTCTCAACCTAGGATTTAGCAGATCAATGAACTTGAAAGGGAAAAACATTTCCTCTTTACTTTCACTGATCTCTAAAAAAGTAGAGTGTTTCCTTCAAATGCAAATGTAGATATCAAAGCAGAGTTGTGTTAGAACCTGTGACTTGTCATCAATAGAAATCACAGGAGTTCTCATGGTGGTACAGCAGTAAGGAACTCCACAAGTACCCATGAAGACACGGGCTCAGTCCCTAGCCTTGCTCAGTGGGTTAAGGATCCAACGTGGTCGTGAGTTGTGGTGTAGGTCACAGATGCAGCTCTGATCTGGTGTGGTTGTGGCTGTGGTGTAGGCCAACAGCTGCAGCTCCAATTTGACCCTAAGCCTGGGAACTTCCATGTGCTGCGGGTGCAGCCCTTAAAAAAAAGAAAAAAAAATAAAAAAAGAGAGAGACAAAAAAAGAAATCACAATATTTTCACATCTATGACATATATATATAATTTTTAATACTCTCATAACCACATTTTCGGTGTAACTGGTTTCCTTTGTATAGCTATGTATGAAGTTTTATGCGTTCAGAAGCATTACTCGGAGAAGCCAGGCTGAAAGAGACCCTGGGTCAAAAAAACATGTAGAGCCCTGGACTGGATGCTCTCTGGTTTTCAAAGTGCACGTTTGTACACAGACAAGATCTCTATCTGTCTCTCGTGGAAAATGACTCACAACTTAGATAATCATCTCTGTGACAAGGTTACAGTGACATCTTGAGCATTCCATATATGACTTGAAAGGAACCTCAGGCTGAAACATCCACAGGCTGAAACTTTTAAACTCCACCTTCCAGACAGATCCTTCTATTACAATTTTTCTCTAGTTACTTTCACAGCAAAATGTAGGAAAACATCACCAGAAATCAAATGAGGAAACCTAGGTCTTACTCCCAGTTCTGCTGTCTGATCCTGGGAAAGTCACTGAACCTCTCTGAACCTCATCTTATCAACACATTTACATGAGCTTTAAAATCTCTAAGTTCCCTTTACTCTATATACAGAATATAGTAAAATTCTATACTTCTGCCTTTCTGGTGGGTGTGTTCTTTGGGATTTAGTTCTTAGTTCTATCTTTAATCCATTCACTCATTTATCAAATATCGAGGTGGGAATAACTAAGCAACTAAGCTAGAGAATTCTGGAAATTTTTCCAGTGAGTTGCATTTAAGCTGGGTCTCGAAGGCTGAGTAGAAATCTGTTATGTGGGCGTTCCCGTGGTGGCTCAGTGGTTAACGAATCCGACTAGGAACCACGAGGTTGCGGGTTCAATCCTTGGCCTTGCTCAGTGGGCTAAGGATCCGGCGTTGCCGTGAGCTGTGGTGTAGGTTGCAGACGTGGCTTGGATCCCGCTTGCTGTGGCTGTGGCGTAGGCCGGCGGCTACAGCTCTGATTAGGACTCTAGCCTGGGAACCTCCATATGTTGCGGGTGTGGCCCTAGAAAAGGCAAAAAGCCAAAAAAAAAAAAAAAAAAGAGGAAAGAAATCTGTTATGTGAACAGAGTATTAAGACATTCCAGGAAGAGAGGACACTTCCCACGCCCAGGGTTTTCTCAGGGCCCCTATTATACTGAGGGGCTTGATAAGAGTTCAAAGGAGATCAGATTTGTACCGAGTCTGGCCTCCTTGGCTTATGAGAAATGGGAGGAAAGTGTATAAACTG
This sequence comes from Catagonus wagneri, assembly GCA_004024745.2. NCBI lineage: Eukaryota > Metazoa > Chordata > Mammalia > Artiodactyla > Tayassuidae > Catagonus > Catagonus wagneri. The sequence goes on from PVHT020000194.1 coordinate 2,272,669, forward strand.
GCAAAGTGATATGGTCAAGTTTGTGTTTTGGAAAAACACTCCTGAGAGGAATGTGAAGCATGGAGGAAACTGAAATCAGAGAGATCAGTCAGAACGGAAGATACTGCAGTCTTTGAGGTAAGAGATCCTGGAGACCCCAGTCAAGGCACCAAACGTGGGAATAGAGAAAGAAATGCAAAAAATGGAAGGAGGAGGAGTTCCCATCATGGCTCAGTGGAAACAAATCTGACTAGTATCCATGAGGACACAGGTTCCATTCCTGGCCTCGTTCAGTGGGTTAAGGATCCAGCATTGCCACGAGCTGCAGTGTAGGTTGCAGACACGGCTCAGATCTGGTGTTGCTGTGGCTATGCTGTAGGCCGGCGGCTACAGCTCTGATTTGACCCCTAGCCTGGGGACCTGCATACGCCACGTGTGTGGCCCTAAAAAGACAAAACAAACAAACAAACAAAAAAACAAACAAAAAATGGGTAGTTCCCATCGTGGCTCAGTGATTAATGAATCCGACTAGAAACCATGAGGTTGTGGGTTCGATCCCTGGCCTTGCTCAGTGGGTTAAGGATCCGGCATTGCCGTGAGCTGTGGTGTAGGTTGCAGACGCGGCTCAGATCCCACGTTGCTGTGGCTGTGGCGAAGGCCAGCAGCTACAGCTACTGTTAGACCCCTAGCCTGGGAACCTCCATATGCCGTGGGTGCAGCCCAGATAAGGCAAAAAGACAAAAAAAAATGCAAGGAGGAGATTTTTATGAGAAATTAGCTATGCTGATGAAGGAGGCATCAAGGGCAACCCTAGTTTCTAGTGAGGACAACCAGGTGAATAGTGACCTTGAAAGGGACAGTTCTTTTCTTTCTTTCCTTTTTTTTTTTTGGTCTTTTTAGGGCTACACCCACGGCATATGGAGGTGCCCAGGCTAGGGGTCAAAAGAGAGCTGCAGCTGCTGGCCTACGCCACAGCCACAGCAACACAGGATCAAGCCATGTCCTCCACCTAAACCACAGCTCACCACAATGCTGGATCCCTAACCCACTGAGCAAGGCCAGGGATCGAACCCGCATACTCATGATTCCTAGTCAGATTCGTGTCTGCTGCGCCATGACAGGAACTCCTGAAAGGGGCAGTTCTTAACTAGAATAGGGAATACAAGAGGAAGAAAAGGCTCTCTAGGGTAGAAAGTTAAGCTTTGAAAAGTTGAGTTTGAGGAGTCTGACCTCCAGAGAGAAATTCTGGCCAGCTCTTGGAAACATGGGGATGGAATTCTTACAAAAGGTATGCCTGGAGAGATAGAATCATAAACATCACGTGAGGCAGCTGGAGCCCTTTCTTAAGCTTCCCTATCACCACCATCTGCCTGGTCACTCTCTCTGCAGGGCTCGGCCTTTTCAAGCCCTCCAATCTTGACTGCAACTTGCTATTAAGGCTCAAAACAACTGCTTCCTCCTCACTTCTACCTTTCCAACTCATCTTTGTTCCTCCAGAGCACAGATCTGTTCCATGAGGAGATACAGGAACCTGGGCTGACAGGCAGCTCTACTCAGTCTCAGCAACCCTCTTAGCATCCAAGCGATTGTTTCATCATCGCCATTTCCCAGTTGCTGGGGAGTGGAGGGTGGGATTTAGGGCAAGCAGCTTCATCTTTATGGAGATAAATATACATTGATTCTGCTCACATCCCATTGGCCCAAACTTGGTCACATGACCACACCTACCTTGGAAGGAGACAGGAAGTGTACTACCTTGCTGGCCAGTTGTGGTCACACTAAGAGAAGCTCTGTTACTGAAATGCAGAAACGGAAAATGGACATGGAGAACAAGTAGCAAACTCTGACACTTCTAAACCTCTGGCCATATAAATGTCCACGCACACCCTTATTTCCAAGCATAAAATACATTCATCCCTCCTCTTGGGAGATAACGTAAAATACAATCCATTTCCTGAGTACAAAATGAAGTCTAACATCCGTGGGTGATGTGCTGTCCTTTGATTACTCTCATGCTGCATTTACTGTTTACATTTGTTTTATTGTACATAGGTTTGTAGACATTATTGCCTAAGATATTTGTATATAACTTGGGCTTTGTAGCTTGTATTTATTCAGAACTCATATGGCATGTTAATGACTTATGGTGTCCTACTCTGGGCAGCTGTGGAGGATCATCATGTGGTTAAACAGAAGTCAAGTCTAGCCCTGCTATCTATACAAGAGCAGGACGTTATACCCTCCCCACTACTCAGCTTTCTGTATGTAATGTGGAGCAAAAACAGGGTAAGTACAGTGAGAACTCCCATTTGGAAAAGAGAGGACTAGAAAGCACTGGTGCATAGCGAAAAGGAACCATGTTGGACAAGAAGTGTAGACTCCCTGCCCCGAAGTGAAGGCACTTTTTGTGTCAGGCCTGGGATCTGCTATCTGGGAAGAATGCTCTGTACCTGGTCCTGTCTGGACTTTGGCTTTGTCCTTGTCCATTATTCTTCATGGTCCTTCCTGAAATGAGATGTAGAGAGTACCCTGGTGATATTAATATAGCTATATCAGCTCTCTTTTAGTTAGTGGGGTACATATCATTTCTTCACTTCCTACCTTTCTTTATTCTTATGCTTTAAATGCATCTCTTTAAGCAATATACAGCTGAGTTTCATTTGTTTTCCATCTCACAATCTGTTTTTTTTCCCATTGGAAAAATGAGTACACTTACATTCAGTGCAATTACTGGTGTATTTTTCTTTAAATCTTCTGTCTTACTATGTACATCTCTTTTCCTATCTGCTCTAGGTTCCTTTTACTTTTTTTCCTTGCCATCTTATGGAATGATCACTTTTATCATCCACTTTTAAAAATCTTTTAGTTTAGAAATCACGTGCTCTTCTATTCTTTTGGTGGTTATCCTAGAATTATAGCATGCACCCTTCACTTATAAATATATAATGTTGGAAAACAGTATGGAGGTACCTTAGAAAACTATACATAGAACTACCATATGACCCAGCAATCCCACTCCTGGGCATATATCCAGACAAACTTTCCTTGAAAAAGACAGATGCACCTGCATGTTCCTTGCAGCACTATTCACAATAGCCAAGACATGGAAACAACCTAAATGTCCATCGACAGATGACTGGATTAAGAAGATGTAGTATATATATACAATGGAATACTACTCAGCCATAAAAAAGAACAAAATAATGCCATTTGCAGCAACATGGATGGAACTAGAGACTCTCATATTAAGTGAAGTAAATCAGAAAGAGAAAGACAAATACCCCATGATTTTACTTATATCTGTAATCTAATACACAGTACAAACGAACCTTTTCACAGAAAAGAAAATCATGGACATGGAGAACAGACAATGGTTGCCAAGGGGGAGGGGGAGGGAGTGGGATGGACTGGGAATTTGGGGTTAATAGACGCAAACTTTTGCGTTTGAAATGGATAAGCAATGAGATCCTGCTGTATAGCACTGGGAACTATAACTAGTCACTTATGATGGAGCATGATAATGTGAGAAAAAAGAATGTATACATGCACGTGTAACGGGGTCACCTTGCTGTATAGCAGAAAATTGACAGAACACTGTAAACCAGCTATAATGGGAAAAATAAAAATCATTATAAAATAAATAAATAAATAAACATCTAATGTTAATTGATATCATTCCTCTCCTCTAAATGTGAGGAATTTACAATATTTAACTCCATTTACCCACCTTCCGAACCTTTATGGTATTATTGTCATGCGTTTTAAATTATCTATCCAGCTACCTAACTACCTATCTAATCAATCTATCTGTCCGCACAGGACATTATAATAATTGTTTCACATAGTCAATATTCATTTCGATTTACCCAGTGGAGTCCCTTTGTGTCTATTTCGTTGCTCATTTTTCCTAGTGGCTCTTGCTCAAGGTTTTCTGTCCCCTAATATGGGTTAGTTATCTTTGCTTGTGTAGTTTATTTGTAGAAATAATTTGGTGCCCAGGTTGATGTCATTTTCCTCTAGAGAGGATGTTCATATGCTTTTTTCCAGGCTTGTCTTAGTTTAAAGTTAAGAGATTCTCTAAGCCGCCTCCAGTTCACCTTTACCCCTAGGGGTGTGTACATATGGGATGGGGAACTGTCTACCAGGTCTCCACCTTGGCAGTTCCTGATCTGACTTTTGTCCCCCTAGTCTCATGAGACTATTACAAAGACAGCTCATCCTCTCAACTGTCTCTTAAAAATCAGCTAATAACCCTAATGCAAAAAAGCCCAAAGTTAACCAGGCTCACCCCTCTGAATTTCTATCTATTCTGGATCTCGTCCCAGTAATTTATTAGTATTTTGTTAGCTTTTTTTTGTCTTTTTGCCTTATCTAGGGCTGCACCTGCGGCATATGGAGGTTCCCAGGCTAGGGATCTAATCGGAGCTGTGGCCCCCAGCCTATGCCACAGCCACAGCAACGCAGGATCCGAGCCGCGTCTGCGACCTACACCACAGCTCACGGCAACGCTGGATCCTTAACCCACTGAGCAAGGCCAGGGATCGAACCCGCAACCTCATGGTTTTTAGTCGGATTCGTTAATCACTGAGCCACAAAGGGAACTCCCAGTATTAGCTTTTTGATGCTTTAAAAATATGTCTAATAAGTTATATTCATTATCATAATGAACTAGTATGCCATTACTGAAATTGGAAGCATTACTTTTTGTGTTTGGCAGTGCCTGTGGCATGTGGAAATTCCCAGGCCAGGGACTGAACCCTCACCACAGCAGTGACCCAAGCTATTGCACTGACAAGGCTAGATCCTTAAGTTGCTATACCACAAGAGAATTCTGGAAATGTTACTTCTTTATAGCTCCTAAAACAATGTTTCTGAAGATGGAGGATCACCGACCACATAGTTCAGAATTATATTATTGTTAAAAGGTGAGATTCCACTGCCGCCAGCTCAGACGTCCATTCAGAACCTATGACACGAAAACCTAGGTATCTGCTCTTATAGGTTCTCAAGCTATAATTAGGAAGACTTAAGTTTGAGAAATTTTGCCCCAAAGCTTAGCCCGACATTTAGTAATAGGCATTTAAGGAACTGATCTGATTCTTGTTTAAAGGTCCAGTAGAGCAAAAAAAATCTTAATACAACTCTAGTCTGAATTTCGTCAATGTTTAAATCTATCTCCTGTCATTTTGAAGAAAAAAAAAAATCCTCCTTATGACAAGAAGATCCTAAAGAAAAACTCTCAAGAACCAAACGCCTGTCTGGAGCCAAAGTCTAATCTAGCTGCACTCACCTGTTTCATTTTGATCATTTTAAGAGATCAGTGTTCATTTTTGATCAGTCATGGATAACAGGTAATTCTATGTGCCTGTTTAGTTGATTGGAAAGATTTGAGAAAGAACTCACCTAAAGATATCTTGACCTCAAATCCACTGGTGAATCCCATTATGAACTAGCCTAAAAACAAAGACTGTGAAGCCTTATCTTTTTAAAAAATGAAAGCAATTATAATTAGTAAATTTTCAGAGTTCTCGTCGTGGCACAGTAGGTAACGAATCCGACTAGGAACCATGAGGTTGTGGGCTCTATCCCTGGCCTTGCTCAGTGGGTTAAGGATCCGGTGTTGCCGTGAGCTATGGTGTAGGTTGCAGACGTGGCTCGGATCCTGCATTGCTGTGGCTGTGGCACAGGCCAGCAGCTACACCTCCGATTAGACCCCTAGCCTGGGAATCTCCATATGCCCTGGATGTGGCTCTAAAATGATACAAGCGGAGTTCCCGTCGTGGCTCAGTGGTTAACGAATCCGACTAGGAACGATGAGGTTGCGGGTTCGATCCCTGGCCTTGCTCAGTGGGTTAAGGATTCGGCGTTACCGTGAGCTGTGGTGTAGGTTGCAGACGCGGCTCGGATCCCACGTTGCTGTGGCTGTGGCGAAGGCCGGCGGCTACAGCTCCTGTAAGACCCCTAGCCTGGGAACCTCCATATGCTGCGGGTGCGGACCTAGATAAGGCAAAAAGACAAAACAAAACAATACAAAAATATATAAAATGATAAAAGCCAAAAAAAAGTAAATTTTCCCACCAGTATTATTATTTGGCAAAATAAGAAGTGAATACCATGTTAGCTTTCAATATTATTTTGAAATTTTATTGGTCCAAAAAAAAAATCTGTAGATTTCAGAATCACTAACTTATAATTCCTCAAACCACTCCAGGCTCCAGTATTCAAGAAAGCTCTCAGCCTGCCTACTTGAGTCTGCAAATAGCAGGCTAATCTGCATTCCACACTGTCAGGAACATGATTGATTATCTATTTGGATTAGCCAACAGAATCTATGTTCCCAGGTTTCCACGACACAGTTACTTAAATTTCTTAGCTTTGGTCATGCTTTTGAGTTATAATGCTTTCCCAAATGTTTGTCTTTGCTTTCTTGCAGGGAAAAAACAACAACGACTAAACACAAGCTAAGCAGTCCATGAGCAACACCTTTAGATTTCTCATTTCTGCACCAACATGCAGCATCTTAGATTTCTTCAACTTTTAAAGGAAAAGCTTTATGTGAGTTCTTCTGTTTTCCACAGCTGAATAACCTTAATATAGAAATGTGCTCATGTTACACACCATAGACTTCAGTAGAAAGTTTCAGAGAATTTGAGCTTTTTAATCAGATGATCCTACTCTCTACTCAGAAAATGAAATTCCATAGGGAAACTGCTACTCAGAGCAGGCTTTGTTCTTTTGCAATATTCGTTTTCCTTTATTTCTCTGTAACCAAAAGATATTTCATAAACCATCTGAATAGGGAGGACGGTATTACAAATGAGCTGTTATGAGCTTTTAAAAATCAGAACTGTTTTGAAAACTATTATCAGTTGGAGACTGGTTTATATGTAAACTGTGCTAAATTCCTTAAACTTTGGCCAACTCTGAATATGCCTTATTGATGAAATAATGTTTGTCACTTCAGAAACCTAATACGCTAGCATACATTTCATGGGTTGTGGTAACCTATGTAACCTAAGATATTTGAAAATTATCACATACCCTTATGGTTTCATTTAACCAGATTAATCTGCTTTGGTAATAGAATCACTTAGGCCTAATTAAGTCTGTCTAGATTATGAATCCCCAAAAAGCAAAGGGTAATAAAATCTATAGGCTTGGAGCAACATCACAACTTCACGTTTTTAAAGATACCTATTCATTTGTGTCTCTAAAGCAGAAAAATCCCATCTTTCATTTCTGTAAGCGCTTTATAAATTTATTCATGGCTCTTTGTTCCGTCAGCTCCCACCAGACTGGGTTCCCGTCTGTAAAGCTGGGTGGGATGTATGCAAAGTCTGACTATGTCAAAAAAAATTAACTAATACTTGGAAACAAGGCAAAAGGATGACTGCTGGTCCTCTCAATGTGGGACTGAAGCTTTTTTTTTTTTTGTCTTTTTGCCTTATCTAGGGCCGCACCCGCGGCATATGGAGGTTCCCAGGCTAGGGGTCTAACAGGAGCAGCAGCTGCCGGCCTTCGCCACAGCCACAGCAACGCGGGATCCGAGCCGCATCTGCAACCTACACCACAGTTCACGGCAACGCCAGATCCTTAACCCACTGAGCAAGGCCAGGGATCGAACCCGCAACCTCATGGTTTCTAGTCAGATTCGTTAACCACTGAGCCAGGCCAGGGATCGAACCTGCAACCTCATGGTTTCTAGTCGGATTCGTTAACCACTGAGCCACGACGGGAACTCCAAAGCTTTATTTAAAGGTCTTTATCTACCAGGCCCACCCAAGGATTCAGTTTTCCATGGGAATATCCTGTGGCTTGATTAAGGCTTAGACATGTTAACTTGTAGATTTTTGCCCCGTAGAGACGCAAAAGATTTCTGTGTCAAGTGATAGCCCCAGAGGTTATGGTTTATTTGCCCTGTTTTACTTCTAATTTAGCAAACTTTTGCTTTTCCTTTCCAAACCTATAAATGTCTTTGTAATTCTCTTTTGTACCAGATTTATCATCCTTCTGGCTCCTTCATTAAAGCATAAAACCTGTGACAAGCATTCACTTTATATTTTCGTTTAGGGTCATGTTTTTGAAAATTACGCTTTGACTCTAAGAAGAAAAGAGATGGATCTCACAAGATACTCAAGAAAATGAATCTTGTCCAATTTCATGTCTCTGGGGAACACATTTTATAAGAATTAAACCAAGTCATTTTGATTTTGGTATTTCCTGGTTGCCTTCTGACAGAGTCATCAAGCTTATTTTCCTAGGAAAGAAAGGACAGACAGGTGCTGGCTGGAACAGAGAGGCCCATTCATCAGCTTCCAATTTCAAAGCTGATTTTTCTGATCTCTTTTTGGTAAGACAATGAACATAAAAACCCAGGCTTTTTAGAGAAAGGGATTTCTAAATAACAAGGTGTCCTTTTCAATGCATAGGCTCCCATGTGCAGAATATAGAAGGAAGCCCCCCCCCTCCAAGGCCGGAGAGGACAGAAGGGGGAAAAGCATCCTCCCCAACCTTCTGGACTCAGTTGTAGGGAAAAGATAGGGGGAATGGAGTCTGGGAGGGCCGTCACAGGACACAGCAGTCTCCTCATTCCAGGTTGAAGTATGAGTACTGTGTTAGGTAGGCTGCTGGGCAAGCAGAGGAAGGGAAGGGGGTACGAGGCCAGATCCTGCTTTTCTTGGGCAGGATTAACAACTGCCTTCTGCCACTATGAGGTCATGGAAGCCACATCCCTCCCTCACACACCTGGATGCCTCCTGGGAGAGGAGTCAAGGGAGGGCCGGAACTTTTGCCGGTTGAGCACCTAACTGAGTCATCCAAGTAGAAACTGTCTACCTACAAAGACATTTGAAAATTATGGGGTTGAAGTGAGGTTAATAAATTGAACTTGATCTGTTCCTCCCTCCCCGCTTCTACCTAGAAGACGGGAGCTTGTAAGGTAAATCAGAGCAGACTTTGCAAGAAGAAATCTACATTTTTAACCTAGTTGAATAATCTTAAGTAAATTTCAAAGTTTGCTGACTATGTGTGCCTTGCATGTTCTGTTATTCTCTTTCTGCCATACCCAACTAACAAATGAATGGCTATTTTTTGATTTCAAAAAGAGTATGTCCTATTTTTTGGTGATTTCTGGTCTCCACCTGAGACATCTATGCACTATCTACAATGCTTGTATCTAATGAGATTGGGTTGGCCACAGACTCCAGTAGCAGGTGCCAAAAGCGCAATCATTGTGATTATAGATTTATTGTAGGAATATGAAAAATACATATAAGCAAAATTTTCCAAAAAGAACCACCATATAATCTCATCACTTAAAGATAACCAGCTAACTTTGCAGAGAATATCCTTTCAGAATTAAATCTAGGCATACAAACATTCTTATCTCTTTCTTTTCTTTCAAGGGATTTTTTTTTGGGGGGGGTTGCAGGTGTGGCCTATGGAAGTTCCCAGGCTAGGGGTTGAGTCGGAACTGTAGCAGCTGGCCTACGCCACTACCCCCCTGATGCCAGATCTGTGACCTACCCTACAGCTGGCAACAACACCAGATCCTTAACCCACAGAGTAGGGCCAGGAATCGAACCTGTATCCTCATGGATACTAGCTGGGTTCATTTCCACTGAGCCACAATGGGAACACCAGGGATTTTTAATGTATTCACTCATTTTCACTTAATATATTGTGAACATATTTTCAAGTCAATAAATATGTTTCTATATCATTTTATCTGATCATTTTTCTATTGTATACTTGTACCGTTTAAGTGACTTCACTAATCCCTTATTTCTGAGTTGTTCATTAGAATTGTTTCCACTTTTTCACTAAAAAACCATCAAAGTTGTCTCTACTTTTTTGCATGGTGATTAATTTCCTTATTGTCAATCACTTCCCTAGGGTCATCTCTTAGAAGTGGAATTTCTGATATGTATAACTGAATCACTTTGTGGTACAGCAGAAACTATCACAACATTGTAGGTCAACCATACTTCAAAAAAACTGTAAAATAAAAGTGGAATTTCTGGATAAACAGCTTTGATTCTATCAGTTTATAGGATGTTGCTCGATTTCTTTTCTTATGCTATTATAGTCTTTTCTTATGCTACTATAGTCAGTGAACAAAGTTTCATATCCTGTTCTCTCTCTCTCTCTTTTTTTTTTTGGCCATGTCTCTGACATGTGTAAGTTCCCAGGTCAGGGATCGAACCCACACTACAGCAGCAACACGAGCCACAGCATTGACAGCACAGGATCCTTAACCTACTGAGCCACAAGAGAATTCCAGTTTTCTCTTTCTCTCGCCTTTTTTTTTTTTTTTTAGGGCCGCACTGCAGCATATGGAAATTCCTGGGCTAGGGGTCCAATTAGGACAGCTGCAGGCCTACACCACAGCCACAGCAGCATGTGATCCAAGCCACAACTGTGACCTACACCACAGCTCACAGCAATGGCCGGATCCTTAACCACTGAGCAAGGCCAGGGATTGAACCTGCATCCTCATGGATACTAGTTGGGTTCTTAACCCACTGAGCCATGATGGGAACCCCCTGTTCTCTTTTTTATTGAAAATATTTCCCTACGTTATCATGTCTGTTCTGCAAAAACAATTTTTAACGGCTTTATGTGAATATAATGCCAAGTTATTAGTCAATAGAATCTATCCATCCTACTATTTTGGTTGTTGGACAGTTAATAGCTTCCAGTTGTTCACTAGAGTAAATCTCACTTTAAAGAACATCCCTTTGTAGAAAGCCTAGTCTATACTTAGGATATATTCCCAGAAAAGGAATTACAGCCTCAAAGGCCATGGACGTCTTTGAGGTTAGTTGAAAATATTGTAAATTGCTTTCCAAACTAGTTATATCAATCTACATTGTAATGTGTCATGTCTTAGCATGACAAATTATAGGCTAGATATTAGAACAGCCTGATAGACTGCAGCACTATCTTCCTTAGAGATCTTTAAAAAGAAAATGAATTTCCTTCTCTGTGTTCCAGATCAGACTTCAAAGACATAAGAAAGCGTTGGTAACAATTTAAAAAAAAGACATTTAAATTACAAATACTAGGAAGGTTAACATGAACTTGCTGTTCTTTACCTTCTCTCTTATATCAGATTTAAGATTTGGATGGTAATTATCTTTCCAAGTAAAATGTTTTCACATTATCTCTACAAGCAAAGTAGATGCCTGGTCTATAAACAGGGAAATATTGAGGAACAAATACTTTTTGTTTAGTTTTGTGTTTTTTTGCTGCATCCATGGCATGTAGACGTTCCTGGGCCAGGGATTGAACCCACACCACAGTAGTGACAATACTGAATCCTTAACCACTAGGCCACAAGGGAACTCCAAATATGTTCATAGTGTGTAAAGGTTATTTTATTTATTTATTTATTTACTTTCTTTTTTTGGCTGTACCTGAGGTATATATGGAAGTTCCTGGGTAAGGGATCAAACCTGCACCTCCACAGTAACCCAAGCTGCTGTGGTCAGATCCTTAACAGACTGTGCCACAGCAGGAACTCCCAAAGAGTGTTTTTTTTTTAAATTTTTTGTTATAGTTGATTTACAATGTTCTGTCAATTTCTGCTGTATAGCAAACCAACCCAGTCTGAAGAGTTTTTTAAGGGACTTTCCCACAGACATAAAATTTACATTGAACTCATATCAGTAGTCCACACTCGGGGGAAGACGCTTTGCAATATTAGTCAAGTTTAGGTTCACCTCCAGAAAGACTAGATAAACAGTATTTTTAAAGAAGGAGTTCCAGGAAGGAAGGCTTCATCTAGGATTTGTTAAAGAACAAAATTCAGCTGAGTAAATTTGAAGATCTAATTGACTTGGGCAGCATCCAATCTAGTTAACAGAAGGGGATTTTGAGGGATTGTACAAAATGGAAGGTTTTTATAGACAGAAGTAAGGTGGAACAAGAAGGTTTTAGCAAAAGAAAAGAAAGGATTGTTTAAGGCCAGGCCATCTTTTTGGGGGGAAGGGAAGAGGAGGGATATTTATCATGCAGATTACCTCACTAGTGTTGATCAGGAAATTTCAGATTCCCTGCTTCAAGGTCACATTCTTGGGAGACATTGAAACTGCAGGTAAGTTTTGGTTTGCTGTCCTCCCTGGGGGCAAATGCTTTCATTTTGGTAGTGGGGACAACAATATTATTAATAAAGATTTAAGCTCAAATCCTCCTGAACCAAATCACTTTTCTTGTATTTCCCCTAAACTGGGAAGAAGATTGTTCAGAGAAGAAATTTGACACTTTATGGGTCATAAGATGAATTAACAAATATTGTGGACAAATGGTCATACCAGTAGAAAACAGATAGAAACCAATGTGCCTGCATTAACACAGATGAACAGCTTGACAGGGGCTATTTCCAAGTCTGCCTGTAAGTGACCTTGAGCCTAAGGTAAACCAGTTGTGCAACTCCCTAACCCACCAGGGGAGAGCCAAGGTCATTAACTTGTTCCATAAATCTACTAGGTCCTGTTAGGAGCTACCCAATATTCAACATCTAATATAAAGGACTGTTTATGAACAGAACAGGCATCACTAATTGGTCAGGTAAAAGGTGTCTCACTTCGAGGAAGTGTACATTAGCTGGTACAATGCTAGACTTTTTTTTTTTTTTTTTTTTTTTTTTTTTTTTTTTTTTTTTTGCTTTTTAGGGCCACACTTGTGGCATATGGAGGTTCCCAAGCTAGGGGTTCAATTGGAGCTCAGCTGCTGGCCTATGCCACAGCAACATCAGATCCAAGCAGCATCTGCAACCAACACCACAGCTCATGGCAATGCCAGATCCTTAACTCACTGAGCGAGGCCAGGGATAGAACCCGCAACCTCATGGTTCCTAGTCAGATTCGTTTCACTGCACTATGATGGGAACTCCAATAAATATTTCTTAAATGAAATAACACATGTATCCGCAGTTCCTGTGACTGCAGAATAGGGATGAGCAAGAAAATGGAACATTTTTAATTCAATAAGCATCTCTTAGAGTTGTATACTTATAAGAGTCATACTCAAACATGGCCAGTTAAAAAACCAACTACCGTTATCTCAGAATTCTGAAAGCATTTTAAATGGGTGAAAAAAGCACACTTAACCAACTTGTGTTAAATCGAGCATTTAGTATGAATAGAAAAAGTTAAATTTCTACAAGAAATAAAACACAAATTCATAGTATCCTAACCTTTTATTTTTACGATTTTAAATTATGACTAAAATTAGTACATATATTTGAACAAGTAATCAAGAAATGCAGTGTTCCATACTTAATCATTATGTAACTAAAACAGATGACCATAAGATACTTACTTTAAAATCAGGACAGCTATTCCAAAGACAGATTTTTTTTAAACTTTAAACACTAATATTTAAAATTCCACAGACAGAAGAATTAAAGTTTGAAAATTCAAGTAGCAAAAATAAATTTAATTTAGAAGTTGATGAAAATAGTAACTTTAGATAATGATATATATATTAAAGATGATCTCCAGATTGCTAATCTATATTATTTAGCAATGAGAAACACTTTTTCAATACAAATAAAAACACCTTAAGGAAAATAAATTATTTAAGCATTCTATTAAATTAAAACACATGCGATATACTCGACTGAATTGAAAAAAGTAAAATAACAGTTGCCTCATATAAATAAGAATGATTTATCAAATTAGAGATAATTTCACTTATTCTACCTAGTCTCTCCAAAGGATATAAATGTATGCCTCTTTCTGGCTGGTATGAAATACCTCTTAACACTAAACCCTTTCCTTTGAGATGACTGGTTAATCATTTCGGCAAAACAAAACACAAAATTACATCCCTACCTTGGACCAGTATCAAAACACACTGCATGTGGATTAACAATTTGAAGCTTTGAAAAATGAAATCATAAGATAATTATAAGAAAATATTTGTATTTACAAAATCTTGAGAAAACTTTCAAAACATATCATCAAAGGTGGAAACTCACAAGGTAAAGATGGACAGATGATGATATATGAAAACACAAAAATAAACATTATACTTAAAGTTTTAATATATCCATACTTACAGTTTTAATATATTCACATGTAACAAATCAAATAGTGAAGCTGAGCTTATGAGGAAAAGCAGTTAAGAAGACAATAGTCACTGCAATGAAAAATGGACAAAGAATGGGGAAAAACAAAAAGAACTCACTGTGGAGTTCCCATTGTAGCTCAGCAGAAACAAATCTGACTCGCATCCATGAGGACACAGGTTCGATCCCTGGACTCACTCAGTGGGTTAAGGATCCAGTGCTGCTGTGACCTGTGGTGTAGGTTACAGACATGGCTTGGATCTGACATTGCTGTGGCTGTGGTGCAGGCCAGCATCTACAGCTCCGATTCAATCCCTAGCCTGGGAAACTCCATATGCCACGAGTGAGGCCGTAAAAGACAAAAAAAAAAGAAAGAAGAAAAAGAATGAAAAAAAAAAGAACCCAATGGACAGTAAATACATTTTAAAATGTTCCTCTTTTCCAAAGAAATGCATCTTAAAATGCAATGCCATTTTTCCTTATCCAATTAACAGAAAAAAATGTAAATGCCACAAGGTAGTATGTATATATAAAACTTAGTTCACTGTAAACCAACTATAATGGAAAAAATAACAATCATTTAAAAAAAAGGGTTATTGAATACCTATTATATGCTAGGTACTAAGAATAAATTGATAAATAAAAATACATACAAGTTAAAAAAACTTGTTTAATTTCTTTTTTTTTTTTTTGTCTTTTTGCCTTATCTAGGGCCGCACCCGCGACATATGGAGGTTCCCAGGTTAGGGGTCTAACAGGAGCTGTAGCTGCTGGCCTTCGCCACAGCCACAGCAACACGGGATCTGAGCCGCGTCTGCAACCTACACCACAGCTCACGGCAACGCCAGATCCTTAACCCACTGAGCAAGGCCAGGGATTGAACCCACAACCTCATGGTTCCTAGTCGGATTTGTTAACCACTGAGCCACGACGGGAACTCCTGTTTAATTTCAATATAGTAATTTTTCTTTAAACATTATCTTAGTTTCTAGAATTATCCAAAATCATAGATATGCAAAAAGATCTAGTTATAAGGCTATTTCTCACAGTTTTGTTTATATTGCAAAGTTGGAAATAATAGGGATTGATTTAATTTATGGCATATTTAACACTGCAATATTATATGGCCATTAAAATAACACTAGAATATTAATAACATTGAAAAATGCTTGTAATATGTTGTCAGGTTTAAAAAGCTGCTTACCAATTGTCTATAATATAATCCTATTTTTTTCAAGGAATTACAATTTACTTTCATTTAATATGTTTTCTATAATGTACTTGTATTTCTCTTCTAGTAAGAAATAAACTGTTTTTCTATAAAGTCCAAAAAATTACATTATCTATCGCCTTCTGTTTCAATTCTATATTCCCCAAGTAAGCTCCTGATTACCAACCTCTTTTTCCCGGGTTTTTCCGTAACAGAAAAGGGAATACCCCGAACTGGAGAAGTGAACATTCTGTAAGTTGCTAAATGCTACTTCTCACTGTAGATTTCTGGTGATACATAAAGCCTAGAAAGAAAATTAGAAGCCATTAAAGGATGGAAACATGAGTTCCCTTGCAGCGCAGAGGGTTAAAGATCCCGAGGTGTTGTCAGTGTAGCCACCCGGCTTGCTGCTGTTGCACAGGTTCCATTTCTGACTTGGGAACCTCCACATGCCACAGGCATGCCCCGCCACCACAAAAAAAGGGATGGAAACAAAGCGGCTAAACGTGAAGAAAAGAATGCTAGGAATAAAGTATGGAAGTCAAGGATCTGTAAAAGAAGCTAAGGTACGGTTCAATATGTTTGCAAACTCATTGTGAAATGAATGATGACGAGCAGTAAGAAGGTGATAATCACTGAAAGGAAATATGGGCAAAGGATGTGGATGAAAAAATCTGCAAAAGAACAGACATTAAAAAAAAAGTTTAGCCTCCTTTCTAGCTAAAAAAAGCAATTAAAATTATTAAAAAAAAAGCTTACTTCAAAATGCAATATTCCAGACTGTGTACAACTTTCTATTACTGTCTGATTTAGTCCTCTTGAGTCAATTCTACCCCAATTCTCTCCTGATACTGGTTCATCTCAGTGCCTTCTTCTGAGTTAAGACAGCTTGGGTAACACCAGATTTAAATGGCCATGTTACTATCAATGAATACATCCAAGAACACAAGCTATTTTGAAGTTTCATTGGGCCAAATCCTTAGCCAACATTTAAATATGATTTTAAGTCCAATTTGATTGATGGAAGAAATGTTTAAAAGGGTCAAGGCCTGGGGAGATAGTCTGGATAATCAGAGCTAGCCCGAAGTTACTAGAAGTCAAAACGCCATACCAGAAGGAGGTAAGATCTAATACCAGTGTAGACTGAGATATGAGGGCAAATTTATGTCATAATTCTACATTCTGAAAATAAACAGTTTAAATATATAATAGTAACACGAGCATGTCAGGCATCATATTAACTTCATGTAAACTATATTATTAACAATCTTATAAAGGAAAATACTACTATGTTTATTTTAAAGATAGCTTTTTTTTTCTTTTTTTGCTTTATATGCCTGCACCCGAGGCATATGGAAGTTCCCAAGCTAGGGGTCAAATCGGAGCTACAGCTGCTGGCCTATGCCACAGCCACAGCAATGCAGGATCTGAGCTGCATCTGCTACCTACACCACAGCTCACGGCAATGCTGGATCCTTAACCCACTGAGTGAAGCCAGGGATGGAACCCGCATCATCATGGATACTAGTTGGGTTTGTAAACCACTGAGCCACAAAGGTAACTCCAAAAGACTGTTCATTCTATATAGAAAAATAAACCTCAATTTCCTACTTCACACCACATATTCTAGAAATTAAAGATCACATTGTGAAAGTACAACTTTAAAACAAAGAGAAAATATAAAGTATTATTGTGACTTTGGGACAGGACAGAAGTTTTTAAGTAAGACTCACAATGAATCAAAAACAATGAATCAAGAAATGAATAGATTTGACTATATCAAACTAAGGATCCTTGCTCCATAAAGGACCTCATACATAAGTATTTACAGATAGGTGATAGACTAGGAAAAATTATTTGCAACATGTAAAATAGACAAGAGATTGAAATCTAGAACATGGATTGTTGTGTAAATAGAAAGTAAATATTTTAGGTTTTGTGGGTTATATGGTCTCTGTTGCAACTGTTGAACACTGTTGTAGCATGAAAACAACCATGGATAACACATAAACGAAGTGAATAATGGCTGTGTTCCTATAAAAACTTATTTATAAAAATATGTGGTGAGCAGTATTTGGCCTTCAAGCTGTAGTTTGTCGATCCCTATTCCTACGGATCAGTAAGAAAAATTTAGGTCACTTGATGGAAAACTGAAAAAAGGTCAATAAGCAAATGAAAAAATCCAAACGTTTAAACAAATATATGGATGTACAACCTTATTAGTAATATGACAAATGCAAATTTAAGGAAATGCCCTTTTGCACCTAGGGGTTTGTCAGAACATGGAAGTCAGACAATTTAGGTGAAGGTAGGGGTTGTGGGGAAATGTGAGACCCTCATGCTTTGCCAATGAATGTCAATTACAGAAAGCCATTTCCGGAGAGCAATCCAGAAGTGTTAAGTGAACTTACTGCAACCTTTTAACGGTATACATACATTATTTTTTTGTCTTTTTGTCTCTTTAGGACTGCACTCGCGGCATATGAAGGTTCCTAGGCTAGGGGTTGAATTGGAGCTGTAACTGCCGGCCTACACCACGGCTACAGCAACGCAGGATCCGAGCTACGTCTGTGACCTACACAACAGCTCACGGCGTACCGGATCCTTAACCCACTGAGCGAGGCCAGGGATTGAACCTGCGTCCTCATGGATGCTAGTCGTGTTCGTTAACCGCTGAGCCACGACGGGAACTCCCTATATAATTTTGTAATTAGAGATAATATACATTATCTTTATATCACTATGGTTCCAAAAATGCCAACATAGACTGTCACTAGCCTATAGACCAACTGTTATAAACTACTTTCTACAAACGTGTTTTAGACATGAAGGAAAACAATATTAGTTAATGCTGAATTACTTTACAGTTTCATATCTTTGAGAGAACTGGTTTTATGATGCCTGATTAATGGAATGCAAAATTCATGTGAATTTAAGATAAAGTGAGATTTATTTTTTTGGCCGCTTCATGGCACATGGTATTTCTAGGCCAGAGGTCAGATCGGAGCCACAGCTGTGACCTGCCAGTTGCTACCTACATCACAGCTGCAACAAAGCCAGATCCTTTAATCCACTGTGCTGGGCTGGGGATTGAACCTGTGCCCTGGTGCTGCAGAGATGCCACCGATCCCATTGTGTCACAGCGAGAACTCCCGAGATTTAATTTTATAGAATGGAGAGACAATACCTGGTTCTACTCTTTGATACTTCTGGATTTTCCCTCCTCCACAGTGTCAGAAGCACTTGAGTAAAGAAGTCTGAGAAGCATTCAGATAATAACAAGGAACAATTATTAAATATCCATCAATCTTTAGCTAAATAATACTAAGATATAAGACTTTTTTTCTTTCTTTAATGGGAAATCAAATTACACAATATAACCTGCTTGGTAATTAGAATTACAACTTCCTTTAGCCATGCTTTTCTAGCTCCACCCTGAATATAACCCACTGTAGCAATAGGTTCTGAAATAGAGGCATTCCCCTCATTGAATTAATTTGCCACGGTCTGATAAGATATAAAATGGATTACTCAAATTTGTATGGCCTAAGCAACACGAGTAGCTTGCAAATTCACTGATTTAAAAGGCTTATTTTTTTCAGTGAAGTATATCCTCATGTTTTACCTTAAAAATAAATTTCTGGAGTTCCAATGGTAGCTCAGCAGGTTAAGGATCTATGGTTTGGGTCACTGCTGTGGTGTGGGTTCAATCCCTGGCCCAAGAATTTCCACATGCTGTAGATACAGCCAAAAAAATTGTTTTGTTACTCAACTCTATTCCAATGCTGAAAACCACTCGAGTTAAAATAGCTATGAAATAACTGAAAGTTTTTTTTTGTCCTTTTATCACGTGTTCACATACTTAAAAGGCTATACTAAAGCATATGTATACTATTGTTTGATGAGTCATTAAAAGAAAATTAGATTACATTGAATCACATCCTTTAAAGAGGTAAACTTTATGGTATTATATCTCAATAAAAGCTTAGAGATAATCAGTCATCTAGTCTTGTGGCTCTTAACAGTAGTATAATGAGATCAGAAGCAAAGAGGAGGTGCGAAATGGAGCTAGCCAATTAGGAGTTGGGCTAAATTCCCAGCCTATTTTATCTGTCCTTTAGTAACCAAGAAAGGAGACGAAGAGGGAGAGGGAGAGGGAAGGGGAGGGGAGTGTGTGCATGTGTGTGTGTGTGTTAGGGAAGTTAGCTCTGTGGACAAAGGAGGAAGCACTAAGGCAAAAGGTGAAGAACCTAATGTCATAGTTGAGACTTTCATATATTCCTAAGAAACATAGGGTAAGGGAAGACTTCTGTCAGACACTAATGAAATGAAACATGATGGTCCTCTTCCTTCATCCATGAACAGGCCAGTTTCAAAACAGTAGTGAGAGCACAGTAATTTCATTTAAAAATACTATTCTGTGGTCTTCCAACAACAGACTGCTTGAGTGAAAACTGAAGGCTGCTTTTAGAATCAAGAATTTAAAAACATCTAAGATTGTACTCAATGTAAAGGGAACAATTTTGACAGAAAAGAATACAAATTAAAAAAAAAGGACAACACATAGATGATAAAACATAGAATGCTGGTACACATTTATTTTTATTGCTAAACATCAAATGCCAGCAACTATAATATCTTCAAGTTAAAGCCTAAGAATGAATTACAGCTCAGTTGAAAGATATATAGAAAAAAAAAACAAATCTGTGCACCATTAGTATGTGGACATTCAATAAATACCACAGGACAAACTGATGACTGAGAGCCACATATCCATGAAGCATGTTTACACTTTACCATTAGAACAGATAATGACTTGTAAGAGTGATTATCAAAAGGTCAAGTTTAACCGGCATGTCTTTTCAAACTGAGATGCTGAAAAGAATATGTACATTCTTTACAGACTATAAGTGATTAAAAACAACTCTCAAAAATGTAAACAGTGCAGTTGGAACACTGAAAATTTTACTGTTGAACAAAGTGACAGCACAGAACACTTTCTTCAAATCGTCAAAATAATTCGTTCTTCTACTTGCTCTCCAGAAACCAAAATGGATTATTTTCATAAAGATGATAACATACCAGGGACACAAAAGACCTTCCGAGTTATTATTTTTCATGTTGACATATATTTACAGTAAATACTCAATAACACTTTTTACAGCTTACTTAAATAGAAACATGCTTTTCTAACCCATAAATAACACTAATCACTACCCATTCAACCACATTTATTAAGTACTTTTGATGTCTCATGCACTGTGCCTGGGATGCAAACATTAGAATGACACAGTCCTTGCTCTAGAAGTGCCCATAGTCAAGCTGAACAGAAATATTTCCTTTCTTACACAATGAGGCCATTTTTGTAAAAATGGGACTATCTGCTCAATATCCTAACAGAGTATTCCCAAATCCTGACCCTATGGAGCAAAAGACCAAGGTGTTTAAAAGCTATAAGAAAATGAGGTGTTTGGGGTTATTTTTCTACTCAGAAAATGAAGTTAATGGCTAAAATTTCACTACTAAAATTTTTTCTCAGTTTAAAAAAACCAACAAACCCTCAACTATAATAAAATATTAAAAAAAGAAAAAAAAACCTCTGCACATATACAGCATTTCTATTAGTAAACTGCTTAGTTTATGTAATCAAGTTAATTATGTAAGTATGTCATAGTATTTCCCAAGCTTCACTATCTGAACAGGTCTGAGCATTACTCTGCTAATATACTTTAATCCTGGAATACTGTCTGCCTAAAAATAGAACAAATGCCTTTTTCCTAGGATAAACCAACAATTTGTATGGTTTTAAGTAGTGGCAATAACTGATGGCCTCGAGTTATTAAAAAAAGGTTAAATTATATTCAATATATAATTTCTGTTTAAGAGGGTAGGAAGATTTATAATAACAATCTAAAACTTAAAAATGACTACAAAGTTCTAGTGCCTAAAGAGCAACTCAGTGACTGAAAGAGGTGAACCCCATGAATACCTCACTTAGTGAAAACGTTGGATACAAGACTGTTAAAGTTCTTGAGTATATGAGAGAAGCACATATTTTTCATCAAACAAACAGCATGCTCATATACTTCCTAAGACTGCTAGTTCACACTGGCCTATTGAGTTCCCGGATCGCCCAGGGCTGCACCTCCTGTCTGAAAGATCTCAAACTAGGCAGGGCTTTTTGGGCTCAAGAGTCAGTTTCCAGGCTCTGGCAAATCCACTTGTGTACTCACATGGCTGTACTATCAAGTCTTTCATGGACCCACAGAGGTAGCTTAGGAGAAAGATAGAAAACAATGACTACATACTTAATTACCCAACACAGAGAAACATGGGAGCCACTGATGAGGACAGAGCATGGTTCAGGGCTTAAGGTAGTTGCTTACTGAAGACAGGAACCCAGGAGCTAGGCCCCAGTTAGCCCCAGCAGCACAAGAGAAAATGTCTACCTTAGAAGCATTCCAAGCTTTGCAGCTCTGTAGAGAATGGTAACCAGGACTGCAGAAGGTCCTGTCATCTGTCTTGTGATTTGCCACAAGATGCACCTGGCTCAGTTCTGAGGTTCACCCCCAAGTGCCTCAGCTCACATGCTGCAGATGGGAGATGGTTCCTGCAGCTCACTCTGAATTCCAAGGCTAGTGCTGCTTTATGAGAATACAGGGACATATTGTCAAAGAGGCAACTCTTGTTGGGCAAAACATGTTTCACAATGTTACAGACCGTACTTCCTATTTGTTCATGTATTTGGCATCGTTTAACAAAGATTTTCCCTTTCCTGTCAGCAGATCGTTTTACAGAATTTTATTAATTTAACTGTAATCTCAGTTGTCAGAGTACAAAATAATAAAGTATTTAATTTTAAAATACCTTTCAAACAAGATAAAGGACAAGAGACATAGGCCAAGAAAATGCTCACCTTTCTATTTGGCCAAAGTCTGGTCTCCTTCGAATCTGGATTAATGGTGCTCGTTCAAGAAGTTTTTCCTAATTAATCCCACCCAATTCTGTTTTCCTTTATATTATTTCAACATGACATACAGTTACACAAAAATAGTTTAACATGAATTTACACTGGTTTAGAAACTGTTCCACAAGCATCTGAAGTTTGTAGTTTCAGTCTTTAAAACTAGAATGTAATCAGGGACTATGCCCGTCGTTTCTTCCGTTTATTCCTCATCCCAGAGTTTGGATACTCTGGAAAAAGGAAGAACTTAAGTTGTTGGCTAAAATGTAATTTTAAGGAAACACTTTATATTTCATACCAAGTAAGGTTTTCAATATTGCATATTGTAGCTCAGAGATTCTATTAGATGGGTGCAAATATTACCGGGCTGTAACCATCCAGAGTCCTAGGGTTACATTGGCAGCCAAAAGTACACTGCCACCAAGCAAGATGAAAAATCCTATCAGATCTTTGACATCATTGTCTCCAATTATTGAGGTAAGAGTAGCATCTAGGAAAGAGTTTAAAATCCACTGTCCGTCCAAAGCAAAGCAGGGCACTGCATTAACAATAGCCAGAGCTCCTGAGAGGGAAATCAGGTACCTGGTTAAAGTCAGTTAAGGAGTTTACTGTGAGGTCTGTATGCAAAGCACATTTCTTGGGGGTCAGAAGCAGGTATTTTACTAGGACTGGATTTGTGATTATAGGTGACATCTCTCCTTTCTTTAAATCTCTGCCCACTAGCAAAGGTCATTCCTTCTTAGATTTCTACTATTTAAAACAAATGACTTATTCCAAAGTCCAAAACCTTTGACTAGAAAAACAAAGGCCAACCATTTGCAAACTATGGCAATCTGTAATGAACTCCTAGGAAGACAAACTTTTTCTAACTCTTTAATGATACAATAAGGGAAAGGAGTATGTCAGTAGTAAGAAATAAGGGAAAACTACTTTTTGATCCTTACAAAGTATACCTACATTAGATTTATAAAGATTTTGGCTTCTTGAACACTATTTTACTATCACCTGTAAAGTCATAGTATAAATATCTCTGAATCAAAGCTATAGTCTACAAGGTACAATCTTGACTGAACACAGTTTTTAGTAACTCATTTGTTACTAATTTGCTCATCTGTTTTCCATCTCATTTTTTTGGCAAGTAATTAAGAAATTTAAAAAGATTTAAAAGTAAAAAAAATGGGAGTTCCCATCACGGAGCAGCGGAAACGAATCTGACTAGGAACCATGAGGTTGCGGGTTCAATCCCTGGCCTTGTTCAGTGAGTTGAGCATCCAGCGTTGCTGTGAGCTGTGGTATAGGTCGCAGATGCAGCTCGGATCTGGCATTGCTGTGGCTGTGGCGTAGGTCGCAGATGCAGCTCGGATCTGGCATTGCTGTGGCTGTGGCATAGGCCGGCAGCTGTAGCTCTGATTAGACCCCTAGGCTGGGAGCCTCCATATGCCATGGGTGCAGCCCTAAAAAGACAAAAAACAAAAAAAACAAAAAAAACAAAAATGAAGAACCTTTCCAAACTGTTCAGTTTATTCAAATTTTATATGATAATCAATTTAAAATTTCATCTATTTTTTTTTGGCCACAGCTATGGCACGCCTAAGTTCCTGGGTCAGTGATCAAACTTGAGCCACAGCAGTAACCCGAGCCATAGCAGTGACAACACCAGATCCTTAATCTACTGAGCCACCAGAGAACTTAAAATCTCATTTTTTATTTGCAAACATAATTCGCTAAAGAATACAAGAGACTTTGTCCTGTGAATGCTATTTTAGTAGTGGAACCAGTTTGATCTCCCTTATCCATTCCTCCACCTGGTCAGAGCTAACAGGCTCAGAAGGGGTGGAATTCATCATCTGATCAGTTGCTGAAGCGTTCATCCTTTACAGAAGTACTAAACAGTTTCAGACCTCTAACTTCAACTCCCAATTTGTATCCTAGTTCCTTCCTTTCCTCATCGTAACCTTTGTCTTTTCCCAATCAAATCTCTTTCCTGACTTCTTCCTTCCTAGGTACAATCTGATTTTTTTCAACTTTAAAGTCTGTTTTTTTTAGTTATTAGCAGTTGATTGGCACTTGTAAGGTCTGTGCATGCTCTCTACACAAGGTAAAACTTATCAGTTCCAAGTTGCATGCTTTTAAAACATTTTTCACACCAGAAAGGATACTTGACAAATGTCTCCACAACCACAGGCAGATCTATGCTTAGGAAGTTGAAACGTGGGATAAAACTGGTGATGCTTACTAAAAAAGAAAAACAATAATGAATATTATTTATACAGATAAACAACAGCATTGTGAATTTTACCATATGGCTAAATACTGGGCTAGCCTATTAAATTGATTGCGAAAGCCCTTCCCAAACATACGCAGGCAGGCCAAATACTCCATGTATGAAAGGAACTGTTAATTCTAGAACATCAAATAAACATAGTGGAATACAGAAATTCATGTCCCAGTGTGTACTTATATTTTGTGGTAAGAGTAAGATAAAACTGATTATACACCAAGTATGAGCCTGATTTTAAAAACACACTAGAGCCCTATTCTTTCAAAGAGGTATAACCTTAAAATCACAGTGTGTACTTATATTTTGAGGTGAGAGTAAGATAAAACTGATTATATACCAAATACAGAGCCTGACTTTAAAAACACACTAGAGTCTTTATTCTTTCAAAGAGGTATAATCTTAAAATCACATTTACTCCAACTATTATGGTACTTAATCTCTTTCTGGTCTAAGTTTCTCTTCACCGCTAAAATAAGGATTAAGACTAGGAGAGTTTTGGAGTTCCTGCTATGGCACAATGGGATCGATGGTGTTTCTGTAGCGACAGGGACACGGGTTGGATCCCTGGCCCAGTGCTGGATCCTGGTGCTGCAGCTGTGGTGTAGGTCACAACTCTGGCTTGGATTTCATCCCTTGTCCAGGAACTCCATATGCTACAGGGTAGCCATAAAAAAAAAAAAAAAAAGACTAGGGGATTTCTAAGGTCTCTTCCACTTTGTGGATTCCACAATCCTGTTTTTATTCAAAACATTTAAAGACTCTGTTGTAATTAGAGAGAACCTATAGCACACATTTCTGAATTATCCTAAAAAGGAACATTTTTACATTTGTTGAGGATGATGTACTATCTGCACTTTAGAGTTACCTAGTGTCAACCTTATAAATAAGAAGAATGATGCAAGTTGTATCTTAGGGTATGGAG
Organism: Catagonus wagneri; assembly: GCA_004024745.2. Taxonomy (NCBI): domain Eukaryota; kingdom Metazoa; phylum Chordata; class Mammalia; order Artiodactyla; family Tayassuidae; genus Catagonus; species Catagonus wagneri. The sequence continues at coordinate 2,298,099 of PVHT020000194.1, forward strand.
CAATGAGAGTTTTTTAAAGAGTAACATAAATCCCACATGTCCATCAATTGATGAATAAATACAGAAAATGTAATATGGCCATACAATGGAATATTATTCAGCCATAAAAATGAAATGATATACTGACACATATTACAGTATGGATGAATCTTGAAAACATTACGCTAAGTTTCACATAGTCACAACATATTCTATTTATATGAAATGTGCAGAACAGGCAAATTTACAGAAACAGAAAGTAGATTAGTGGTTGCCAAGGGCTGGGGGAATGATGGTGGTGGTGGTGGTGGTGTGTGTTGAGGAGAAATGGAATGACCGACTAATAGCTATGGCTTTCTTTTTGGGGTGATGAAAATATTATTGAACTAGACCGTAGTAATGGTTATACAACTCCGAATATATTAAAAACTACTCAATTGTATACCTTAAAAGGGTGAATTGTACGGTATGTGAATTTATTTCAATACAACTATTACTAAAAAAAGGAACACTGGAGTTCCTGTCATAGCTCAGTGCTTAGTGAACCCAACTAGCATCCATGAGGATGCTGGTTCAATCCCTGGCCTCACTCAGTGGGTTAAGGATCCGGCACTGCCATGAGCTGTGGTGTAGGTCACAGATAAGGCTCAGATCCTACGTTGCTGTGGCTCTGGTGCAGGCTTGTGGCTACAGCTCTGACTGGACCCCTAGCCTGGGAACCTCCATATGCCACAGGTGCGGCCCTAGAAAGACAATAAATAAATAAATAAATGAAATGAAAATTAAAAAAGGAACATAAAAAAATCTTAGACAACAAAGTTAGACTACATGATCTTCAGCCATATGGAAAAGCTGTATATTTAATCCAATCATATTGCCGCTATTAAAATAATTATGTTGGCCTGGCTTTGAAATTATACTCATATAAAATTCATTTGTCATACAAAAATTATTTTATAGCCACTATCACTATGATTCCTGGCATTCTCTGGCACATGCTGCTCTTGCTACTGTTTTGGGAGCTTGGATAGATTTAATAAACTTTCAGAGACTACCTGAGAGATCATCTATGTAACTTGGACACAAATGGTGGTGAAAGATGGAGTTCCCGTCGTGGCTCAGTGGTTAACGAATCCGACTAGGAACCATGAGGTTGCGGATTCGATCCCTGGCCTTGCTCAGTGGGTTAAGGATCCGGAGTTGCCGTGAGCTGTGGTGTAGGTTGCAGACGCGGCTCGGATCCCGCGTTGCTGTGGCTGTGGTGTAGGCCGGCGGCTACAGCTCCTGTTAGACCCCTAGCCTGGGAACCTCCATATGCCGCGGGTGCGGCCCTAGATAAGGCAAAAAGACAAAAAAAAGAGAAAGAAACCAAATGGTGGTGAAAGAAAAATGCATAACTCTCCATAGGCAGACATGAGGTTCAGCTTCGTCCTGCTTTATAAAATCAGATTATTTTCCTATGGCTTAAATTTCACTTAATGCTTAAGAACAAGTTAACAAGACTTTGAAAGGTGATGAAATTCAATAAATAAAATTAATGCAAGATTTGTACTGAGTTTCTACCACTGAGAATATATGCCATCATCATGATGTTCTGAGGGTCTAACACAGTAATACCCACCTGTGTAATGAAGGTGCAGTGGGTGTCCTACATACAACATGTCGATCTGAGGTGGGTGTTTCACTTTTATTAAGCGAGTATGAGTCTCCAAAGAAGGTATTATACAGAAACTTGAACTTGAGCTTTTTTTACAATCTTTATTGGTTCTACAAACTTGGGTGGCTTCAACTGCTTTCCGGGCAGGTAGACATGTATGCTAGGGATAAAATATTATTTAGTCAATACTAAAAATGATTTAATAAGAAAACAGCAGGTTAACATTCCTTCAATATCTTTCATGTCACCTAGCATATTAGGAATGAAGTCCGTATAAAGGAAATGCCATTTATGTTTATCTATTATAAATCAGATTCAATTATTCCACTTAGGCCAAATAAGATATTAACACTATAACATTTTTAAAGATTCTCAGATGAAATATGACAGGTCAAATATAGAGATTTTAATAAGATGATACAAAACAAAAGGGGATGCTTTTATAGATTTCATTTTAGTTCTATATGCTTATTTTGTAATAACTGTATTAGGCAAGCAAGACTGCTTCAGGGACAACTTACCAAACGCTTATTAAAATTATTTCTATAGGAAAAGCACACATCTGTAAGGCTGTGATTGTTACAGCATTCAGTCGAACCATCTAGTCGTTTGTACACTAAAGAGAAACAGTTTATTAGAATGTGTTATATAGGAAAAGAAATCCACTATATAAAAGTATATTTGTAATAAGAATTTTGCTTTTAAGACAAAAAGAATTAAATAAATTGCATATGAATCCAGAAAGAACTATATGATTGAGAGTTTAGCTTGCCGGCTATTTGCTGCAGAGTTTGATCTTACATTACAAAAAGAGACATCCAATTTGAAATCAAGAAGCAGCAATTACCTTAGATTAATAGTCTTCATACAAACTTACTCACTCATAAAGCCAGAGTTCCAGGGTCTCGACAGGTTTTGCAATAACTCCAGCTGGTCAAGCACAAATATTTAATAAGCCACTATGAGATCCCCTAATGCTGCTGATCCAATCACTACTGAACCCCCGTACTGTGGTGTTAGCAGAGTGAGCTAGTAGATGCCTAAGAGACTCTGATCCCTAAGGACACCCTTTTTTTCTTTTTTTCCATTTTTGGCTTCCCCATGGCATATGGAGTTCCAGGCCAGGGATCAGATTCCAGTCACAGCTGTGACCCATGCTGCAGCTGTGTCAACGCTGTATCCTTTAACCCACTGTGCTGGACTGGGATCGAACCTGCGTGCTGATGCTGCAGAGATGCTGCCAATCTTGTGCCACAGCGGGAACTCCAGGACATCCTTATTATATCAACTATCTATGCCACCTCCAGGCTTATCTTGAGGCTTTCCCCCTAGAATCAGGATAGCACAATCTGACCGCACAGATATGCACATATTTGCCTGTGTACCAGTAATCCAGTTACCACTTTTAGGAAGGCAACAGAGACAGGACAACTATTTATTCCCATTATTCATGTATTGTTTTCAAGTTCTTTGGTAGACTGTTTCAGGGGTCCACCAAAAAATTTGACAGCATAAGGAACAGTGATATGATTGGGACAAAAAATTATTTCCATGTATTTATTTTGGAAGGTCTCCTGTATTTAGCACAAAAAAACTTGTAAAGCAAAATTGATGTGTGGCAAGGACCAATTAGACGTAGAATCTTATATACATACTACCATATTTAGATGTGCTGAAGAAGAGTAATGTTACCCCTGATTTCCAGTACTACAAAAAGCTTTCCTGTTACCAAGTGTCTTTAGGAGTACTAACATGAAAACAGATGTGGATAACCAATCTGACTTTATAGGGATTTTGTATTTCAGCCAAAAGTTTTTGTTTGTTTTTAAATATTTTTTTTCCCCTAGATCATTTGGTTAGACTGGATTTCCCTAAACATATATCGTTGCCAACACAAAGTGAGGAACAAAACAGAGATAAAGGGAACTAACAGATGAATCAATTTCTCCTCTACAATGACTGGCTGTGCGGGTAGTTCTGCTTTTTTTAAAATCATAACTGAATGGATATTTACAGTTTAGGTGATGAGTAATATTTAAAATATGAAAGCAAACTGTGAACATCTAATGGGACAAACTCGTACCTATAATCATTCATCAGCCCTATGGTAAACTCTAAGGAAAAAAGTTGTTCAGGATTTAAAAAGAGTATCAATCCAGGCTAAAGCACACAGTATCCTCTCTGATCAGCTGCCAAGTCACACCAATTTTTACCTCATTATTCTTCTCTTTATCTATTCCCAATGTAGATTCCAATTCTTTCTCACTTGACCCCATTTGAACAGTTTTAACACATCTTGTTTATCACCTAGCTCTCATATGTAAACTTGTCCTATATACCTAATGCTCAGATTAACCTTCCAGTGTAGAACTCTGAGAACACAGTTCTAATATAAATTTCCAAGGACGCAGCACTGATCCCAAATAAAGCCTAAACTCCACAGCCTAAAATGTAAAGACTTCTACTTTAAAAAAAAAAAACAAAACCACCTTACCTCAGAGTTCCTGCTGTGGTGTGGCAAGTTAAGTATCCAGTGTTGCTGTACCTGTGGCATAGGTCACAGCTGAGGCTCAGATTTGATCCCTGGCCTGGGAAGTTCCATATGCCATGGTGCGGTGGTCAAAAAATCAAAGCAAACCAAATCACCTCATCTCATACTATTTTCTTGCTGAGCCAAATTATTAGCAGTTCCCTGACCACCTTCTAATCAGTCTATGGTGCCGCGGTTCATTTATATTGGCCCCCTAAAATTAAACTGTTGAGGCCCGGCTCAATAACTGCTGCAATGAAACCCATCCTTGTCTTTTCAGTCAAGACTGACACATCAGTTCTCACAACTCCCAGTATTTCTTGTCTTTACACACATTTAACCTTGTACTGTGATGTTGGCATGGTTTATTTCTTCAATTAGACTGTGAAGTCCTTGAGGGAAATGTTCATCAGTGTTTTATATAAGGTGGATAACTCACTATGCATTGAATATATAAATGACCTTCCATGCCATTTGCCTTTGTATCAGCAATGATTTTTAAAAATTTACATCTGATGCTCGACCCTTAATTTTTCTTGGAGGATTGTGTGCAATAGAGAATTGAAAGTCAAGAATTTGACATTACTGTTGATATAGCATGTCTGATAACACAAAAGCTTAAACAGGCCAAGCAGGTTATCAAATAAGTGAAGCAGACAGCGTGTAGAAAAAAAGAGGACATGATGGGAACTGTGAATTAGAGCATATATACCCTGTTAAGGGGTTTGCAGCCAGGCCACTCAATTTGGGGCCCAGAGTCTAGAGATCATCCACTGTATTCCAAGAGAAATAAGAAATCTGGACCCACGTGGGAAACCTCTTTTAAATCTTGGCAGCCAACTAAGAATTTTGAAAGTACTGTGTAAGCCAAAACACATACATCTAACAAGTCTGGATTTGGCCTCTAGGCTATCACTAATTTGTGATCTTGAGGTTATGGTTTCTTCCTATAGTGATTATTCTAATCAAAGTATAAACTGATGGCTGTGGTTGCCATCAAGAACCTTCTGACATACAGGATTTTCCATTAAAGAGTTCAATAATTTATTATCATGTGAGAAGTAAATTTTATATTTGTTTATCGATTTTTAAAAAAATAGTTGTAGGTTTAAAAATGTATTTTATTTTAGAATCTTTTCTACTGGGTCACATTAAAGGACAAATCACTTTCTTTCTGTGACTCAATTCTTAACTTATAAATTGGGAGTACCACAGATAATTTTCACATTAATATACTGCTATCAACATGAGAGACGAATCCAATTCTACTTTGGAAAGTACATTCAAGACTGCAATGAGAGGTTTAAGAGACATTCATAGGTTCAATTTTTTTTTTTTTTTTTGGCTGCCCATGGCATATGGAGTTCCCAGGCCAGGGATCAGATCCGAGTCGCAGTTGCAATTCATGCCGCAGCTGCAGCAATGCCGGATCCTTTAACCCACTGTGCCCAGCTGGGGATCGAACCTGCACCCTTGGTGCTGCAGAGACGCTGCCGATCCCACTGTGCCACAGTGGGAGCTCCCATAGATTCAATTTAACTCTAGGAGATTAGAATTGTTCCTTAAATGTACCCAGACTGGGAGACAATTAGGACAATCAAAACCAGATCAGTTTCATAATCACTACAGGGAGAACCTGCATATTCTGAATGCACCCTAAGATGGATCCTAAGATACTTGTAGAAATAGTCTAGTATTCAAAGGATGGTCTAGACAAGAGATGATTTTGGAATAAGGCTGGAAGGAAGAGACTTTTTCAATTGATAGTTCACAGTCTTCCCTACTTTCTACATCACTAAAATGAATTGAAAAATTTTCTTACCTTAGCTTAATAAACACATAAATGCAACTAGAATTCCAATATAAGCATGCAAACCTACTTATTCTTAGTTCTACAGAATTTATATCAGCTCCACTAGTGACAAGTAGTTAAAAAATTACAGACACATATACACACACATTCACATACACACTCTCTTCAACTGACAAGAGCAAAGAAACCTTGGATCATACCTTGATATTCACAATGAGAAAACACATACCTTTTTCCAAACATTAGAGAAAACTCAGGCATAAAAACAACCTGAGTACTCAAACTATGTGGAAAAGATTTCCAGAGTTTTCCTTTTATCATCTTAAACCAGGTCATGAAGGGTCTTTTCTCACTTCAGTTAAAGATACGTAAGACAGGACAATATTCCCTTTGCTAGGCAGTTACAGGTATATACCCTTATCTCCTTTTTTTTTTTTTTTTTTTTTCCTTTTTAGGGCCACACCTGCAGCATATAGAAGTTCCTGAATTAGGGGTCAAATTGGAGCCACAGCTGCCAGCCACAGCCACAGCCACACCAGATCCAGGCCCCATGTGCAACCTACACCATAGCTCACGGCAACACCAGATCCTTAACCCAATGAATGAGGCTAGGGATCGAACCCGCAACCTCATGGTTCCTAGTTGAATTCGTTTCTGCTGTGCCACAACAGGAACTCCTGCCTGTTGATATTTTAAGGAGAGCATCTAGTCTGCTTAACTAATAGCTTAATTAATTAATATCTTAGGGAATATCTTAAAAAATTAACAATATGCCTGGGAAAGTCAGGGTATGAAGCGAGGCCAGAAATGATTTGCTGGGACTACTTATGAGCACTTTCAGGGTCAGATCTTTCCAAGGTGACTACCATTTTGAAGTAGTGTAAATTCTTATTTTACTTATTTATTTAAAAATTTATTCATCTTTTTTCCGCCACACGCATGGCATATTGAAGTTCCCAGGCCAGGGACTGAATCTGAGATGCAACTGCGGTAACACTGGATCCTTGAACCCACAACGCTGGGCCAAGGATCTAACCCATGCTGCTGCAGCAACCTGAGCTGCTGCAGTCGGATTCTTAACCCACTGTGCCACGGTGGGAATTCTGATTTATTTATTTTTTTGGCTGCAGCCCAGGCATGAAGAAATTCCTTGGCCAGGGCTCAAACATGCACCACAGCTATAACCCAAGCCACAGCAGTGATAACGTCAGATCCTTAACCCACTGAGCCATCAGGGAATTCTAATATGTATATACTTTAAGTTATGTTTACAGTCATTAAGATTCCTATAATCTGGCTAAGTATATGCACTCCATTAAAAAATGATTAAATAGAGGTAGAGGTCTTTCACATAGTAATCATGTAAAATCAACAAGTATCCGAATACAGTTGCTCCCAAGGAGATAAAACAGATATTGAAGAATTATTTAGGGATTTGTATTTTTTCTTTTTAGGGTTGCACCTGACGCATATGGAAGTTCTCAGGCTAGGGGTCAAACTGGAGCTACAGCTGCCAGCCTACACCACAGCCACAGCAACACCAGATGCAAATCGCATCTGCAACCTACATGGCAGCACAGGGCAAGGCCGGATCCTTAACCTACGGAGCGAGGCCAGGGATTGAACCTTCATCCTCAGGGATACTAGTCAAGTTGGTAACCTGCTGAGCCACAATGGGTACTCCTAGGGATTTTTTATTAGCATGAAAAGAGTAATATCTACTTTAGGTTTTTAAACAAATACCTCCAAAATACAGCATATAATTCATAATGGTGAAATACTCAAATTTCACTTCCATTCTGTCTGATGGGAAAAGACAAAACCTTAAACATCTGAAATGCAGATAGACTAAATAAAACAACCCCTACTGGAGAGAACATTATTTGATTACTATCTCATTTTGGCTTTTGTAATTCAATACAGATTATATAAAATTTAGAGGAGGTCCCATTGTGGCTCAGCGGTAACAAACCTGACTAGGATCCATGAGGATTCTGGTTTGAAACCTGGCCTTGCTCAGTGGGTTAAGTATCCAGTGTTGCCCTTAGCTGTGATGTACGTCCCAGATGTGGCTAGGATCTGGCATTGCTGTGGCTGTGGTGTAGGCCTGTGGCTACAGCTCTCATTTGACCCCTAGCCTGGGACCCTCCATGTGCCGTGGGTGCAGCCCCCCCAAAAAAAAGGGAAAGAAAAAATTTGGAGAAACTTGAGGAAAATGATAGAGGACTTAAGAAGTATGAAATAATGGATTATTATTATTGTTAATTTTCATAAGAACACGCTGTGGATTACACACCCAACTGAAAAGATGAGATACATGGAAAAAACATGAGATGCAATATGAAGTAATGACTGCTACTATGAGGTATTTTTGCCCTCGCCAAAAATGGATCCTAAATCTAATCAAGCATCTAGACCTAACTACCAATTACAGGAAATCTGGGGGATACTTGAACGTGTGAATGCTATCTTAAGGATAAAATACCTAGACAAATCCAGAATATGGGAAATTTGACAAAAAACAAATGATTCAGTTTCTTCAACAAACGATATTAAAAAAAAAGTCAAGGGGGAATTGTTACAACTTGAGAGAGACTTAAAAAGACACACTAACCAATTTAAACCAACTATAAAAAAATCAGGGAGAGTGATTTTTCCTAACTAGATATTAGGAATTATCGTTAATGTTGTTAGGTATGACAACATTACTGTGGTCATTTTTAAAAGGTCATCATCTATTAAAGATATCCTGAAGTTTATGGGTGAATGACAGGATACCTGGGATGTGCTTTAAAATACCTTCCTCAAAAGTGGGCAGCCTGGATGAAAAGACTGGCAAAATGTTGAGAACTGCTGAAGCTAGGAGAAGGATGCATGAGATTTCCTTTATACTAACCTAACATTTATATATGTTTGAAAAATGTTTGCAATAAAAAGTTCTTAAAAATGGGGTTATACATGGAAGTTATTCTTGATAATTAATCATATTTCTTAACTCCAGTAGATGTGGACAAGATGTAATCCGTGAGCACAATTTGTACTTTACAACATTTTCAATAATTTGGGGTCCCACAATTTTGTATTTAGAGTTGGGAAACTGGTTTCTCAGAGCTAAAAGAGCTAAAAATAAATTTGGCAGCCTTTGAAAATAAACCTGCTTCCCCTTGTCGCCTACTACACGGAATAACAGATATGACGTCAGAGGGTATTTTTGGATACCCAGATGACTGCCTCTGGATGCTTGCCACATAAAATACCTCTACCCCAAATAGTTTTGGACATGCCACCATGCATACGGCATAAGGGAATTTAATTATTGAAAAAAAATTAATTATTGGAAGTTAGTTAATTGGTTACGGTTGAACTTGAATGCTGACTTAACACAAGTGTTTTGTAAATGCTGAAAGAATTAGATACTACAGATCTGCAAATCAAATATGAAATTATTTAGAAGTTCAACAATATATAATAAACAAAAGATAAATATTAATATCTAACTTACCAAGAAGAATGTTTACTAGTTTAGGCCTATTATTACTTTACTGATTTGTTTTAAAGAAGTTAGAACAAAGTAAATCTATAGACATGATCTACGTATTAGTGAGTGGCAAATACTGCTGCTGGAAGCATTATATTATATGGAAGAATATACACACCTCTAACTGGGAAGCTTAACTGCTGTAAAGTTGATGCACTTATACAGTAACCAATTTGGGGCTCATAGGCGATGGTATCTAGACATTCATTCCAATCTTGTACATTAGTAACGGGACAATCCTGTAGATGGGTGACAAGGTCTCCCACAAAAAGGCCTCTGGGTCCAATGGCAGGTGAGTCCTTGGGAAGAGGGCAGTACCAAATCAGATGTGTGATGACAAGCTATGCAGACACTGACTTAAGAACATCTTGAATAATGCAGAAAATAATTCAACTTTGAATCCAAGATGAATAGTCTTTAAAAATTAACAAAATTATAAAACCCAGTCCTATACTGTCAATGGATAAAACTGTAAGACAAGTCCTTATCTAAACACAGTTCCAAATATGCAGACAATATCATCAGTACAATGAATATGGGAGCCAGCTGCTCACAAAGGTAATTTTCCTCTTTCCAAACTGTAATAGAACATTTGATACAGCATAGTAGTCTAATGAAGTGAAATTCAGAATTGAAGACATTAACTTAAACTCCCACAAAATGTTCTGGGGGGCTAGCCTAGGTTTCATCTTTCTTATTTCTTAGGAGTAAAGACATCTGACTCAAAAGTAGTTGTAAATATAAACAGTAAAGGTAAATGATGCATCTTATCAACAAACAATAGGTAGAAAATCTTGATATTATTCTCATAACTCACAACAATTAATTTTCAGTATTTCATTTCACTTTATTCTATTTCATTCTTTTTTGGCCACCATGTGGCATATGAAGTTCCTAGGCCAGGGATCAGATCCGAGTTGCAAGTGCAGTTGTGACAATACTGGATCCTTTTACCCACTGAGCAGGCTGAGGATCAAAACTGCAAACCAGCACTGCAAAGATGCTGCCAATCCCATTGGGCAATAGCAGGAACACAGTATTTTAAAAGACCCAATGTGTTTCACGAAACTATCTGTTTGATTTGAAAGGGTTACAATAATTTCTTCACATGAAACTAAGCATTCTGTATATGAGAAGTATTTGAATAAAAGTTCCTGACATAAAATACTAAGCACTATATCACATATTCTGGTGAAAGCATACCCCAGGTAATCTATTACTTACCTCAGCAACTTCAGTGATGAGCACCCCAACTCCAGTGTAATAAAATGGCAAGAGAATTACAGGGAGGAGAACAAGAGCTAAAATACCCAGGAGTGCAAGGACGAAATTGTGCCAGATACCTGAAATGAGAGAAGAAAAGGAATAAGCTCAATCAGGGGCAGAATGTTACCATTCCAGGTATCTGGACTTCGTAACACCTATGCATTCTGATAAATTAGTAAAGTAACCAGACAAGCTGTGAGGTACAGGGATCTACTTATTAGTATAGCAGACAGATGCTCAGCTAGAGGCTTCTTCCATTTCAGATACTGAAATCTAAAATGAGCATGTTAATATAACATTAGGAAGACCACACACTAATGACAACACTATTTTTTTGGTCTTTTTGTCCTTTTATGGCCACACCCGCAGCATATGGAGGTTCCCAGGCTAGGAGTCTAATCAGAGCTGTAGCTGCCAGTCTACACCAGAGCCACAGCAACGCCAGATCAGAGCTGCGTCTGCGACCTACACCACAGCTCACGGCAATGCCAGATCCTTAACCCACTGAGCGAGGCCAGGGATCGAACTTGCAACCTCATGGTTCCTAGTCAAATTTGTTTCTGCTGCGCCATGACGGGAACTCCACAACACTATTAGAATCTAAATTCCATTACATAAATATCTGTATTATAGAGATGTGTGTGTATACACCATATGAATAGAGTATCTTCTACTTATTATATCCTCTGAAAAGACAATTATACATATTAATTTAAACATACTTGTGATCTTTGAAAGAACTTAGCTATCAAATAAAAGTTAGGATGAAGTAAAAGACAATCAAGCTCAAATGGGGTATGCATCATACATCAAGAGTGTAACGGTCTCCATTACATGTGTAGAGATGGTTAGGTGAACCCAGTGGTGTGCTGGGGCCTGCTCCTACCAGCTTGCCATAGGTGACCGTGCCTCTTTCACCAATTCCTCCTTCAGGAACTTCAGGTTGGTGACCTAAAATTGGCCATGGTGTCATGGCTTAAGAATCTGACTGCAGCAGCTTGGGTCACTGCAGATGTGGGTTTACTCCCTGGCCCAGAGCAGTGGGTTAAAGGATCTGGCATTGCTGCAGCTATGGCTCGGGTCGCAGCTATGGCTCAGATTCAAACCCTGGCCCAGGAACTTCTATATGCTGTGGGTGCAGTCATACAATTAAAAAAAAAATGGATCAAGGTGGGAGTATTTATATCACAGGAACCTGCAAATGCTACATATGAGAGCTCTCCACCCTCGCCTCCAAGGCTAGGTGTTAAACATTCACTAGCATACCATTAAATAAACCCCTTCCCATACCGATCCTTCTCTTTTAGTACAGTTTTTCTCACAGGGCAGAGTGGAGGCACTACCTGCTCTCCCAGCAGTGTGCTTCTTAGTTGTGCGGGGTTTTTTTTGTTTTTTGTTTTTTTGCTGCACCTGCGGCTTGGGGGAGTTCCTAGGCCAGGGATCAAACCTGTGCCACAGCCACAGCCCGAGCCACTGAAGTAACAACACCAGATCCTTAACTGCACAAGGGAAGCCCAGTTGTGCAGGTCTTGTTCCTTACATATATAGCATTTCTGACTCCATCCTTTGAATGCCATTAGCGCTCTCCAATTGCTGAGACAACCAAATATCCCCCACCTCACATATTCCAAACATCCCTAGAATGGTGAAAGCACCAGTGGTTGAGAAGCAATGTTCTAAAATGATAGAAATGTAACTTAAAGACATCTCCCAAACTCTCTGGAAGCTGAGTATGTCCATATGCCTGTGTTTTGGTCAACGAATACTAGTGGAAGTGACGGGGATTGTCTTACTGGCCAGGATGTAGCTATGATGGAGTTAACCCAAATCCATGACATGACATAGAAGCTGCATGCTGGGAAGAGAAGAGCTAAGACAGAAAGAGTTTGAGTCCCCCCAAACCACAGAATTATTGTATCAGCAATGAACTACTTACATTTGCAATGTTTGAGAGTTTAAGTTGTTATTTTTAGTTATTATAGCAGCCAGATAACTAGCTAATACGTGTTTCATGTACCATATTCGCAGTGTAAGATGTTCCTCTAGGCTAAGACATATTGGGTAAACAATTTTTTTTCTGTTCTATAGCAGAAAGATCTTTTAAAAATACTGATGGTATAAAGGTATTTAGCAAAAACTACAGTTTGCTCTTTCATGTATATATTTTAGACCTTCCTCATCTACACATTCATACTCAACCCATTCCTTATATCTGCTACAGAGTAGTCCATTAAAAAAAAACATACTGACTTATTTATAAGGTTCCTTACTAGTGATCACTTAGGTTGTTTTAACTTTTTCATACAATGCTGCAACAGCTTTGCTCATATTGTTATGCATCTAATTAAGTATGCATCTGTGAGGGTATGGAAAATTACATAGAAATGGAATTGTTGGGATCAAAAAATATGTGCATTAAAATTGACCTCCAAGTCTGCATTACGTTCTCATAACTGGCATATGCTTCCCCACCCTCTAGACAACATCAGATGCTATCATAATTTTAGACTGCCATCTGGCAGATGAAAAGTAAAAGCTTTGTCTTGATTTGCCTTTTTTTTTTTTTTTTTGGCCCCACCCATGGCACGCAGAAGTTCCCAGGCCAGGGACTGAACCCATCTTACAGCAGTAACCAGAGCCATAGCAGTAACAATGTCAGATCTTTAACCCATGAAGCCATCAGGGAACTCCACTATTTCTTTAATTATGAGTGAGCGTGTACATTTTTCATGTCTATTAAACAGCTATTTGTATTTCTTTTGTCTGAGAATTGCCTACTTCTATTCATTGTTCACATTTTTTGACTTTTAACTAACTTTTATACCTCTATGTATTATTACTTGAAATATATATAAGCAATTTGGTCTTTTATAAGAGGTATTACAATCTTTCCCTCCAGTATGTTTGGCTTGTTTTATAGTTTTGCCTATGCAGCTGTTTTAAATTTGGGTGTAACCAAATGGTTCCTTTGTATTAAGCCTTGCCCAGTTCAAGATTATAGAAGACACTCACCTGTGTTTTGTTGTACTGCTTTCATAGCATCATTTAATAACGAAATTAAAACAAATAAAAACCTTCTATATTTCTTTGACCCACTACAATTTACTCTAGTGAAACTAATTTAGAAATATAGCGATACCATCCCCTCACCCTGTTGCTAGTCCCAAAACAATTTCACAAAATAATCCATCTCCATTGTTTGGAAGTGCCACCATTACCATGCGCTAAATTCAGCTTTCCCAACTCCTCAGGATGGAACCATCCACTAGGAGTGCCTAAATGCTTGCATTCTATTTCTCCCTTTTCAGGATGATATCACCATATAAACCTGGCTTTTCTCATCCAAACAGCAGTTGGGGGGCATAGAGAAGCACTGATTCTCCGCCTCTCTGGGCAGCCTCCTACCTCTTGTCAGGGATGCAGCTGGTACCATATCATCCTGCTAGACTCCAGGTTTGCCCATGATGTCCAAGTGGTAACCGGGGTAGCTTTATTCAAACAACCTCTTGTTCACTAATGATTTGCTTATAATTCGACCAAACTAATCTTTGTTACAATTTTTAATTTCTCTAGAACAGGGTTTCTCAACAACAGTTGCACCACTGGCACTTTGGGCCGGATAATTCTTTGTTGTGGGGGATTGTCTAGTGCACTGTAAAATATCTAGCAGCATCCCTGGCCTCTACCCACTATATTCCAGTAACACCTTCCTGGTTTTCTCTGTTTTCTAGCTACAGTATTTATGAAGGCAATTTCTTTTTCTTTTCTTAGAACAGGTATTTTATTTTTTGCTTTTTCTATTACAAAGGAGGTACATATCAAGTACTAAAAAGTCAATACACACATACCATATTCTACAACTGAGCATCACTCTCTAACTGAACAGGCCGAGAAATTACACTAAACAATAGCACCTGGCAGTATTTGAGGGGCAAAACAAAGACTAAAATAGGTTTAAATTGACTATTATATCACATCTAATATTCAATACTACTTGTTCAATTCAATGCTGCTAAAAGACAGTTATATAAAATGTGTGAACATCAAAGAATGCAACCAAAAATTAAGATAGCAAACAAAACCTATGTAACTCCCCCCCATAACTTCATTTTAATATGTTGTGATTTGAATGTCTAAACTTTCTATGTAACTTTTTTAAACAGGAAAATAAGCATGTAACTATTCATTGCTGTACAGAAAATCTGCAAAGTTATCCACCTCTGGAAAAACCATACACAGAATTACTAAACATATTCTTAAAAGTATAAAATGAACACTTAGAAAATACAGAACTTTAAAAGATGGTTAAGAAACAGGGAAACTTCATATTTAAAGGAATGTGAAAAAGTCCCATTTTTAGCACAATTATATAAAGAACAGTCTTTTGATGTGAGGTCTGTGAATTATCCTGTTGGGATCAAAAATTACAAATCATCATGTTTGGCAAACGACATTACAGAACAAGACAGAACATCTTAATATTTTATAAAGAATTACTCCCCCCCTTTTTCTATTATTTTTACTACTCAAAACCTAACCCTTAGATGTATAGGAATCATTATAAAAAAAAAAACTTTCCTAGAAACAATACACAAAAGAGAGGCACTTTTATTTCAAATCACACTCGTGGAAGATACTTTCCCAGCATGAGAAGGGTGTTTTCTCCTTTTACTGGCCATTTTTATTCTTAGCATGTGTTAAGATATGAGATTTCAGGTTAGTTGACTGGGCAAACTTCTTATTACAACAATCGAATGGGCACACGTAGGGCCTGTCTCCGGTATGGATTCGCACGTGTGTACGCAAATTGAAATCCAGGGAAAAGCGTTTTCCGCAGCCTTCAAAGGTGCACTGAAAGGGCTTCTCTCCAGTGTGCACCAGTTGATGTCGTTTTAGCTTCGAGTTCTCAACAAAAGCTTTGCCACACTCTGCACATACATGGACTTTGGGGCCATGGATATGCAGATGTTTCCTCATAGCAGAGTTATCCCTGAACATCTTCGGGCAGCCTTGGTGTGCGCAAGCTATGGTTCTTGGGGCCTCTTCTTTAGTTTTCTTGGGCTTCATTCTAGTAAATTCTGCCAGTAGTTTGGGATCTGACAGGTCAACGCCAGGAATTCCTTCAGGAGGAAGTTTCTTCCCTTTCATGTACTCGGTATAATCAGGAGCTGGGTTCTCCTCAGTCTGTCCAGTCTCATGGTCTCCCTTATCGGTTGGGGACCACATGGTGACGGAGAACTGGCCCTCCAGGGTTTTGATCTGCACCTGTGTTTGCTCCCACTTCTTTCTGCGCCCCTCGGCGCTGCTTCCTGCTTTGGCCTTGCCACTGGCATCCCTCTTCTTACTGCTAGGCATCTTGCCATGGCCACTGCACTTCCTGCTGTGGCTGCAGGCCGAGGACGACAAGGATGATGCAGAGGCTGACAAGGAAGCCAGGGTCTGCTGGAAGTCGTCGTCTTCGTTGACTGGGACGATCATTTGGTTCTCCAGGTTGCTGGCCAGCAGGCCATCATCGGACTTGCAGTAACCTACTACCTCCTCCTGCGTCTGCAACAAGATCGCTTCCTGGTCATTGTCCCCTTGGTTTGGGTTGCTGGTGATGAGAGGCTGCAGTGCGATCGGAGGCAGATGGCGGTGGCCACCGTGGACCCAGTTGCCGCTGATATCCTGGTACTCTTCAATGGTGTCCATCGCCATGGTCTCCACAGGGGCGGTCTCCACAGGGGCGGTCTCCTCAGGGGCGGTCTCCACAGGGGCGGTCTCCTCAGGGGCGGTCTCCTCAGGGGCGGTCTCCACAG